>OX030969.1:237500-339775 GCA_943735955.1 Piscicola geometra | reverse complement strand
GGGACGGGAAAAAAAATTTCGGGAACGGGACGGGACGGGAATCAAAATTCTGATGTCCTATCGGGAACGGGACGGGACGGGAAAACAGATTCCGGGAACGGGACGGGACCGGGAATGAAAAATCGTCCATGTCCGACCTCTAGTGGAGAACTAATCTTTCCATGAGTTTGGACAACACCCTCAAGTTTGAAATAGGCCTGTACGACGAAGTTTCAGTGAGTTTAAGACTTGGCTTCTTAAGCAGTGGCGTGATGTAAGCCGACTTGAAAGACTTCGGAACCCTGCCTGCCGAAAAAGACCTGTTGAATAAGCTCACTAAAAAAGGAGCAATTATTCCAGATATCTCCTTCAACAGCCATGTAGGAACCGGGTCATTCGAGCACTGCTTATTTGGAACTTAGAATTAAGCACAAAGATATATTCACCATCGATGAAGTCCGAAAGAGAGTTACGAATGCTATTGGGCCCCATGAAGGCCTACTGACCACACTGAAAAGAAGGAAGCTGAGATGGTGTGGTCATTCTGAGGTGGTGTGGTCATTCTGAGGTGGTGTGGTCATTCTGAGATGGTGTGGTCATTCTGAGATGGTGTGGTCATTCTGAGATGGTGTGGTCATTCTGAGGTGGTGTGGTCATTCTGAGATGGTGTGGTCATTCTGAGATGGTGTGGTCATTCTGAGGTGGTGTGGTCATTCTGAGGTGGTGTGGTCATTCTGAGATGGTGTGGTCATTCTGAGATGGTGTGGTCATTCTGAGGTGGTGTGGTCATTCTGAGATGGTGGGGTCATTCTGAGGTGGTGTGGTCATTCTGAGATGGTGTGGTCATTCTGAGATGGTGGGGTCATTCTGAGGTGGTGTGGTCATTCTGAGATGGTGTGGTCATTCTGAGATGGTGTGGTCATGTCTCCCGTTCTCCAGGCCAAAAGAGTTCTTCAAGGCACTGTTCAGAGGATGAAGAAGAGGCAGGCAGAGGAAAGATGGGAAGACAATGCAGTGGACAGGGTTAGAGCTCAACTGCTCTCTGAGACTGTCAGAAAAGCGAAAAGAATGGAAGAATCAGTTTCGAGTTCTACGGTGGTGTCCTAACGGCCTTTTACTTATCAGAGCTCGCCCCCTGATGCGCACTGTTCCAAGAGTTTAAATTCATACATCCAGTTTAAGTTGGGTCCTTATAAACATAAATTGAGTGACAACTAAATGTTTCAAAAATTTAAGGTCTTTACAGATGTTTCCAAATTTGCATCAGTGGGCCTTGCGTTAACTTTGTTTGTCAAAACAACAGTAAAAACGTGGTTAAAATATATCTTAACAGTAAATAAATATCCATGATTAAAGATTATGGGAGACTGACGGACATACCCCAATTACAAGAAAAAACTTAATCTTTTTTTATAAATGTTATATTTTTTTAACAAAAAGATAATCGATTTTTAACTTTAAAATATTAAAAAACTACCCATAGACATAATAATAGTACAATGTTTATGTTTATGTTAATACTACCGCGCTTATTATAATGAGCACATGAACACGAGATGAACACGAGATGAACACGAGATGAACACGAGATGAACACGAGATGAACACGAGATGAACACGAGATGAACACGAGATGAACACGAGATGAACACGAGATGAACACGAGATGAACACGAGATGAACACGAGATGAACACGAGATGAACACGAGATGAACACGAGATGAACACGAGATGAACACGAGATGAACACGAGATGAACACGAGATGAACACGAGATGAACACGAGATGAACACGAGATGAACACGAGATGAACACGAGATGAACACGAGATGAACACGAGATGAACACGAGATGAACACGAGATGAACACGAGATGAACACGAGATGAACACGAGATGAACACGAGATGAACACGAGATGAACACGAGATGAACACGAGATGAACACGAGATGAACACGAGATGAACACGAGATGAACACGAGATGAAC
Source organism: Piscicola geometra (assembly GCA_943735955.1). Taxonomy (NCBI): domain Eukaryota; kingdom Metazoa; phylum Annelida; class Clitellata; order Hirudinida; family Piscicolidae; genus Piscicola; species Piscicola geometra. The sequence continues at coordinate 337,805 of OX030969.1, read as the reverse complement.
ACGAGATGAACACGAGATGAACACGAGATGAACACGAGATGAACACGAGATGAACACGAGATGAACACGAGATGAACACGAGATGAACACGAGATGAACACGAGATGAACACGAGATGAACACGAGATGAACACGAGATGAACACGAGATGAACACGAGATGAACACGAGATGAACACGAGATGAACACGAGATGAACACGAGATGAACACGAGATGAACACGAGATGAACACGAGATGAACACGAGATGAACACGAGATGAACACGAGATGAACACGAGATGAACACGAGATGAACACGAGATGAACACGAGATGAACACGAGATGAACACGAGATGAACACGAGATGAACACGAGATGAACACGAGATGAACACGAGATGAACACGAGATGAACACGAGATGAACACGAGATGAACACGAGATGAACACGAGATGAACACGAGATGAACACGAGATGAACACGAGATGAACACGAGATGAACACGAGATGAACACGAGATGAACACGAGATGAACACGAGATGAACACGAGATGAACACGAGATGAACACGAGATGAACACGAGATGAACACGAGATGAACACGAGATGAACACGAGATGAACACGAGATGAACACGAGATGAACACGAGATGAACACGAGATGAACACGAGATGAACACGAGATGAACACGAGATGAACACGAGATGAACACGAGATGAACACGAGATGAACACGAGATGAACACGAGATGAACACGAGATGAACACGAGATGAACACGAGATGAACACGAGATGAACACGAGATGAACACGAGATGAACACGAGATGAACACGAGATGAACACGAGATGAACATTTTAATCATTTCTATTTTAATCATTTATATTTTAATAATTTCTATTTTAATAATTTCTATTTTAATAATTTCTATTATAATAATTTTTATTTTAATAATTTCTATTTTAAAAATTTATATTTTAATAATTTCTATTTTAATAATTTTTATTTTAATAATTTCTATTTTTAAAATTTCTATTTTTAAAATTTATATTTTTAAAATTTATATTTTAATAATTTATATTTTAATAATTTCTATTTTAATAATTTCTATTTTAATAATTTCTATTTTAATAATTTCTATTTTAATAATTTCTATTTTAATAATTTCTATTTTAGTAATTTCTATTTTAATAATTTCTATTTTAATAATTTCTATTTTAATAATTTCTATTTTAATAATTTCTATTTTAATAATTTCTATTTTAATAATTTCTATTTTAAAAATTTATATTTTAAAAATTTATATTTTAATAATTTCTATTTTAATAATTTATATTTTAATAATTTCTATTTTAATAATTTCTATTTTAATAATTTCTATTTTAATAATTTCTATTTTAATAATTTCTATTTTAATAATTTCTATTTTAATAATTTCTATTTTAATAATTTCTATTTTAATAATTTAGATTTTAATAATTTAGATTTTAATAATTTAGATTTTAATAATTTAGATTTTAATAATTTAGATTTTAATAATTTAGATTTTAATAATTTAGATTTTAATAATTTAGATTTTAATAATTTAGATTTTCTTTAATAGTTTAGATTTTCTTTAATAATTTAGATTTTCTTTAATAATTTATTTTTTATCTAATAGTTTAGATTTTATTTAATAGTTTATTTTTTATTTAATAGTTCAGATTTTATTTAATAATTTTTTTTTGATGCAATAGAAATGTATAACGAAGCCACCATTGTCAATGTCAAAATCTCCAACACTACATTTGAAGTTGTTATGATGAGTCCAAAGATTAGGGAGATTAGAACAAATGGGTGATGATGAAAATTTTTCAGATGAAATCAAAATGGTTAGTTATATTATTATTATTTTATAAATTAATACTTTGAATTTGAATGATTAATTTCCAAATGATTGCTCAGTTTATCATTTCGACAAAAGAAAAGATGCCATTGATCTTATTCATATGACAGCATGTCTGTTGCATCCCCAGTATGAAAGAATAATAGGAAAAAAGTTTGGGATAGAAAAGAAATAAATACCAAGACTTTCATTAGAGAAAATTTAATTCTATTTTGTACAGCCAGACCAAGCTGCAGTGCCGTTGAGAAAAAAAACAAATGATGGTTATTTAGACCTATTATGTTTATTTTTATAACGTAAAAATTATAATAAAATTATTATACTATCAAATTATACGAATGATTTTATATTTGCAGTTGTGGAGAATAAGAATGTTGTCAAAAAACATATTTCTAACATTATTGAAGAATTAATAATAATGAACGAAGAAGAAAATTCAGAAGAGGATGAATTGTACAAATAATCACAATTACGTCCCAAAAAATAGAAGATTATAAAGATGTTTTATTTCATTGAAGTAAAATGAGCAATTTTAAAATACTACAAGAAGTAGCCAAAATTTTGTTTAGTATATCTGCAAGTTATATTCCCTGTGAACGGAATTTTTCATTATGTGGTCGTTTAACTTCAAACCCAAAACCATCTCATTTGAGAGCTGAAACTCTTAACGGTTTAACCCGTGTGAAAAGCAATAAAGACTTGATTGTATTACTCAAAAACAAGGACTAACTTCAATACTTTCATTTCAATAAATATTTGAAATTTAAATCGTGTTTTTTAAATTTTATTGAAAGAAATATTCTCTGACTTTCAAATAATAAATTTTAAGAAATGTTAGAACTAGTAAGTTTGGGACTAGTGAAAACGGCAGCGAGAATGAATAAAAAAACAAAAAGCTTTCGGGAACGGGTCGGGACGGGAAAAAAAATTTCGGGAACGGGACGGGACGGGAATCAAAATTCTGATGTCCTATCGAGAACGGGACGGGACGGGAAAACAGATTCCGGGAACGGGACGGGACCGGGAATGAAAAATCGTCCATGTCCGACCTCTAGTGGAGAACTAATCTTTCCATGAGTTTGGACAACACCCTCAAGTTTGAAATAGGCCTGTACGACGAAGTTTCAGTGAGTTTAAGACTTGGCTTCTTAAGCAGTGGCGTGATGTAAGCCGACTTGAAAGACTTCGGAACCCTGCCTGCCGAAAAAGACCTGTTGAATAAGCTCACTAAAAAAGGAGCAATTATTCCAGATATCTCCTTCAACAGCCATGTAGGAACCGGGTCATTCGAGCACTGCTTATTTGGAACTTAGAATTAAGCACAAAGATATATTCACCATCGATGAAGTCCGAAAGAGAGTTACGAATGCTATTGGGCCCCATGAAGGCCTACTGACCACACTGAAAAGAAGGAAGCTGAGATGGTGTGGTCATTCTGAGGTGGTGTGGTCATTCTGAGGTGGTGTGGTCATTCTGAGATGGTGTGGTCATTCTGAGATGGTGTGGTCATTCTGAGATGGTGTGGTCATTCTGAGGTGGTGTGGTCATTCTGAGATGGTGTGGTCATTCTGAGATGGTGTGGTCATTCTGAGGTGGTGTGGTCATTCTGAGGTGGTGTGGTCATTCTGAGATGGTGTGGTCATTCTGAGATGGTGTGGTCATTCTGAGGTGGTGTGGTCATTCTGAGATGGTGGGGTCATTCTGAGGTGGTGTGGTCATTCTGAGATGGTGGGGTCATTCTGAGGTGGTGTGGTCATTCTGAGATGGTGTGGTCATTCTGAGATGGTGTGGTCATGTCTCCCGTTCTCCAGGCCAAAAGAGTTCTTCAAGGCACTGTTCAGAGGATGAAGAAGAGGCAGGCAGAGGAAAGATGGGAAGACAATGCAGTGGACAGGGTTAGAGCTCAACTGCTCTCTGAGACTGTCAGAAAAGCGAAAAGAATGGAAGAATCAGTTTCGAGTTCTACGGTGGTGTCCTAACGGCCTTTTACTTATCAGAGCTCGCCCCCTGATGCGCACTGTTCCAAGAGTTTAAATTCATACATCCAGTTTAAGTTGGGTCCTTATAAACATAAATTGAGTGACAACTAAATGTTTCAAAAATTTAAGGTCTTTACAGATGTTTCCAAATTTGCATCAGTGGGCCTTGCGTTAACTTTGTTTGTCAAAACAACAGTAAAAACGTGGTTAAAATATATCTTAACAGTAAATAAATATCCATGATTAAAGATTATGGGAGACTGACGGACATACCCCAATTACAAGAAAAAACTTAATCTTTTTTTATAAATGTTATATTTTTTTAACAAAAAGATAATCGATTTTTAACTTTAAAATATTAAAAAACTACCCATAGACATAATAATAGTACAATGTTTATGTTTATGTTAATACTACCGCGCTTATTATAATGAGCACATGAACACGAGATGAACACGAGATGAACACGAGATGAACACGAGATGAACACGAGATGAACACGAGATGAACACGAGATGAACACGAGATGAACACGAGATGAACACGAGATGAACACGAGATGAACACGAGATGAACACGAGATGAACACGAGATGAACACGAGATGAACACGAGATGAACACGAGATGAACACGAGATGAACACGAGATGAACACGAGATGAACACAAGATGAACACGAGATGAACACGAGATGAACACGAGATGACACGAGATGAACACGAGATGAACACGAGATGAACACGAGATGAACACGAGATGAACACGAGATGAACACGAAATGAACACGAGATGAACACGAGATGAACACGAAATGAACACGACATGAACACGAGATGAACACGAGATGAACACGAGATGAACAAGAGATGAACACGAGATGAACACGAGATGAACACGAGATGAACACGAGATGAACACGAGATGAACACGAGATGAACACGAGATGAACACGAGATGAACACGAGATGAACACGAGATGAACACGAGATGAACACGAGATGAACACGAGATGAACACGAGATGAACACGAGATGAACACGAGATGAACACGAGATGAACACGAGATGAACACGAGATGAACACGAGATGAACACGAGATGAACACGAGATGAACACGAGATGAACACGAGATGAACACGAGATGAACACGAGATGAACACGAGATGAACACGAGATGAACACGAGATGAACACGAGATGAACACGAGATGAACACGCAATGAACACGAGATGATCACGAGATGAACACGAGATGAACACGAGATGAACACGAGATGAACACGAGATGAACACGAGATGAACACGAGATGAACACGAGATGAACACGAGATGAACACGAGATGAACACGAGATGAACACGAGATGAACACGAGATGAACACGAGATGAACACGAGATGAACACGAGATGAACACGAGATGAACACGAGATGAACACGAGATGAACACGAGATGAACACGAGATGAACACGAGATGAACACGAGATGAACACGCAATGAACACGAGATGAACACGAGATGAACACGCAATGAACACGAGATGAACACGAGATGAACACGAGATGAACACGAGATGAACACGAGATGAACACGAGATGAACACGAGATGAACACGAGATGAACACGAGATGAACACGAGATGAACACGAGATGAACACGAGATGAACACGAGATGAACACGAGATGAACACGAGATGAACACGAGATGAACACGAGATGAACACGAGATAAACACGAGATGAACACGAGATGAACACGAGATGAACACGAGATGAACACGAGATGAACACGAGATGAACACGAGATGAACACGAGATGAACACGAGATGAACACGAGATGAACACGAGATGAACACGAGATGAACACGAGATGAACACGAGATGAACACGAGATGAACACGAGATGAACACGAGATGAACACGAGATGAACACGAGATGAACACGAGATGAACACGAGATGAACATGAGATGAACACGAGATGAACACGAGATGAACACGAAATGAACACGAGATAAACACGAGATGAACACGAGATGAACACGAGATGAACACGAGATGAACACGAGATGAACACGAGATGAACACGAGATGAACACGAGATGAACACGAGATGAACACGAGATGAACACGAGATGAACACGAGATGAACACGAGATGAACACGAGATGAACACGAGATGAACACGAGATGAACACGAGATGAACACGAGATGAACACGAGATGAACACGAGATGAACACGAGATGAACACGAGATGAACACGAGATGAACACGAGATGAACACGAGATGAACACGAGATGAACACGACATGAACACGAGATGAACACGAGATGAACACGAGATGAACACGAGATGAACACGAGATGAACACGAGATGAACACGAGATGAACACGAGATGAACACGAGATGAACACGAGATGAACACGAGATGAACACGAGATGAACACGAGATGAACACGAGATGAACACGAGATGAACACGAGATGAACACGAGATGAACACGAGATGAACACGCAATGAACACGAGATGATCACGAGATGAACACGAGATGAACACGAGATGAACACGAGATGAACACGAGATGAACACGAGATGAACACGAGATGAACACGAGATGAACACGAGATGAACACGAGATGAACACGAGATGAACACGAGATGAACACGAGATGAACACGAGATGAACACGAGATGAACACGAGATGAACACGAGATGAACACGAGATGAACACGAGATGAACACGAGATGAACACGAGATGAACACGAGATGAACACGCAATGAACACGAGATGAACACGAGATGAACACGCAATGAACACGAGATGAACACGAGATGAACACGAGATGAACACGAGATGAACACGAGATGAACACGAGATGAACACGAGATGAACACGAGATGAACACGAGATGAACACGAGATGAACACGAGATGAACACGAGATGAACACGAGATGAACACGAGATGAACACGAGATGAACACGAGATGAACACGAGATGAACACGAGATGAACACGAGATGAACACGAGATGAACACGAGATGAACACGAGATGAACACGAGATGAACACGAGATGAACACGAGATGAACACGAGATGAACACGAGATGAACACGAGATGAACACGAGATGAACACGAGATGAACACGAGATGAACACGAGATGAACACGAGATGAACACGAGATGAACACGAGATGAACACGAGATGAACACGAGATGAACACGAGATGAACACGAGATGAACACGAGATGAACACGAGATGAACACGAGATGAACACGAGATGAACACGAGATGAACACGAGATGAACACGAGATGAACACGAGATGAACACGAGATGAACACGAGATGAACACGAGATGAACACGAGATGAACACGAGATGAACACGAGATGAACACGAGATGAACACGAGATGAACACGAGATGAACACGAGATGAACACGAGATGAACACGAGATGAACACGAGATGAACACGAGATGAACACGAGATGAACACGAGATGAACACGAGATGAACACGAGATGAACACGAGATGAACACGAGATGAACACGAGATGAACACGAGATGAACACGAGATGAACACGAGATGAACACGAGATGAACACGAGATGAACACGAGATGAACACGAGATGAACACGAGATGAACACGAGATGAACACGAGATGAACACGAGATGAACACGAGATGAACACGAGATGAACACGAGATGAACACGAGATGAACACGAGATGAACACGAGATGAACACGAGATGAACACGAGATGAACACGAGATGAACACGAGATGAACACGAGATGAACACGAGATGAACACGAGATGAACACGAGATGAACACGAGATGAACACGAGATGAACACGAGATGAACACGAGATGAACACGAGATGAACACGAGATGAACACGAGATGAACACGAGATGAACACGAGATGAACACGAGATGAACACGAGATGAACACGAGATGAACACGAGATGAACACGAGATGAACACGAGATGAACACGAGATGAACACGAGATGAACACGAGATGAACACGAGATGAACACGAGATGAACACGAGATGAACACGAGATGAACACGAGATGAACACGAGATGAACACGAGATGAACACGAGATGAACACGAGATGAACACGAGATGAACACGAGATGAACACGAGATGAACACGAGATGAACACGAGATGAACACGAGATGAACACGAGATGAACACGAGATGAACACGAGATGAACACGAGATGAACACGAGATGAACACGAGATGAACACGAGATGAACACGAGATGAACACGAGATGAACACGAGATGAACACGAGATGAACACGAGATGAACACGAGATGAACACGAGATGAACACGAGATGAACACGAGATGAACACGAGATGAACACGAGATGAACACGAGATGAACACGAGATGAACACGAGATGAACACGAGATGAACACGAGATGAACACGAGATGAACACGAGATGAACACGAGATGAACACGAGATGAACACGAGATGAACACGAGATGAACACGAGATGAACACGAGATGAACACGAGATGAACACGAGATGAACACGAGATGAACACGAGATGAACACGAGATGAACACGAGATGAACACGAGATGAACACGAGATGAACACGAGATGAACACGAGATGAACACGAGATGAACACGAGATGAACACGAGATGAACACGAGATGAACACGAGATGAACACGAGATGAACACGAGATGAACACGAGATGAACACGAGATGAACACGAGATGAACACGAGATGAACACGAGATGAACACGAGATGAACACGAGATGAACACGAGATGAACACGAGATGAACACGAGATGAACACGAGATGAACACGAGATGAACACGAGATGAACACGAGATGAACACGAGATGAACACGAGATGAACACGAGATGAACACGAGATGAACACGAGATGAACACGAGATGAACACGAGATGAACACGAGATGAACACGAGATGAACACGAGATGAACACGAGATGAACACGAGATGAACACGAGATGAACACGAGATGAACACGAGATGAACACGAGATGAACACGAGATGAACACGAGATGAACACGAGATGAACACGAGATGAACACGAGATGAACACGAGATGAACACGAGATGAACACGAGATGAACACGAGATGAACACGAGATGAACACGAGATGAACACGAGATGAACACGAGATGAACACGAGATGAACACGAGATGAACACGAGATGAACACGAGATGAACACGAGATGAACACGAGATGAACACGAGATGAACACGAGATGAACACGAGATGAACACGAGATGAACACGAGATGAACACGAGATGAACACGAGATGAACACGAGATGAACACGAGATGAACACGAGATGAACACGAGATGAACACGAGATGAACACGAGATGAACACGAGATGAACACGAGATGAACACGAGATGAACACGAGATGAACACGAGATGAACACGAGATGAACACGAGATGAACACGAGATGAACACGAGATGAACACGAGATGAACACGAGATGAACACGAGATGAACACGAGATGAACACGAGATGAACACGAGATGAACACGAGATGAACACGAGATGAACACGAGATGAACACGAGATGAACACGAGATGAACACGAGATGAACACGAGATGAACACGAGATGAACACGAGATGAACACGAGATGAACACGAGATGAACACGAGATGAACACGAGATGAACACGAGATGAACACGAGATGAACACGAGATGAACACGAGATGAACACGAGATGAACACGCAATGAACACGAGATGAACACGCAATGAACACGAGATGAACACGAGATGAACACGAGATGAACACGAGATGAACACGAGATGAACACGAGATGAACACGAGATGAACACGAGATGAACACGAGATGAACACGAGATGAACACGCAATGAACACGAGATGAACACGCAATGAACACGAGATGAACACGAGATGAACACGAGATGAACACGAGATGAACACGAGATGAACACGAGATGAACACGAGATGAACACGAGATGAACACGAGATGAACACGAGATGAACACGAGATGAACACGAGATGAACACGAGATGAACACGAGATGAACACGAGATGAACACGAGATGAACACGAGATGAACACGAGATGAACACGAGATGAACACGAGATGAACACGAGATGAACACGAGATGAACACGAGATGAACACGAGATGAACACGAGATGAACACGAGATGAACACGAGATGAACACGAGATGAACACGAGATGAACACGAGATGAACACGAGATGAACACGAGATGAACACGAGATGAACACGAGATGAACACGAGATGAACACGAGATGAACACGAGATGAACACGAGATGAACACGAGATGAACACGAGATGAACACGAGATGAACACGAGATGAACACGAGATGAACACGAGATGAACACGAGATGAACACGAGATGAACACGAGATGAACACGAGATGAACACGAGATGAACACGAGATGAACACGCAATGAACACGAGATGAACACGCAATGAACACGAGATGAACACGAGATGAACACGAGATGAACACGAGATGAACACGAGATGAACACGAGATGAACACGAGATGAACACGAGATGAACACGAGATGAACACGAGATGAACACGAGATGAACACGAGATGAACACGAGATGAACACGAGATGAACACGAGATGAACACGAGATGAACACGAGATGAACACGAGATGAACACGAGATGAACACGAGATGAACACGAGATGAACACGAGATGAACACGAGATGAACACGAGATGAACACGAGATGAACATGAGATGAACACGAGATGAACACGAGATGAACACGAGATGAACACGAGATGAACACGAGATGAACACGAGATGAACACGAGATGAACACGAGATGAACACGAGATGAACACGAGATGAACACGAGATGAACACGAGATGAACACGAGATGAACACGAGATGAACACGAGATGAACACGAGATGAACACGAGATGAACACGAGATGAACACGAGATGAACACGAGATGAACACGAGATGAACACGAGATGAACACGAGATGAACACGAGATGAACACGAGATGAACACGAGATGAACACGAGATGAACACGAGATGAACACGAGATGAACACGAGATGAACACGAGATGAACACGAGATGAACACGAGATGAACACGAGATGAACACGAGATGAACACGAGATGAACACGAGATGAACATTTTAATCATTTCTATTTTAATCATTTATATTTTAATAATTTCTATTTTAATAATTTCTATTTTAATAATTTCTATTATAATAATTTATATTTTAATAATTTCTATTTTAAAAATTTATATTTTAATAATTTCTATTTTAATAATTTTTATTTTAATAATTTCTATTTTTAAAATTTCTATTTTTAAAATTTCTATTTTTAAAATTTCTATTTTAATAATTTATATTTTAATAATTTATATTTTAATAATTTCTATTTTAATAATTTCTATTTTAATAATTTCTATTTTAATAATTTCTATTTTAATAATTTCTATTTTAGTAATTTCTATTTTAATAATTTCTATTTTAATAATTTCTATTTTAATAATTTCTATTTTAATAATTTCTATTTTAATAATTTCTATTTTAATAATTTCTATTTTAAAAATTTCTATTTTAAAAATTTATATTTTAATAATTTATATTTTAATAATTTCTATTTTAATAATTTCTATTTTAATAATTTCTATTTTAATAATTTCTATTTTAATAATTTCTATTTTAATAATTTCTATTTTAATAATTTAGATTTTAATAATTTAGATTTTAATAATTTAGATTTTAATAATTTAGATTTTAATAATTTAGATTTTAATAATTTAGATTTTCTTTAATAGTTTAGATTTTCTTTAATAATTTAGATTTTCTTTAATAATTTATTTTTTATCTAATAGTTTAGATTTTATTTAATAGTTTATTTTTTATTTAATAGTTCAGATTTTATTTAATAATTTTTTTTTGATGCAATAGAAATGTATAACGAAGCCACCATTGTCAATGTCAAAATCTCCAACACTACATTTGAAGTTGTTATGATGAGTCCAAAGATTAGGGAGATTAGAACAAATGGGTGATGATGAAAACTTTTCAGATGAAATCAAAATGGTTAGTTATATTATTATTATTTTATAAATTAATACTTTGAATTTGAATGATTAATTTCCAAATGATTGCTCAGTTTATCATTTCGACAAAAGAAAAGATGCCATTGATCTTATTCATATGACAGCATGTCTGTTGCATCCCCAGTATGAAAGAATAATAGGAAAAAAGTTTGGGATAGAAAAGAAATAAATACCAAGACTTTCATTAGAGAAAATTTAATTCTATTTTGTACAGCCAGACCAAGCTGCAGTGCCGTTGAGAAAAAAAACAAATGATGGTTATTTAGACCTATTATGTTTATTTTTATAACGTAAAAATTATAATAAAATTATTATACTATCAAATTATACGAATGATTTTATATTTGCAGTTGTGGAGAATAAGAATGTTGTCAAAAAACATATTTCTAACATTATTGAAGAATTAATAATAATGAACGAAGAAGAAAATTCAGAAGAGGATGAATTGTACAAATAATCACAATTACGTCCCAAAAAATAGAAGATTATAAAGATGTTTTATTTCATTGAAGTAAAATGAGCAATTTTAAAATACTACAAGAAGTAGCCAAAATTTTGTTTAGTATATCTGCAAGTTATATTCCCTGTGAACGGAATTTTTCATTATGTGGTCGTTTAACTTCAAACCCAAAACCATCTCATTTGAGAGCTGAAACTCTTAACGGTTTAACCCGTGTGAAAAGCAATAAAGACTTGATTGTATTACTCAAAAACAAGGACTAACTTCAATACTTTCATTTCAATAAATATTTGAAATTTAAATCGTGTTTTTTAAATTTTATTGAAAGAAATATTCTCTGACTTTCAAATAATAAATTTTAAGAAATGTTAGAACTAGTAAGTTTGGGACTAGTGAAAACGGCAGCGAGAATGAATAAAAAAACAAAAAGCTTTCGGGAACGGGTCGGGACGGGAAAAAAAATTTCGGGAACGGGACGGGACGGGAATCAAAATTCTGATGTCCTATCGGGAACGGGACGGGACGGGAAAACAGATTCCGGGAACGGGACGGGACCGGGAATGAAAAATCGTCCATGTCCGACCTCTAGTGGAGAACTAATCTTTCCATGAGTTTGGACAACACCCTCAAGTTTGAAATAGGCCTGTACGACGAAGTTTCAGTGAGTTTAAGACTTGGCTTCTTAAGCAGTGGCGTGATGTAAGCCGACTTGAAAGACTTCGGAACCCTGCCTGCCGAAAAAGACCTGTTGAATAAGCTCACTAAAAAAGGAGCAATTATTCCAGATATCTCCTTCAACAGCCATGTAGGAACCGGGTCATTCGAGCACTGCTTATTTGGAACTTAGAATTAAGCACAAAGATATATTCACCATCGATGAAGTCCGAAAGAGAGTTACGAATGCTATTGGGCCCCATGAAGGCCTACTGACCACACTGAAAAGAAGGAAGCTGAGATGGTGTGGTCATTCTGAGGTGGTGTGGTCATTCTGAGGTGGTGTGGTCATTCTGAGATGGTGTGGTCATTCTGAGATGGTGTGGTCATTCTGAGATGGTGTGGTCATTCTGAGGTGGTGTGGTCATTCTGAGATGGTGTGGTCATTCTGAGATGGTGTGGTCATTCTGAGGTGGTGTGGTCATTCTGAGGTGGTGTGGTCATTCTGAGATGGTGTGGTCATTCTGAGATGGTGTGGTCATTCTGAGGTGGTGTGGTCATTCTGAGATGGTGGGGTCATTCTGAGGTGGTGTGGTCATTCTGAGATGGTGTGGTCATTCTGAGATGGTGGGGTCATTCTGAGGTGGTGTGGTCATTCTGAGATGGTGTGGTCATTCTGAGATGGTGTGGTCATGTCTCCCGTTCTCCAGGCCAAAAGAGTTCTTCAAGGCACTGTTCAGAGGATGAAGAAGAGGCAGGCAGAGGAAAGATGGGAAGACAATGCAGTGGACAGGGTTAGAGCTCAACTGCTCTCTGAGACTGTCAGAAAAGCGAAAAGAATGGAAGAATCAGTTTCGAGTTCTACGGTGGTGTCCTAACGGCCTTTTACTTATCAGAGCTCGCCCCCTGATGCGCACTGTTCCAAGAGTTTAAATTCATACATCCAGTTTAAGTTGGGTCCTTATAAACATAAATTGAGTGACAACTAAATGTTTCAAAAATTTAAGGTCTTTACAGATGTTTCCAAATTTGCATCAGTGGGCCTTGCGTTAACTTTGTTTGTCAAAACAACAGTAAAAACGTGGTTAAAATATATCTTAACAGTAAATAAATATACATGATTAAAGATTATGGGAGACTGACGGACATACCCCAATTACAAGAAAAAACTTAATCTTTTTTTATAAATGTTATATTTTTTTAACAAAAAGATAATCGATTTTTAACTTTAAAATATTAAAAAACTACCCATAGACATAATAATAGTACAATGTTTATGTTTATGTTAATACTACCGCGCTTATTATAATGAGCACATGAACACGAGATGAACACGAGATGAACACGAGATGAACACGAGATGAACACGAGATGAACACGAGATGAACACGAGATGAACACGAGATGAACACGAGATGAACACGAGATGAACACGAGATGAACACGAGATGAACACGAGATGAACACGAGATGAACACGAGATGAACACGAGATGAACACGAGATGAACACGAGATGAACACGAGATGAACACGAGATGAACACGAGATGAACACGAGATGAACACGAGATGAACACGAGATGAACACGAGATGAACACGAGATGAACACGAGATGAACACGAGATGAACACGAGATGAACACGAGATGAACACGAGATGAACACGAGATGAACACGAGATGAACACGAGATGAACACGAGATGAACACGAGATGAACACGAGATGAACACGAGATGAACACGAGATGAACACGAGATGAACACGAGATGAACACGAGATGAACACGAGATGAACACGAGATGAACACGAGATGAACACGAGATGAACACGAGATGAACACGAGATGAACACGAGATGAACACGAGATGAACACGAGATGAACACGAGATGAACACGAGATGAACACGAGATGAACACGCAATGAACACGAGATGAACACGAGATGAACACGAGATGAACACGAGATGAACACGAGATGAACACGAGATGAACACGAGATGAACACGAGATGAACACGAGATGAACACGAGATGAACACGAGATGAACACGAGATGAACACGAGATGAACACGAGATGAACACGAGATGAACACGAGATGAACACGAGATGAACACGAGATGAACACGAGATGAACACGAGATGAACACGAGATGAACACGAGATGAACACGAGATGAACACGAGATGAACACGAGATGAACACGAGATGAACACGAGATGAACACGAGATGAACACGAGATGAACACGAGATGAACATGAGATGAACACGAGATGAACACGAGATGAACACGAGATGAACACGAGATGAACACGAGATGAACACGAGATGAACACGAGATGAACACGAGATGAACACGAGATGAACACGAGATGAACACGAGATGAACACGAGATGAACACGAGATGAACACGAGATGAACACGAGATGAACACGAGATGAACACGAGATGAACACGAGATGAACACGAGATGAACACGAGATGAACACGAGATGAACACGAGATGAACACGAGATGAACACGAGATGAACACGAGATGAACACGAGATGAACACGAGATGAACACGAGATGAACACGAGATGAACACGAGATGAACACGAGATGAACACGAGATGAACACGAGATGAACACGAGATGAACACGAGATGAACACGAGATGAACACGAGATGAACACGAGATGAACACGAGATGAACACGAGATGAACATGAGATGAACACGAGATGAACACGAGATGAACACGAGATGAACACGAGATGAACACGAGATGAACATTTTAATCATTTCTATTTTAATCATTTATATTTTAATAATTTCTATTTTAATAATTTCTATTTTAATAATTTCTATTTTAATAATTTCTATTATAATAATTTTTATTTTAATAATTTCTATTTTAAAAATTTATATTTTAATAATTTCTATTTTAATAATTTTTATTTTAATAATTTCTATTTTTAAAATTTCTATTTTTAAAATTTATATTTTTAAAATTTATATTTTAATAATTTATATTTTAATAATTTCTATTTTAATAATTTCTATTTTAATAATTTCTATTTTAGTAATTTCTATTTTAATAATTTCTATTTTAATAATTTCTATTTTAATAATTTCTATTTTAATAATTTATATTTTAATAATTTCTATTTTAATAATTTCTATTTTAAAAATTTATATTTTAAAAATTTATATTTTAATAATTTCTATTTTAATAATTTCTATTTTAATAATTTCTATTTTAATAATTTCTATTTTAATAATTTCTATTTTAATAATTTCTATTTTAATAATTTCTATTTTAATAATTTAGATTTTAATAATTTAGATTTTAATAATTTAGATTTTAATAATTTAGATTTTCTTTAATAGTTTAGATTTTCTTTAATAATTTAGATTTTCTTTAATAATTTATTTTTTATCTAATAGTTTAGATTTTATTTAATAGTTTATTTTTTATTTAATAGTTCAGATTTTATTTAATAATTTTTTTTTGATGCAATAGAAATGTATAACGAAGCCACCATTGTCAATGTCAAAATCTCCAACACTACATTTGAAGTTGTTATGATGAGTCCAAAGATTAGGGAGATTAGAACAAATGGGTGATGATGAAAACTTTTCAGATGAAATCAAAATGGTTAGTTATATTATTATTATTTTATAAATTAATACTTTGAATTTGAATGATTAATTTCCAAATGATTGCTCAGTTTATCATTTCGACAAAAGAAAAGATGCCATTGATCTTATTCATATGACAGCATGTCTGTTGCATCCCCAGTATGAAAGAATAATAGGAAAAAAGTTTGGGATAGAAAAGAAATAAATACCAAGACTTTCATTAGAGAAAATTTAATTCTATTTTGTACAGCCAGACCAAGCTGCAGTGCCGTTGAGAAAAAAAACAAATGATGGTTATTTAGACCTATTATGTTTATTTTTATAACGTAAAAATTATAATAAAATTATTATACTATCAAATTATACGAATGATTTTATATTTGCAGTTGTGGAGAATAAGAATGTTGTCAAAAAACATATTTCTAACATTATTGAAGAATTAATAATAATGAACGAAGAAGAAAATTCAGAAGAGGATGAATTGTACAAATAATCACAATTACGTCCCAAAAAATAGAAGATTATAAAGATGTTTTATTTCATTGAAGTAAAATGAGCAATTTTAAAATACTACAAGAAGTAGCCAAAATTTTGTTTAGTATATCTGCAAGTTATATTCCCTGTGAACGGAATTTTTCATTATGTGGTCGTTTAACTTCAAACCCAAAACCATCTCATTTGAGAGCTGAAACTCTTAACGGTTTAACCCGTGTGAAAAGCAATAAAGACTTGATTGTATTACTCAAAAACAAGGACTAACTTCAATACTTTCATTTCAATAAATATTTGAAATTTAAATCGTGTTTTTTAAATTTTATTGAAAGAAATATTCTCTGACTTTCAAATAATAAATTTTAAGAAATGTTAGAACTAGTAAGTTTGGGACTAGTGAAAACGGCAGCGAGAATGAATAAAAAAACAAAAAGCTTTCGGGAACGGGTCGGGACGGGAAAAAAAATTTCGGGAACGGGACGGGACGGGAATCAAAATTCTGATGTCCTATCGGGAACGGGACGGGACGGGAAAACAGATTCCGGGAACGGGACGGGACCGGGAATGAAAAATCGTCCATGTCCGACCTCTAGTGGAGAACTAATCTTTCCATGAGTTTGGACAACACCCTCAAGTTTGAAATAGGCCTGTACGACGAAGTTTCAGTGAGTTTAAGACTTGGCTTCTTAAGCAGTGGCGTGATGTAAGCCGACTTGAAAGACTTCGGAACCCTGCCTGCCGAAAAAGACCTGTTGAATAAGCTCACTAAAAAAGGAGCAATTATTCCAGATATCTCCTTCAACAGCCATGTAGGAACCGGGTCATTCGAGCACTGCTTATTTGGAACTTAGAATTAAGCACAAAGATATATTCACCATCGATGAAGTCCGAAAGAGAGTTACGAATGCTATTGGGCCCCATGAAGGCCTACTGACCACACTGAAAAGAAGGAAGCTGAGATGGTGTGGTCATTCTGAGGTGGTGTGGTCATTCTGAGGTGGTGTGGTCATTCTGAGATGGTGTGGTCATTCTGAGATGGTGTGGTCATTCTGAGATGGTGTGGTCATTCTGAGGTGGTGTGGTCATTCTGAGATGGTGTGGTCATTCTGAGATGGTGTGGTCATTCTGAGGTGGTGTGGTCATTCTGAGGTGGTGTGGTCATTCTGAGATGGTGTGGTCATTCTGAGATGGTGTGGTCATTCTGAGGTGGTGTGGTCATTCTGAGATGGTGGGGTCATTCTGAGGTGGTGTGGTCATTCTGAGATGGTGTGGTCATTCTGAGATGGTGGGGTCATTCTGAGGTGGTGTGGTCATTCTGAGATGGTGTGGTCATTCTGAGATGGTGTGGTCATGTCTCCCGTTCTCCAGGCCAAAAGAGTTCTCCAAGGCACTGTTCAGAGGATGAAGAAGAGGCAGGCAGAGGAAAGATGGGAAGACAATGCAGTGGACAGGGTTAGAGCTCAACTGCTCTCTGAGACTGTCAGAAAAGCGAAAAGAATGGAAGAATCAGTTTCGAGTTCTACGGTGGTGTCCTAACGGCCTTTTACTTATCAGAGCTCGCCCCCTGATGCGCACTGTTCCAAGAGTTTAAATTCATACATCCAGTTTAAGTTGGGTCCTTATAAACATAAATTGAGTGACAACTAAATGTTTCAAAAATTTAAGGTCTTTACAGATGTTTCCAAATTTGCATCAGTGGGCCTTGCGTTAACTTTGTTTGTCAAAACAACAGTAAAAACGTGGTTAAAATATATCTTAACAGTAAATAAATATCCATGATTAAAGATTATGGGAGACTGACGGACATACCCCAATTACAAGAAAAAACTTAATCTTTTTTTATAAATGTTATATTTTTTTAACAAAAAGATAATCGATTTTTAACTTTAAAATATTAAAAAACTACCCATAGACATAATAATAGTACAATGTTTATGTTTATGTTAATACTACCGCGCTTATTATAATGAGCACATGAACACGAGATGAACACGAGATGAACACGAGATGAACACGAGATGAACACGAGATGAACACGAGATGAACACGAGATGAACACGAGATGAACACGAGATGAACACGAGATGAACACGAGATGAACACGAGATGAACACGAGATGAACACGAGATGAACACGAGATGAACACGAGATGAACACGAGATGAACACGAGATGAACACGAGATGAACACGAGATGAACACGAGATGAACACGAGATGAACACGAGATGAACACGAGATGAACACGAGATGAACACGAGATGAACACGAGATGAACACGAGATGAACACGAGATGAACACGAGATGAACACGAGATGAACACGAGATGAACACGAGATGAACACGAGATGAACACGAGATGAACACGAGATGAACACGAGATGAACACGAGATGAACACGAGATGAACACGAGATGAACACGAGATGAACATGAGATGAACACGAGATGAAAACGAAATGAACACGAGATGAACATTTTAATCATTTCTATTTTAATCATTTATATTTTAATAATTTCTATTTTAATAATTTCTATTTTAATAATTTCTATTATAATAATTTTTATTTTAATAATTTCTATTTTAAAAATTTATATTTTAATATTTTCTATTTTAATAATTTTTATTTTAATAATTTATATTTTTAAAATTTCTATTTTTAAAATTTATATTTTTAAAATTTATATTTTAATAATTTCTATTTTAATAATTTCTATTTTAATAATTTCTATTTTAATAATTTCTATTTTAATAATTTCTATTTTAATAATTTCTATTTTAATAATTTCTATTTTAGTAATTTCTATTTTAATAATTTATATTTTAATAAGTTCTATTTTAATAATTTCTATTTTAATAATTTCTATTTTAATAATTTCTATTTTAATAATTTCTATTTTAAAAATTTATATTTTAATAATTTATATTTTAATAATTTATATTTTAATAATTTATATTTTAATAATTTCTATTTTAATAATTTCTATTTTAATAATTTCTATTTTAATAATTTCTATTTTAATAATTTCTATTTTAATAATTTAGATTTTAATAATTTAGATTTTAATAATTTAGATTTTAATAATTTAGATTTTAATAATTTAGATTTTAATAATTTAGATTTTAATAATTTAGATTTTCTTTAATAGTTTAGATTTTCTTTAATAATTTAGATTTTCTTTAATAATTTATTTTTTATCTAATAGTTTAGATTTTATTTAATAGTTTATTTTTTATTTAATAGTTCAGATTTTATTTAATAATTTTTTTTTGATGCAATAGAAATGTATAACGAAGCCACCATTGTCAATGTCAAAATCTCCAACACTACATTTGAAGTTGTTATGATGAGTCCAAAGATTAGGGAGATTAGAACAAATGGGTGATGATGAAAACTTTTCAGATGAAATCAAAATGGTTAGTTATATTATTATTATTTTATAAATTAATACTTTGAATTTGAATGATTAATTTCCAAATGATTGCTCAGTTTATCATTTCGACAAAAGAAAAGATGCCATTGATCTTATTCATATGACAGCATGTCTGTTGCATCCCCAGTATGAAAGAATAATAGGAAAAAAGTTTGGGATAGAAAAGAAATAAATACCAAGACTTTCATTAGAGAAAATTTAATTCTATTTTGTACAGCCAGACCAAGCTGCAGTGCCGTTGAGAAAAAAAACAAATGATGGTTATTTAGACCTATTATGTTTATTTTTATAACGTAAAAATTATAATAAAATTATTATACTATCAAATTATACGAATGATTTTATATTTGCAGTTGTGGAGAATAAGAATGTTGTCAAAAAACATATATCTAACATTATTGAAGAATTAATAATAATGAACGAAGAAGAAAATTCAGAAGAGGATGAATTGTACAAATAATCACAATTACGTCCCAAAAAATAGAAGATTATAAAGATGTTTTATTTCATTGAAGTAAAATGAGCAATTTTAAAATACTACAAGAAGTAGCCAAAATTTTGTTTAGTATATCTGCAAGTTATATTCCCTGTGAACGGAATTTTTCATTATGTGGTCGTTTAACTTCAAACCCAAAACCATCTCATTTGAGAGCTGAAACTCTTAACGGTTTAACCCGTGTGAAAAGCAATAAAGACTTGATTGTATTACTCAAAAACAAGGACTAACTTCAATACTTTCATTTCAATAAATATTTGAAATTTAAATCGTGTTTTTTAAATTTTATTGAAAGAAATATTCTCTGACTTTCAAATAATAAATTTTAAGAAATGTTAGAACTAGTAAGTTTGGGACTAGTGAAAACGGCAGCGAGAATGAATAAAAAAACAAAAAGCTTTCGGGAACGGGTCGGGACGGGGAAAAAAATTTCGGGAACGGGACGGGACGGGAATCAAAATTCTGATGTCCTATCGGGAACGGGACGGGACGGGAAAACAGATTCCGGGAACGGGACGGGACCGGGAATGAAAAATCGTCCATGTCCGACCTCTAGTGGAGAACTAATCTTTCCATGAGTTTGGACAACACCCTCAAGTTTGAAATAGGCCTGTACGACGAAGTTTCAGTGAGTTTAAGACTTGGCTTCTTAAGCAGTGGCGTGATGTAAGCCGACTTAAAAGACTTCGGAACCCTGCCTGCCGAAAAAGACCTGTTGAATAAGCTCACTAAAAAAGGAGCAATTATTCCAGATATCTCCTTCAACAGCCATGTAGGAACCGGGTCATTCGAGCACTGCTTATTTGGAACTTAGAATTAAGCACAAAGATATATTCACCATCGATGAAGTCCGAAAGAGAGTTACGAATGCTATTGGGCCCCATGAAGGCCTACTGACCACACTGAAAAGAAGGAAGCTGAGATGGTGTGGTCATTCTGAGGTGGTGTGGTCATTCTGAGGTGGTGTGGTCATTCTGAGATGGTGTGGTCATTCTGAGATGGTGTGGTCATTCTGAGATGGTGTGGTCATTCTGAGGTGGTGTGGTCATTCTGAGATGGTGTGGTCATTCTGAGATGGTGTGGTCATTCTGAGGTGGTGTGGTCATTCTGAGGTGGTGTGGTCATTCTGAGATGGTGTGGTCATTCTGAGATGGTGTGGTCATTCTGAGGTGGTGTGGTCATTCTGAGATGGTGGGGTCATTCTGAGGTGGTGTGGTCATTCTGAGATGGTGTGGTCATTCTGAGATGGTGGGGTCATTCTGAGGTGGTGTGGTCATTCTGAGATGGTGTGGTCATTCTGAGATGGTGTGGTCATGTCTCCCGTTCTCCAGGCCAAAAGAGTTCTTCAAGGCACTGTTCAGAGGATGAAGAAGAGGCAGGCAGAGGAAAGATGGGAAGACAATGCAGTGGACAGGGTTAGAGCTCAACTGCTCTCTGAGACTGTCAGAAAAGCGAAAAGAATGGAAGAATCAGTTTCGAGTTCTACGGTGGTGTCCTAACGGCCTTTTACTTATCAGAGCTCGCCCCCTGATGCGCACTGTTCCAAGAGTTTAAATTCATACATCCAGTTTAAGTTGGGTCCTTATAAACATAAATTGAGTGACAACTAAATGTTTCAAAAATTTAAGGTCTTTACAGATGTTTCCAAATTTGCATCAGTGGGCCTTGCGTTAACTTTGTTTGTCAAAACAACAGTAAAAACGTGGTTAAAATATATCTTAACAGTAAATAAATATCCATGATTAAAGATTATGGGAGACTGACGGACATACCCCAATTACAAGAAAAAACTTAATCTTTTTTTATAAATGTTATATTTTTTTAACAAAAAGATAATCGATTTTTAACTTTAAAATATTAAAAAACTACCCATAGACATAATAATAGTACAATGTTTATGTTTATGTTAATACTACCGCGCTTATTATAATGAGCACATGAACACGAGATGAACACGAGATGAACACGAGATGAACACGAGATGAACACGAGATGAACACGAGATGAACACGAGATGAACACGAGATGAACACGAGATGAACACGAGATGAACACGAGATGAACACGAGATGAACACGAGATGAACATGAGATGAACACGAGATGAACACGAGATGAACACGAGATGAACACGAGATGAACACGAGATGAACACGAGATGAACACGAGATGAACACGAGATGAACACGAGATGAACACGAGATGAACACGAGATGAACACGAGATGAACACGAGATGAACACGAGATGAACACGAGATGAACACGAGATGAACACGAGATGAACACGAGATGAACACGAGATGAACACGAGATGAACACGAGATGAACACGAGATGAACACGAGATGAACACGAGATGAACACGAGATGAACACGAGATGAACACGAGATGAACACGAGATGAACACGAGATGAACATGAGATGAACACGAGATGAACACGAGATGAACACGAGATGAACACGAGATGAACATTTTAATCATTTCTATTTTAATCATTTATATTTTAATAATTTCTATTTTAATAATTTCTATTTTAATAATTTCTATTATAATAATTTTTATTTTAATAATTTCTATTTTAAAAATTTATATTTTAATAATTTCTATTTTAATAATTTATATTTTAATAATTTCTATTTTTAAAATTTATATTTTTACAATTTATATTTTTAAAATTTATATTTTTAAAATTTATATTTTAATAATTTATATTTTAATAATTTCTATTTTAATAATTTCTATTTTAATAATTTCTATTTTAATAATTTCTATTTTAATAATTTCTATTTTAATAATTTCTATTTTAGTAATTTCTATTTTAATAATTTCTATTTTAATAATTTCTATTTTAATAATTTCTATTTTAATAATTTCTATTTTAATAATTTCTATTTTAATAATTTCTATTTTAAAAATTTATATTTTAATAATTTATATTTTAATAATTTATATTTTAATAATTTATATTTTAATAATTTATATTTTAATAATTTCTATTTTAATAATTTCTATTTTAATAATTTCTATTTTAATAATTTCTATTTTAATAATTTCTATTTTAATAATTTAGATTTTAATAATTTAGATTTTAATAATTTAGATTTTAATAATTTAGATTTTAATAATTTAGATTTTAATAATTTAGATTTTAATAATTTAGATTTTAATAATTTAGATTTTAATAATTTAGATTTTAATAATTTAGATTTTAATAATTTAGATTTTCTTTAATAGTTTAGATTTTCTTTAATAATTTAGATTTTCTTTAATAATTTATTTTTTATCTAATAGTTTAGATTTTATTTAATAGTTTATTTTTTATTTAATAGTTCAGATTTTATTTAATAATTTTTTTTTGATGCAATAGAAATGTATAACGAAGCCACCATTGTCAATGTCAAAATCTCCAACACTACATTTGAAGTTGTTATGATGAGTCCAAAGATTAGGGAGATTAGAACAAATGGGTGATGATGAAAACTTTTCAGATGAAATCAAAATGGTTAGTTATATTATTATTATTTTATAAATTAATACTTTGAATTTGAATGATTAATTTCCAAATGATTGCTCAGTTTATCATTTCGACAAAAGAAAAGATGCCATTGATCTTATTCATATGACAGCATGTCTGTTGCATCCCCAGTATGAAAGAATAATAGGAAAAAAGTTTGGGATAGAAAAGAAATAAATACCAAGACTTTCATTAGAGAAAATTTAATTCTATTTTGTACAGCCAGACCAAGCTGCAGTGCCGTTGAGAAAAAAAACAAATGATGGTTATTTAGACCTATTATGTTTATTTTTATAACGTAAAAATTATAATAAAATTATTATACTATCAAATTATACGAATGATTTTATATTTGCAGTTGTGGAGAATAAGAATGTTGTCAAAAAACATATTTCTAACATTATTGAAGAATTAATAATAATGAACGAAGAAGAAAATTCAGAAGAGGATGAATTGTACAAATAATCACAATTACGTCCCAAAAAATAGAAGATTATAAAGATGTTTTATTTCATTGAAGTAAAATGAGCAATTTTAAAATACTACAAGAAGTAGCCAAAATTTTGTTTAGTATATCTGCAAGTTATATTCCCTGTGAACGGAATTTTTCATTATGTGGTCGTTTAACTTCAAACCCAAAACCATCTCATTTGAGAGCTGAAACTCTTAACGGTTTAACCCGTGTGAAAAGCAATAAAGACTTGATTGTATTACTCAAAAACAAGGACTAACTTCAATACTTTCATTTCAATAAATATTTGAAATTTAAATCGTGTTTTTTAAATTTTATTGAAAGAAATATTCTCTGACTTTCAAATAATAAATTTTAAGAAATGTTAAAACTAGTAAGTTTGGGACTAGTGAAAACGGCAGCGAGAATGAATAAAAAAACAAAAAGCTTTCGGGAACGGGTCGGGACGGGAAAAAAAATTTCGGGAACGGGACGGGACGGGAATCAAAATTCTGATGTCCTATCGGGAACGGGACGGGACGGGAAAACAGATTCCGGGAACGGGACGGGACCGGGAATGAAAAATCGTCCATGTCCGACCTCTAGTGGAGAACTAATCTTTCCATGAGTTTGGACAACACCCTCAAGTTTGAAATAGGCCTGTACGACGAAGTTTCAGTGAGTTTAAGACTTGGCTTCTTAAGCAGTGGCGTGATGTAAGCCGACTTGAAAGACTTCGGAACCCTGCCTGCCGAAAAAGACCTGTTGAATAAGCTCACTAAAAAAGGAGCAATTATTCCAGATATCTCCTTCAACAGCCATGTAGGAACCGGGTCATTCGAGCACTGCTTATTTGGAACTTAGAATTAAGCACAAAGATATATTCACCATCGATGAAGTCCGAAAGAGAGTTACGAATGCTATTGGGCCCCATGAAGGCCTACTGACCACACTGAAAAGAAGGAAGCTGAGATGGTGTGGTCATTCTGAGGTGGTGTGGTCATTCTGAGGTGGTGTGGTCATTCTGAGATGGTGTGGTCATTCTGAGATGGTGTAGTCATTCTGAGATGGTGTGGTCATTCTGAGGTGGTGTGGTCATTCTGAGATGGTGTGGTCATTCTGAGATGGTGTGGTCATTCTGAGGTGGTGTGGTCATTCTGAGGTGGTGTGGTCATTCTGAGATGGTGTGGTCATTCTGAGATGGTGTGGTCATTCTGAGGTGGTGTGGTCATTCTGAGATGGTGGGGTCATTCTGAGGTGGTGTGGTCATTCTGAGATGGTGTGGTCATTCTGAGATGGTGGGGTCATTCTGAGGTGGTGTGGTCATTCTGAGATGGTGTGGTCATGTCTCCCGTTCTCCAGGCTAAAAGAGTTCTTCAAGGCACTGTTCAGAGGATGAAGAAGAGGCAGGCAGAGGAAAGATGGGAAGACAATGCAGTGGACAGGGTTAGAGCTCAACTGCTCTCTGAGACTGTCAGAGAAGCGAAAAGAATGGAAGAATCAGTTTCGAGTTCTACGGTGGTGTCCTAACGGCCTTTTACTTATCAGAGCTCGCCCCCTGATGCGCACTGTTCCAAGAGTTTAAATTCATACATCCAGTTTAAGTTGGGTCCTTATAAACATAAATTGAGTGACAACTAAATGTTTCAAAAATTTAAGGTCTTTACAGATGTTTCCAAATTTGCATCAGTGGGCCTTGCGTTAACTTTGTTTGTCAAAACAACAGTAAAAACGTGGTTAAAATATATCTTAACAGTAAATAAATATCCATGATTAAAGATTATGGGAGACTGACGGACATACCCCAATTACAAGAAAAAACTTAATCTTTTTTTATAAATGTTATATTTTTTTAACAAAAAGATAATCGATTTTTAACTTTAAAATATTAAAAAACTACCCATAGACATAATAATAGTACAATGTTTATGTTTATGTTAATACTACCGCGCTTATTATAATGAGCACATGAACACGAGATGAACACGAGATGAACACGAGATGAACACGAGATGAACACGAGATGAACACGAGATGAACACGAGATGAACACGAGATGAACACGAGATGAGCACGAGATGAACACGAGATGAACACGAGATGAACACGAGATGAACACGAGATGAACACGAGATGAACACGAGATGAACACGAGATGAACACGAGATGAACACGAGATGAACACGAGATGAACACGAGATGAACACGAGATGAACACGAGATGAACACGAGATGAACACAAGATGAACACGAGATGAACACGAGATGAACACGAGATGAACACGAGATGAACACGAGATGAACACGAGATGAACACGAGATGAACACGAGATGAACACGAGATGAACACGAGATGAACACGAGATGAACACGAGATGAACACGAGATGAACACGAGATGAACACGAGATGAACACGAGATGAACACGAGATGAACACGAGATGAACACGAGATGACACGAGATGAACACGAGATGAACACGAGATGAACACGAGATGAACACGAGATGAACACGAGATGAACACGAAATGAACACGAGATGAACACGAGATGAACACGAGATGAACACGAGATGAACACGAGATGAACACGAGATGAACACGAGATGAACACGAGATGAACACGAGATGAACACGAGATGAACACGAGATGAACACGAGATGAACACGAGATGAACACGAGATGAACACGAGATGAACACGAGATGAACACGAGATGAACACGAGATGAACACGAGATGAACACGAGATGAACACGAGATGAACACGAGATGAACACGAGATTAACACGAGATGAACACGAGATGAACACGAGATGAACACGAGATGAACACGAGATGAACACGAGATGAACACGAGATGAACACGAGATGAACACGAGATGAACACGAGATGAACACGAGATGAACACGAGATGAACACGAGATGAACACGAGATGAACACGAGATGAACACGAGATGACACGAGATGAACACGAGATGAACACGAGATGAACACGAGATGAACACGAGATGAACACGAGATGAACACGAAATGAACACGAGATGAACACGAGATGAACACGAGATGAACACGAGATGAACACGAGATGAACACGAGATGAACACGAGATGAACACGAGATGAACACGAGATGAACACGAGATGAACACGAGATGAACACGAGATGAACACGAGATGAACACGAGATGAACACGAGATGAACACGAGATGAACACGAGATGAACACGAGATGAACACGAGATGAACACGAGATGAACACGAGATGAACACGAGATGAACACGAGATGAACACGAGATGAACACGCAATGAACACGAGATGAACACGAGATGAACACGAGATGAACACGAGATGAACACGAGATGAACACGAGATGAACACGAGATGAACACGAGATGAACACGAGATGAACACGAGATGAACACGAGATGAACACGAGATGAACACGAGATGAACACGAGATGAACACGAGATGAACACGAGATGAACACGAGATGAACACGAGATGACACGAGATGAACACGAGATGAACACGAGATGAACACGAGATGAACACGAGATGAACACGAGATGAACACGAAATGAACACGAGATGAACACGAGATGAACACGAGATGAACACGAGATGAACACGAGATGAACACGAGATGAACACGAGATGAACACGAGATGAACACGAGATGAACACGAGATGAACACGAGATGAACACGAGATGAACACGAGATGAACACGAGATGAACACGAGATGAACACGAGATGAACACGAGATGAACACGAGATGAACACGAGATGAACACGAGATGAACACGAGATGAACATTTTAATCATTTCTATTTTAATCATTTATATTTTAATAATTTCTATTTTAATAATTTATATTTTAATAATTTCTATTATAATAATTTTTATTTTAATAATTTCTATTTTAAAAATTTATATTTTAATAATTTCTATTTTAATAATTTATATTTTTAAAATTTCTATTTTTAAAATTTATATTTTTAAAATTTATATTTTAATAATTTATATTTTAATAATTTATATTTTAATAATTTCTATTTTAATAATTTCTATTTTAATAATTTCTATTTTAATAATTTCTATTTTAATAATTTCTATTTTAGTAATTTCTATTTTAATAATTTATATTTTAATAATTTCTATTTTAATAATTTCTATTTTAATAATTTCTATTTTAATAATTTCTATTTTAATAATTTATATTTTAAAAATTTATATTTTAATAATTTATATTTTAATAATTTATATTTTAATAATTTATATTTTAATAATTTATATTTTAATAATTTCTATTTTAATATTTTCTATTTTAATAATTTCTATTTTAATAATTTCTATTTTAATAATTTAGATTTTAATAATTTAGATTTTAATAAATTAGATTTTAATAATTTAGATTTTAATAATTTAGATTTTAATAATTTAGATTTTCTTTAATAGTTTAGATTTTCTTTAATAATTTAGATTTTCTTTAATAATTTATTTTTTATCTAATAGTTTAGATTTTATTTAATAGTTTATTTTTTATTTAATAGTTCAGATTTTATTTAATAATTTTTTTTTGATGCAATAGAAATGTATAACGAAGCCACCATTGTCAATGTCAAAATCTCCAACACTACATTTGAAGTTGTTATGATGAGTCCAAAGATTAGGGAGATTAGAACAAATGGGTGATGATGAAAACTTTTCAGATGAAATCAAAATGGTTAGTTATATTATTATTATTTTATAAATTAATACTTTGAATTTGAATGATTAATTTCCAAATGATTGCTCAGTTTATCATTTCGACAAAAGAAAAGATGCCATTGATCTTATTCATATGACAGCATGTCTGTTGCATCCCCAGTATGAAAGAATAATAGGAAAAAAGTTTGGGATAGAAAAGAAATAAATACCAAGACTTTCATTAGAGAAAATTTAATTCTATTTTGTACAGCCAGACCAAGCTGCAGTGCCGTTGAGAAAAAAAACAAATGATGGTTATTTAGACCTATTATGTTTATTTTTATAACGTAAAAATTATAATAAAATTATTATACTATCAAATTATACGAATGATTTTATATTTGCAGTTGTGGAGAATAAGAATGTTGTCAAAAAACATATTTCTAACATTATTGAAGAATTAATAATAATGAACGAAGAAGAAAATTCAGAAGAGGATGAATTGTACAAATAATCACAATTACGTCCCAAAAAATAGAAGATTATAAAGATGTTTTATTTCATTGAAGTAAAATGAGCAATTTTAAAATACTACAAGAAGTAGCCAAAATTTTGTTTAGTATATCTGCAAGTTATATTCCCTGTGAACGGAATTTTTCATTATGTGGTCGTTTAACTTCAAACCCAAAACCATCTCATTTGAGAGCTGAAACTCTTAACGGTTTAACCCGTGTGAAAAGCAATAAAGACTTGATTGTATTACTCAAAAACAAGGACTAACTTCAATACTTTCATTTCAATAAATATTTGAAATTTAAATCGTGTTTTTTAAATTTTATTGAAAGAAATATTCTCTGACTTTCAAATAATAAATTTTAAGAAATGTTAAAACTAGTAAGTTTGGGACTAGTGAAAACGGCAGCGAGAATGAATAAAAAAACAAAAAGCTTTCGGGAACGGGTCGGGACGGGAAAAAAAATTTCGGGAACGGGACGGGACGGGAATCAAAATTCTGATGTCCTATCGGGAACGGGACGGGACGGGAAAACAGATTCCGGGAACGGGACGGGACCGGGAATGAAAAATCGTCCATGTCCGACCTCTAGTGGAGAACTAATCTTTCCATGAGTTTGGACAACACCCTCAAGTTTGAAATAGGCCTGTACGACGAAGTTTCAGTGAGTTTAAGACTTGGCTTCTTAAGCAGTGGCGTGATGTAAGCCGACTTGAAAGACTTCGGAACCCTGCCTGCCGAAAAAGACCTGTTGAATAAGCTCACTAAAAAAGGAGCAATTATTCCAGATATCTCCTTCAACAGCCATGTAGGAACCGGGTCATTCGAGCACTGCTTATTTGGAACTTAGAATTAAGCACAAAGATATATTCACTATCGATGAAGTCCGAAAGAGAGTTACG
Organism: Piscicola geometra; assembly: GCA_943735955.1. Lineage (NCBI taxonomy): Eukaryota > Metazoa > Annelida > Clitellata > Hirudinida > Piscicolidae > Piscicola > Piscicola geometra. Next base: position 306,545 of record OX030969.1, on the reverse strand, counting down.
AATGCTATTGGGCCCCATGAAGGCCTACTGACCACACTGAAAAGAAGGAAGCTGAGATGGTGTGGTCATTCTGAGGTGGTGTGGTCATTCTGAGGTGGTGTGGTCATTCTGAGATGGTGTGGTCATTCTGAGATGGTGTGGTCATTCTGAGATGGTGTGGTCATTCTGAGGTGGTGTGGTCATTCTGAGATGGTGTGGTCATTCTGAGATGGTGTGGTCATTCTGAGGTGGTGTGGTCATTCTGAGGTGGTGTGGTCATTCTGAGATGGTGTGGTCATTCTGAGATGGTGTGGTCATTCTGAGGTGGTGTGGTCATTCTGAGATGGTGGGGTCATTCTGAGGTGGTGTGGTCATTCTGAGATGGTGTGGTCATTCTGAGATGGTGGGGTCATTCTGAGGTGGTGTGGTCATTCTGAGATGGTGTGGTCATTCTGAGATGGTGTGGTCATGTCTCCCGTTCTCCAGGCCAAAAGAGTTCTTCAAGGCACTGTTCAGAGGATGAAGAAGAGGCAGGCAGAGGAAAGATGGGAAGACAATGCAGTGGACAGGGTTAGAGCTCAACTGCTCTCTGAGACTGTCAGAAAAGCGAAAAGAATGGAAGAATCAGTTTCGAGTTCTACGGTGGTGTCCTAACGGCCTTTTACTTATCAGAGCTCGCCCCCTGATGCGCACTGTTCCAAGAGTTTAAATTCATACATCCAGTTTAAGTTGGGTCCTTATAAACATAAATTGAGTGACAACTAAATGTTTCAAAAATTTAAGGTCTTTACAGATGTTTCCAAATTTGCATCAGTGGGCCTTGCGTTAACTTTGTTTGTCAAAACAACAGTAAAAACGTGGTTAAAATATATCTTAACAGTAAATAAATATCCATGATTAAAGATTATGGGAGACTGACGGACATACCCCAATTACAAGAAAAAACTTAATCTTTTTTTATAAATGTTATATTTTTTTAACAAAAAGATAATCGATTTTTAACTTTAAAATATTAAAAAACTACCCATAGACATAATAATAGTACAATGTTTATGTTTATGTTAATACTACCGCGCTTATTATAATGAGCACATGAACACGAGATGAACACGAGATGAACACGAGATGAACACGAGATGAACACGAGATGAACACGAGATGAACACGAGATGAACACGAGATGAGCACGAGATGAACACGAGATGAACACGAGATGAACACGAGATGAACACGAGATGAACACGAGATGAACACGAGATGAACACGAGATGAACACGAGATGAACACGAGATGAACACGAGATGAACACGAGATGAACACGAGATGAACACGAGATGAACACGAGATGAACACGAGATGAACACGAGATGAACACGAGATGAACACGAGATGAACACGAGATGAACACGAGATGAACACGAGATGAACACGAGATGAACACGAGATGAACACGAGATGAACACGAGATGAACACGAGATGAACACGAGATGAACACGAGATGAACACGAGATGAACACGAGATGAACACGAGATGAACACGAGATGAACACGAGATGAACACGAGATGAACACGAGATGAACACGAGATGAACACGAGATGAACACGAGATGAACACGAGATGAACACGAGATGAACACGAGATGAACACGAGATGAACACGAGATGAACACGAGATGAACACGAGATGAACACGAGATGAACACGAGATGAACACGAGATGAACACGAGATGAACACGAGATGAACACGAGATGAACACGAGATGAACACGAGATGAACACGAGATGAACACGAGATGAACACGAGATGAACACGAGATGAACACGAGATGAACACGAGATGAACACGAGATGAACACGAGATGAACACGAGATGAACACGAGATGAACACGAGATGAACACGAGATGAACACGAGATGAACACGAGATGAACACGAGATGAACACGAGATGAACACGAGATGAACACGAGATGAACACGAGATGAACACGAGATGAACACGAGATGAACACGAGATGAACACGAGATGAACACGAGATGAACACGAGATGAACACGAGATGAACACGAGATGAACACGAGATGAACACGAGATGAACACGAGATGAACACGAGATGAACACGAGATGAACACGAGATGAACACGAGATGAACACGAGATGAACACGAGATGAACACGAGATGAACACGAGATGAACACGAGATGAACACGAGATGAACACGAGATGAACACGAGATGAACACGAGATGAACACGAGATGAACACGAGATGAACACGAGATGAACACGAGATGAACACGAGATGAACACGAGATGAACACGAGATGAACACGAGATGAACACGAGATGAACACGAGATGAACACGAGATGAACACGAGATGAACACGAGATGAACACGAGATGAACACGAGATGAACACGAGATGAACACGAGATGAACACGAGATGAACACGAGATGAACACGAGATGAACACGAGATGAACACGAGATGAACACGAGATGAACACGAGATGAACACGAGATGAACACGAGATGAACACGAGATGAACACGAGATGAACACGAGATGAACACGAGATGAACACGAGATGAACACGAGATGAACACGAGATGAACACGAGATGAACACGAGATGAACACGAGATGAACACGAGATGAACACGAGATGAACACGAGATGAACACGAGATGAACACGAGATGAACACGAGATGAACACGAGATGAACACGAGATGAACACGAGATGAACACGAGATGAACACGAGATGAACACGAGATGAACACGAGATGAACACGAGATGAACACGAGATGAACACGAGATGAACACGAGATGAACACGAGATGAACACGAGATGAACACGAGATGAACACGAGATGAACACGAGATGAACACGAGATGAACACGAGATGAACACGAGATGAACACGAGATGAACACGAGATGAACACGAGATGAACACGAGATGAACACGAGATGAACACGAGATGAACACGAGATGAACACGAGATGAACACGAGATGAACACGAGATGAACACGAGATGAACACGAGATGAACACGAGATGAACACGAGATGAACACGAGATGAACACGAGATGAACACGAGATGAACACGAGATGAACACGAGATGAACACGAGATGAACACGAGATGAACACGAGATGAACACGAGATGAACACGAGATGAACACGAGATGAACACGAGATGAACACGAGATGAACACGAGATGAACACGAGATGAACACGAGATGAACACGAGATGAACACGAGATGAACACGAGATGAACACGAGATGAACACGAGATGAACACGAGATGAACACGAGATGAACACGAGATGAACACGAGATGAACACGAGATGAACACGAGATGAACACGAGATGAACACGAGATGAACACGAGATGAACACGAGATGAACACGAGATGAACACGAGATGAACACGAGATGAACACGAGATGAACACGAGATGAACACGAGATGAACACGAGATGAACACGAGATGAACACGAGATGAACACGAGATGAACACGAGATGAACACGAGATGAACACGAGATGAACACGAGATGAACACGAGATGAACACGAGATGAACACGAGATGAACACGAGATGAACACGAGATGAACACGAGATGAACACGAGATGAACACGAGATGAACACGAGATGAACACGAGATGAACACGAGATGAACACGAGATGAACACGAGATGAACACGAGATGAACACGAGATGAACACGAGATGAACACGAGATGAACACGAGATGAACACGAGATGAACACGAGATGAACACGAGATGAACACGAGATGAACACGAGATGAACACGAGATGAACACGAGATGAACACGAGATGAACACGAGATGAACACGAGATGAACACGAGATGAACACGAGATGAACACGAGATGAACACGAGATGAACACGAGATGAACACGAGATGAACACGAGATGAACACGAGATGAACACGAGATGAACACGAGATGAACACGAGATGAACACGAGATGAACACGAGATGAACACGAGATGAACACGAGATGAACACGAGATGAACACGAGATGAACACGAGATGAACACGAGATGAACACGAGATGAACACGAGATGAACACGAGATGAACACGAGATGAACACGAGATGAACACGAGATGAACACGAGATGAACACGAGATGAACACGAGATGAACACGAGATGAACACGAGATGAACACGAGATGAACACGAGATGAACACGAGATGAACACGAGATGAACACGAGATGAACACGAGATGAACACGAGATGAACACGAGATGAACACGAGATGAACACGAGATGAACACGAGATGAACACGAGATGAACACGAGATGAACACGAGATGAACACGAGATGAACACGAGATGAACACGAGATGAACACGAGATGAACACGAGATGAACACGAGATGAACACGAGATGAACACGAGATGAACACGAGATGAACACGAGATGAACACGAGATGAACACGAGATGAACACGAGATGAACACGAGATGAACACGAGATGAACACGAGATGAACACGAGATGAACACGAGATGAACACGAGATGAACACGAGATGAACACGAGATGAACACGAGATGAACACGAGATGAACACGAGATGAACACGAGATGAACACGAGATGAACACGAGATGAACACGAGATGAACACGAGATGAACACGAGATGAACACGAGATGAACACGAGATGAACACGAGATGAACACGAGATGAACACGAGATGAACACGAGATGAACACGAGATGAACACGAGATGAACACGAGATGAACACGAGATGAACACGAGATGAACACGAGATGAACACGAGATGAACACGAGATGAACACGAGATGAACACGAGATGAACACGAGATGAACACGAGATGAACACGAGATGAACACGAGATGAACACGAGATGAACACGAGATGAACACGAGATGAACACGAGATGAACACGAGATGAACACGAGATGAACACGAGATGAACACGAGATGAACACGAGATGAACACGAGATGAACACGAGATGAACACGAGATGAACACGAGATGAACACGAGATGAACACGAGATGAACACGAGATGAACACGAGATGAACACGAGATGAACACGAGATGAACACGAGATGAACACGAGATGAACACGAGATGAACACGAGATGAACACGAGATGAACACGAGATGAACACGAGATGAACACGAGATGAACACGAGATGAACACGAGATGAACACGAGATGAACACGAGATGAACACGAGATGAACACGAGATGAACACGAGATGAACACGAGATGAACACGAGATGAACACGAGATGAACACGAGATGAACACGAGATGAACACGAGATGAACACGAGATGAACACGAGATGAACACGAGATGAACACGAGATGAACACGAGATGAACACGAGATGAACACGAGATGAACACGAGATGAACACGAGATGAACACGAGATGAACACGAGATGAACACGAGATGAACACGAGATGAACACGAGATGAACACGAGATGAACACGAGATGAACACGAGATGAACACGAGATGAACACGAGATGAACACGAGATGAACACGAGATGAACACGAGATGAACACGAGATGAACACGAGATGAACACGAGATGAACACGAGATGAACACGAGATGAACACGAGATGAACACGAGATGAACACGAGATGAACACGAGATGAACACGAGATGAACACGAGATGAACACGAGATGAACACGAGATGAACACGAGATGAACACGAGATGAACACGAGATGAACACGAGATGAACACGAGATGAACACGAGATGAACACGAGATGAACACGAGATGAACACGAGATGAACACGAGATGAACACGAGATGAACACGAGATGAACACGAGATGAACACGAGATGAACACGAGATGAACACGAGATGAACACGAGATGAACACGAGATGAACACGAGATGAACACGAGATGAACACGAGATGAACACGAGATGAACACGAGATGAACACGAGATGAACACGAGATGAACACGAGATGAACACGAGATGAACACGAGATGAACACGAGATGAACACGAGATGAACACGAGATGAACACGAGATGAACACGAGATGAACACGAGATGAACACGAGATGAACACGAGATGAACACGAGATGAACACGAGATGAACACGAGATGAACACGAGATGAACACGAGATGAACACGAGATGAACACGAGATGAACACGAGATGAACACGAGATGAACACGAGATGAACACGAGATGAACACGAGATGAACACGAGATGAACACGAGATGAACACGAGATGAACACGAGATGAACACGAGATGAACACGAGATGAACACGAGATGAACACGAGATGAACACGAGATGAACACGAGATGAACACGAGATGAACACGAGATGAACACGAGATGAACACGAGATGAACACGAGATGAACACGAGATGAACACGAGATGAACACGAGATGAACACGAGATGAACACGAGATGAACACGAGATGAACACGAGATGAACACGAGATGAACACGAGATGAACACGAGATGAACACGAGATGAACACGAGATGAACACGAGATGAACACGAGATGAACACGAGATGAACACGAGATGAACACGAGATGAACACGAGATGAACACGAGATGAACACGAGATGAACACGAGATGAACACGAGATGAACACGAGATGAACACGAGATGAACACGAGATGAACACGAGATGAACACGAGATGAACACGAGATGAACACGAGATGAACACGAGATGAACACGAGATGAACACGAGATGAACACGAGATGAACACGAGATGAACACGAGATGAACACGAGATGAACACGAGATGAACACGAGATGAACACGAGATGAACACGAGATGAACACGAGATGAACACGAGATGAACACGAGATGAACACGAGATGAACACGAGATGAACACGAGATGAACACGAGATGAACACGAGATGAACACGAGATGAACACGAGATGAACACGAGATGAACACGAGATGAACACGAGATGAACACGAGATGAACACGAGATGAACACGAGATGAACACGAGATGAACACGAGATGAACACGAGATGAACACGAGATGAACACGAGATGAACACGAGATGAACACGAGATGAACACGAGATGAACACGAGATGAACACGAGATGAACACGAGATGAACACGAGATGAACACGAGATGAACACGAGATGAACACGAGATGAACACGAGATGAACACGAGATGAACACGAGATGAACACGAGATGAACACGAGATGAACACGAGATGAACACGAGATGAACACGAGATGAACACGAGATGAACACGAGATGAACACGAGATGAACACGAGATGAACACGAGATGAACACGAGATGAACACGAGATGAACACGAGATGAACACGAGATGAACACGAGATGAACACGAGATGAACACGAGATGAACACGAGATGAACACGAGATGAACACGAGATGAACACGAGATGAACACGAGATGAACACGAGATGAACACGAGATGAACACGAGATGAACACGAGATGAACACGAGATGAACACGAGATGAACACGAGATGAACACGAGATGAACACGAGATGAACACGAGATGAACACGAGATGAACACGAGATGAACACGAGATGAACACGAGATGAACACGAGATGAACACGAGATGAACACGAGATGAACACGAGATGAACACGAGATGAACACGAGATGAACACGAGATGAACACGAGATGAACACGAGATGAACACGAGATGAACACGAGATGAACACGAGATGAACACGAGATGAACACGAGATGAACACGAGATGAACACGAGATGAACACGAGATGAACACGAGATGAACACGAGATGAACACGAGATGAACACGAGATGAACACGAGATGAACACGAGATGAACACGAGATGAACACGAGATGAACACGAGATGAACACGAGATGAACACGAGATGAACACGAGATGAACACGAGATGAACACGAGATGAACACGAGATGAACACGAGATGAACACGAGATGAACACGAGATGAACACGAGATGAACACGAGATGAACACGAGATGAACACGAGATGAACACGAGATGAACACGAGATGAACACGAGATGAACACGAGATGAACACGAGATGAACACGAGATGAACACGAGATGAACACGAGATGAACACGAGATGAACACGAGATGAACACGAGATGAACACGAGATGAACACGAGATGAACACGAGATGAACACGAGATGAACACGAGATGAACACGAGATGAACACGAGATGAACACGAGATGAACACGAGATGAACACGAGATGAACACGAGATGAACACGAGATGAACACGAGATGAACACGAGATGAACACGAGATGAACACGAGATGAACACGAGATGAACACGAGATGAACACGAGATGAACACGAGATGAACACGAGATGAACACGAGATGAACACGAGATGAACACGAGATGAACACGAGATGAACACGAGATGAACACGAGATGAACACGAGATGAACACGAGATGAACACGAGATGAACACGAGATGAACACGAGATGAACACGAGATGAACACGAGATGAACACGAGATGAACACGAGATGAACACGAGATGAACACGAGATGAACACGAGATGAACACGAGATGAACACGAGATGAACACGAGATGAACACGAGATGAACACGAGATGAACACGAGATGAACACGAGATGAACACGAGATGAACACGAGATGAACACGAGATGAACACGAGATGAACACGAGATGAACACGAGATGAACACGAGATGAACACGAGATGAACACGAGATGAACACGAGATGAACACGAGATGAACACGAGATGAACACGAGATGAACACGAGATGAACACGAGATGAACACGAGATGAACACGAGATGAACACGAGATGAACACGAGATGAACACGAGATGAACACGAGATGAACACGAGATGAACACGAGATGAACACGAGATGAACACGAGATGAACACGAGATGAACACGAGATGAACACGAGATGAACACGAGATGAACACGAGATGAACACGAGATGAACACGAGATGAACACGAGATGAACACGAGATGAACACGAGATGAACACGAGATGAACACGAGATGAACACGAGATGAACACGAGATGAACACGAGATGAACACGAGATGAACACGAGATGAACACGAGATGAACACGAGATGAACACGAGATGAACACGAGATGAACACGAGATGAACACGAGATGAACACGAGATGAACACGAGATGAACACGAGATGAACACGAGATGAACACGAGATGAACACGAGATGAACACGAGATGAACACGAGATGAACACGAGATGAACACGAGATGAACACGAGATGAACACGAGATGAACACGAGATGAACACGAGATGAACACGAGATGAACACGAGATGAACACGAGATGAACACGAGATGAACACGAGATGAACACGAGATGAACACGAGATGAACACGAGATGAACACGAGATGAACACGAGATGAACACGAGATGAACACGAGATGAACACGAGATGAACACGAGATGAACACGAGATGAACACGAGATGAACACGAGATGAACACGAGATGAACACGAGATGAACACGAGATGAACACGAGATGAACACGAGATGAACACGAGATGAACACGAGATGAACACGAGATGAACACGAGATGAACACGAGATGAACACGAGATGAACACGAGATGAACACGAGATGAACACGAGATGAACACGAGATGAACACGAGATGAACACGAGATGAACACGAGATGAACACGAGATGAACACGAGATGAACACGAGATGAACACGAGATGAACACGAGATGAACACGAGATGAACACGAGATGAACACGAGATGAACACGAGATGAACACGAGATGAACACGAGATGAACACGAGATGAACACGAGATGAACACGAGATGAACACGAGATGAACACGAGATGAACACGAGATGAACGAGAACACGAGATGAACACGAGATGAACACGAGATGAACACGAGATGAACACGAGATGAACACGAGATGAACACGAGATGAACACGAGATGAACACGAGATGAACACGAGATGAACACGAGATGAACACGAGATGAACACGAGATGAACACGAGATGAACACGAGATGAACACGAGATGAACACGAGATGAACACGAGATGAACACGAGATGAACACGAGATGAACACGAGATGAACACGAGATGAACACGAGATGAACACGAGATGAACACGAGATGAACACGAGATGAACACGAGATGAACACGAGATGAACACGAGATGAACACGAGATGAACACGAGATGAACACGAGATGAACACGAGATGAACACGAGATGAACACGAGATGAACACGAGATGAACACGAGATGAACACGAGATGAACACGAGATGAACACGAGATGAACACGAGATGAACACGAGATGAACACGAGATGAACACGAGATGAACACGAGATGAACACGAGATGAACACGAGATGAACACGAGATGAACACGAGATGAACACGAGATGAACACGAGATGAACACGAGATGAACACGAGATGAACACGAGATGAACACGAGATGAACACGAGATGAACACGAGATGAACACGAGATGAACACGAGATGAACACGAGATGAACACGAGATGAACACGAGATGAACACGAGATGAACACGAGATGAACACGAGATGAACACGAGATGAACACGAGATGAACACGAGATGAACACGAGATGAACACGAGATGAACACGAGATGAACACGAGATGAACACGAGATGAACACGAGATGAACACGAGATGAACACGAGATGAACACGAGATGAACACGAGATGAACACGAGATGAACACGAGATGAACACGAGATGAACACGAGATGAACACGAGATGAACACGAGATGAACACGAGATGAACACGAGATGAACACGAGATGAACACGAGATGAACACGAGATGAACACGAGATGAACACGAGATGAACACGAGATGAACACGAGATGAACACGAGATGAACACGAGATGAACACGAGATGAACACGAGATGAACACGAGATGAACACGAGATGAACACGAGATGAACACGAGATGAACACGAGATGAACACGAGATGAACACGAGATGAACACGAGATGAACACGAGATGAACACGAGATGAACACGAGATGAACACGAGATGAACACGAGATGAACACGAGATGAACACGAGATGAACACGAGATGAACACGAGATGAACACGAGATGAACACGAGATGAACACGAGATGAACACGAGATGAACACGAGATGAACACGAGATGAACACGAGATGAACACGAGATGAACACGAGATGAACACGAGATGAACACGAGATGAACACGAGATGAACACGAGATGAACACGAGATGAACACGAGATGAACACGAGATGAACACGAGATGAACACGAGATGAACACGAGATGAACACGAGATGAACACGAGATGAACACGAGATGAACACGAGATGAACACGAGATGAACACGAGATGAACACGAGATGAACACGAGATGAACACGAGATGAACACGAGATGAACACGAGATGAACACGAGATGAACACGAGATGAACACGAGATGAACACGAGATGAACACGAGATGAACACGAGATGAACACGAGATGAACACGAGATGAACACGAGATGAACACGAGATGAACACGAGATGAACACGAGATGAACACGAGATGAACACGAGATGAACACGAGATGAACACGAGATGAACACGAGATGAACACGAGATGAACACGAGATGAACACGAGATGAACACGAGATGAACACGAGATGAACACGAGATGAACACGAGATGAACACGAGATGAACACGAGATGAACACGAGATGAACACGAGATGAACACGAGATGAACACGAGATGAACACGAGATGAACACGAGATGAACACGAGATGAACACGAGATGAACACGAGATGAACACGAGATGAACACGAGATGAACACGAGATGAACACGAGATGAACACGAGATGAACACGAGATGAACACGAGATGAACACGAGATGAACACGAGATGAACACGAGATGAACACGAGATGAACACGAGATGAACACGAGATGAACACGAGATGAACACGAGATGAACACGAGATGAACACGAGATGAACACGAGATGAACACGAGATGAACACGAGATGAACACGAGATGAACACGAGATGAACACGAGATGAACACGAGATGAACACGAGATGAACACGAGATGAACACGAGATGAACACGAGATGAACACGAGATGAACACGAGATGAACACGAGATGAACACGAGATGAACACGAGATGAACACGAGATGAACACGAGATGAACACGAGATGAACACGAGATGAACACGAGATGAACACGAGATGAACACGAGATGAACACGAGATGAACACGAGATGAACACGAGATGAACACGAGATGAACACGAGATGAACACGAGATGAACACGAGATGAACACGAGATGAACACGAGATGAACACGAGATGAACACGAGATGAACACGAGATGAACACGAGATGAACACGAGATGAACACGAGATGAACACGAGATGAACACGAGATGAACACGAGATGAACACGAGATGAACACGAGATGAACATGAGATGAACACGAGATGAACACGAGATGAACACGAGATGAACATTTTAATCATTTCTATTTTAATCATTTATATTTTAATAATTTCTATTTTAATAATTTCTATTTTAATAATTTCTATTATAATAATTTTTATTTTAATAATTTCTATTTTAAAAATTTATATTTTAATAATTTCTATTTTAATAATTTTTATTTTAATAATTTATATTTTTAAAATTTCTATTTTTAAAATTTATATTTTTAAAATTTCTATTTTAATAATTTCTATTTTAATAATTTCTATTTTAATAATTTCTATTTTAATAATTTCTATTTTAATAATTTCTATTTTAATAATTTCTATTTTAATAATTTCTATTTTAATAATTTCTATTTTAATAATTTCTATTTTAGTAATTTCTATTTTAATAATTTCTATTTTAATAATTTCTATTTTAATAATTTCTATTTTAATAATTTCTATTTTAATAATTTCTATTTTAATAATTTCTATTTTAATAATTTCTATTTTAAAAATTTATATTTTAATAATTTATATTTTAATAATTTATATTTTAATAATTTATATTTTAATAATTTCTATTTTAATAATTTCTATTTTAATAATTTCTATTTTAATAATTTCTATTTTAATAATTTCTATTTTAATAATTTAGATTTTAATAATTTAGATTTTAATAATTTAGATTTTAATAATTTAGATTTTAATAATTTAGATTTTAATAATTTAGATTTTCTTTAATAGTTTAGATTTTCTTTAATAATTTAGATTTTCTTTAATAATTTATATTTTATCTAATAGTTTAGATTTTATTTAATAGTTTATTTTTTATTTAATAGTTCAGATTTTATTTAATAATTTTTTTTGATGCAATAGAAATGTATAACGAAGCCACCATTGTCAATGTCAAAATCTCCAACACTACATTTGAAGTTGTTATGATGAGTCCAAAGATTAGGGAGATTAGAACAAATGGGTGATGATGAAAACTTGTCAGATGAAATCAAAATGGTTAGTTATATTATTATTATTTTATAAATTAATACTTTGAATTTGAATGATTAATTTCCAAATGAGTGCTCAGTTTATCATTTCGACAAAAGAAAAGATGCCATTGATCTTATTCATATGACAGCATGTCTGTTGCATCCCCAGTATGAAAGAATAATAGGAAAAAAGTTTGGGATAGAAAAGAAATAAATACCAAGACTTTCATTAGAGAAAATTTAATTCTATTTTGTACAGCCAGACCAAGCTGCAGTGCCGTTGAGAAAAAAAACAAATGATGGTTATTTAGACCTATTATGTTTATTTTTATAACGTAAAAATTATAATAAAATTATTATACTATCAAATTATACGAATGATTTTATATTTGCAGTTGTGGAGAATAAGAATGTTGTCAAAAAACATATTTCTAACATTATTGAAGAATTAATAATAATGAACGAAGAAGAAAATTCAGAAGAGGATGAATTGTACAAATAATCACAATTACGTCCCAAAAAATAGAAGATTATAAAGATGTTTTATTTCATTGAAGTAAAATGAGCAATTTTAAAATACTACAAGAAGTAGCCAAAATTTTGTTTAGTATATCTGCAAGTTATATTCCCTGTGAACGGAATTTTTCATTATGTGGTCGTTTAACTTCAAACCCAAAACCATCTCATTTGAGAGCTGAAACTCTTAACGGTTTAACCCGTGTGAAAAGCAATAAAGACTTGATTGTATTACTCAAAAACAAGGACTAACTTCAATACTTTCATTTCAATAAATATTTGAAATTTAAATCGTGTTTTTTAAATTTTATTGAAAGAAATATTCTCTGACTTTCAAATAATAAATTTTAAGAAATGTTAGAACTAGTAAGTTTGGGACTAGTGAAAACGGCAGCGAGAATGAATAAAAAAACAAAAAGCTTTCGGGAACGGGTCGGGACGGGAAAAAAAATTTCGGGAACGGGACGGGACGGGAATCAAAATTCTGATGTCCTATCGGGAACGGGACGGGACGGGAAAACAGATTCCGGGAACGGGACGGGACCGGGAATGAAAAATCGTCCATGTCCGACCTCTAGTGGAGAACTAATCTTTCCATGAGTTTGGACAACACCCTCAAGTTTGAAATAGGCCTGTACGACGAAGTTTCAGTGAGTTTAAGACTTGGCTTCTTAAGCAGTGGCGTGATGTAAGCCGACTTGAAAGACTTCGGAACCCTGCCTGCCGAAAAAGACCTGTTGAATAAGCTCACTAAAAAAGGAGCAATTATTCCAGATATCTCCTTCAACAGCCATGTAGGAACCGGGTCATTCGAGCACTGCTTATTTGGAACTTAGAATTAAGCACAAAGATATATTCACCATCGATGAAGTCCGAAAGAGAGTTACGAATGCTATTGGGCCCCATGAAGGCCTACTGACCACACTGAAAAGAAGGAAGCTGAGATGGTGTGGTCATTCTGAGGTGGTGTGGTCATTCTGAGGTGGTGTGGTCATTCTGAGATGGTGTGGTCATTCTGAGATGGTGTGGTCATTCTGAGATGGTGTGGTCATTCTGAGATGGTGTGGTCATTCTGAGGTGGTGTGGTCATTCTGAGATGGTGTGGTCATTCTGAGATGGTGTGGTCATTCTGAGATGGTGTGGTCATTCTGAGATGGTGTGGTCATTCTGAGGTGGTGTGGTCATTCTGAGATGGTGGGGTCATTCTGAGGTGGTGTGGTCATTCTGAGATGGTGTGGTCATTCTGAGATGGTGGGGTCATTCTGAGGTGGTGTGGTCATTCTGAGATGGTGTGGTCATTCTGAGATGGTGTGGTCATGTCTCCCGTTCTCCAGGCCAAAAGAGTTCTTCAAGGCACTGTTCAGAGGATGAAGAAGAGGCAGGCAGAGGAAAGATGGGAAGACAATGCAGTGGACAGGGTTAGAGCTCAACTGCTCTCTGAGACTGTCAGAAAAGCGAAAAGAATGGAAGAATCAGTTTCGAGTTCTACGGTGGTGTCCTAACGGCCTTTTACTTATCAGAGCTCGCCCCCTGATGCGCACTGTTCCAAGAGTTTAAATTCATACATCCAGTTTAAGTTGGGTCCTTATAAACATAAATTGAGTGACAACTAAATGTTTCAAAAATTTAAGGTCTTTACAGATGTTTCCAAATTTGCATCAGTGGGCCTTGCGTTAACTTTGTTTGTCAAAACAACAGTAAAAACGTGGTTAAAATATATCTTAACAGTAAATAAATATCCATGATTAAAGATTATGGGAGACTGACGGACATACCCCAATTACAAGAAAAAACTTAATCTTTTTTTATAAATGTTATATTTTTTTAACAAAAAGATAATCGATTTTTAACTTTAAAATATTAAAAAACTACCCATAGACATAATAATAGTACAATGTTTATGTTTATGTTAATACTACCGCGCTTATTATAATGAGCACATGAACACGAGATGAACACGAGATGAACACGAGATGAACACGAGATGAACACGAGATGAACACGAGATGAACACGAGATGAACACGAGATGAACACGAGATGAACACGAGATGAACACGAGATGAACACGAGATGAACACGAGATGAACACGAGATGAACACGAGATGAATACGAGATGAACACGAGATGAACACGAGATGAACACGAGATGAACACGAGATGAACACGAGATGAACACGAGATGAACACGAGATGAACACGAGATGAACACGAGATGAACACGAGATGAACACGAGATGAACACGAGATGAACACGAGATGAACACGAGATGAACACGAGATGAACACGAGATGAACACGAGATGAACACGAGATGAACACGAGATGAACACGAGATGAACACGAGATGAACACGAGATGAACACGAGATGAACACGAGATGAACACGAGATGAACACGAGATGAACACGAGATGAACACGAGATGAACACGAGATGAACACGAGATGAACACGAGATGAACACGAGATGAACACGAGATGAACACGAGATGAACACGAGATGAACACGAGATGAACACGAGATGAACACGAGATGAACACGAGATGAACACGAGATGAACACGAGATGAACACGAGATGAACACGAGATGAACACGAGATGAACACGAGATGAACACGAGATGAACACGAGATGAACACGAGATGAACACGAGATGAACACGAGATGAACACGAGATGAACACGAGATGAACACGAGATGAACACGAGATGAACACGAGATGAACACGAGATGAACACGAGATGAACACGAGATGAACACGAGATGAACACGAGATGAACACGAGATGAACACGAGATGAACACGAGATGAACACGAGATGAACACGAGATGAACACGAGATGAACACGAGATGAACACGAGATGAACACGAGATGAACACGAGATGAACACGAGATGAACACGAGATGAACACGAGATGAACACGAGATGAACACGAGATGAACACGAGATGAACACGAGATGAACACGAGATGAACACGAGATGAACACGAGATGAACACGAGATGAACACGAGATGAACACGAGATGAACACGAGATGAACACGAGATGAACACGAGATGAACACGAGATGAACACGAGATGAACACGAGATGAACACGAGATGAACACGAGATGAACACGAGATGAACACGAGATGAACACGAGATGAACACGAGATGAACACGAGATGAACACGAGATGAACACGAGATGAACACGAGATGAACACGAGATGAACACGAGATGAACACGAGATGAACACGAGATGAACACGAGATGAACACGAGATGAACACGAGATGAACACGAGATGAACACGAGATGAACACGAGATGAACACGAGATGAACACGAGATGAACACGAGATGAACACGAGATGAACACGAGATGAACACGAGATGAACACGAGATGAACACGAGATGAACACGAGATGAACACGAGATGAACACGAGATGAACACGAGATGAACACGAGATGAACACGAGATGAACACGAGATGAACACGAGATGAACACGAGATGAACACGAGATGAACACGAGATGAACACGAGATGAACACGAGATGAACACGAGATGAACACGAGATGAACACGAGATGAACACGAGATGAACACGAGATGAACACGAGATTAACACGAGATGAACACGAGATGAACACGAGATGAACACGAGATGAACACGAGATGAACACGAGATGAACACGAGATGAACACGAGATGAACACGAGATGAACACGAGATGAACACGAGATGAACACGAGATGAACACGAGATGAACACGAGATGAACACGAGATGAACACGAGATGAACACGAGATGAACACGAGATGAACACGAGATGAACACGAGATGAACATGAGATGAACACGAGATGAACACGAGATGAACATTTTAATCATTTCTATTTTAATCATTTATATTTTAATAATTTCTATTTTAATAATTTCTATTTTAATAATTTCTATTATAATAATTTTTATTTTAATAATTTCTATTTTAAAAATTTATATTTTAATAATTTCTATTTTAATAATTTATATTTTAATAATTTTTATTTTTAAAATTTCTATTTTTAAAATTTATATTTTTAAAATTTATATTTTAATAATTTCTATTTTAATAATTTCTATTTTAATAATTTCTATTTTAATAATTTCTATTTTAATAATTTCTATTTTAATAATTTCTATTTTAATAATTTCTATTTTAATAATTTCTATTTTAGTAATTTCTATTTTAATAATTTCTATTTTAATAATTTCTATTTTAATAATTTCTATTTTAATAATTTCTATTTTAATAATTTCTATTTTAATAATTTCTATTTTAAAAATTTATATTTTAATAATTTATATTTTAATAATTTATATTTTAATAATTTCTATTTTAATAATTTCTATTTTAATAATTTCTATTTTAATAATTTCTATTTTAATAATTTCTATTTTAATAATTTCTATTTTAATAATTTCTATTTTAATAATTTCTATTTTAATAATTTAGATTTTAATAATTTAGATTTTAATAATTTAGATTTTAATAATTTAGATTTTAATAATTTAGATTTTAATAATTTAGATTTTCTTTAATAGTTTAGATTTTCTTTAATAATTTAGATTTTCTTTAATAATTTATTTTTTATCTAATAGTTTAGATTTTATTTAATAGTTTATTTTTTATTTAATAGTTCAGATTTTATTTAATAATTTTTTTTGATGCAATAGAAATGTATAACGAAGCCACCATTGTCAATGTCAAAATCTCCAACACTACATTTGAAGTTGTTATGATGAGTCCAAAGATTAGGGAGATTAAAACAAATGGGTGATGATGAAAACTTGTCAGATGAAATCAAAATGGTTAGTTATATTATTATTATTTTATAAATTAATACTTTGAATTTGAATGATTAATTTCCAAATGAGTGCTCAGTTTATCATTTCGACAAAAGAAAAGATGCCATTGATCTTATTCATATGACAGCATGTCTGTTGCATCCCCAGTATGAAAGAATAATAGGAAAAAAGTTTGGGATAGAAAAGAAATAAATACCAAGACTTTCATTAGAGAAAATTTAATTCTATTTTGTACAGCCAGACCAAGCTGCAGTGCCGTTGAGAAAAAAAAAAATGATGGTTATTTAGACCTATTATGTTTATTTTTATAACGTAAAAATTATAATAAAATTATTATACTATCAAATTATACGAATGATTTTATATTTGCAGTTGTGGAGAATAAGAATGTTGTCAAAAAACATATTTCTAACATTATTGAAGAATTAATAATAATGAACGAAGAAGAAAATTCAGAAGAGGATGAATTGTACAAATAATCACAATTACGTCCCAAAAAATAGAAGATTATAAAGATGTTTTATTTCATTGAAGTAAAATGAGCAATTTTAAAATACTACAAGAAGTAGCCAAAATTTTGTTTAGTATATCTGCAAGTTATATTCCCTGTGAACGGAATTTTTCATTATGTGGTCGTTTAACTTCAAACCCAAAACCATCTCATTTGAGAGCTGAAACTCTTAACGGTTTAACCCGTGTGAAAAGCAATAAAGACTTGATTGTATTACTCAAAAACAAGGACTAACTTCAATACTTTCATTTCAATAAATATTTGAAATTTAAATCGTGTTTTTTAAATTTTATTGAAAGAAATATTCTCTGACTTTCAAATAATAAATTTTAAGAAATGTTAGAACTAGTAAGTTTGGGACTAGTGAAAACGGCAGCGAGAATGAATAAAAAAACAAAAAGCTTTCGGGAACGGGTCGGGACGGGAAAAAAAATTTCGGGAACGGGACGGGACGGGAATCAAAATTCTGATGTCCTATCGGGAACGGGACGGGACGGGAAAACAGATTCCGGGAACGGGACGGGACCGGGAATGAAAAATCGTCCATGTCCGACCTCTAGTGGAGAACTAATCTTTCCATGAGTTTGGACAACACCCTCAAGTTTGAAATAGGCCTGTACGACGAAGTTTCAGTGAGTTTAAGACTTGGCTTCTTAAGCAGTGGCGTGATGTAAGCCGACTTGAAAGACTTCGGAACCCTGCCTGCCGAAAAAGACCTGTTGAATAAGCTCACTAAAAAAGGAGCAATTATTCCAGATATCTCCTTCAACAGCCATGTAGGAACCGGGTCATTCGAGCACTGCTTATTTGGAACTTAGAATTAAGCACAAAGATATATTCACCATCGATGAAGTCCGAAAGAGAGTTACGAATGCTATTGGGCCCCATGAAGGCCTACTGACCACACTGAAAAGAAGGAAGCTGAGATGGTGTGGTCATTCTGAGGTGGTGTGGTCATTCTGAGGTGGTGTGGTCATTCTGAGATGGTGTGGTCATTCTGAGATGGTGTGGTCATTCTGAGATGGTGTAGTCATTCTGAGATGGTGTGGTCATTCTGAGGTGGTGTGGTCATTCTGAGATGGTGTGGTCATTCTGAGATGGTGTGGTCATTCTGAGATGGTGTGGTCATTCTGAGATGGTGTGGTCATTCTGAGGTGGTGTGGTCATTCTGAGATGGTGGGGTCATTCTGAGGTGGTGTGGTCATTCTGAGATGGTGTGGTCATTCTGAGATGGTGGGGTCATTCTGAGGTGGTGTGGTCATTCTGAGATGGTGTGGTCATTCTGAGATGGTGTGGTCATGTCTCCCGTTCTCCAGGCCAAAAGAGTTCTTCAAGGCACTGTTCAGAGGATGAAGAAGAGGCAGGCAGAGGAAAGATGGGAAGACAATGCAGTGGACAGGGTTAGAGCTCAACTGCTCTCTGAGACTGTCAGAAAAGCGAAAAGAATGGAAGAATCAGTTTCGAGTTCTACGGTGGTGTCCTAACGGCCTTTTACTTATCAGAGCTCGCCCCCTGATGCGCACTGTTCCAAGAGTTTAAATTCATACATCCAGTTTAAGTTGGGTCCTTATAAACATAAATTGAGTGACAACTAAATGTTTCAAAAATTTAAGGTCTTTACAGATGTTTCCAAATTTGCATCAGTGGGCCTTGCGTTAACTTTGTTTGTCAAAACAACAGTAAAAACGTGGTTAAAATATAGCTTAACAGTAAATAAATATCCATGATTAAAGATTATGGGAGACTGACGGACATACCCCAATTACAAGAAAAAACTTAATCTTTTTTTATAAATGTTATATTTTTTTAACAAAAAGATAATCGATTTTTAACTTTAAAATATTAAAAAACTACCCATAGACATAATAATAGTACAATGTTTATGTTTATGTTAATACTACCGCGCTTATTATAATGAGCACATGAACACGAGATGAACACGAGATGAACACGAGATGAACACGAGATGAACACGAGATGAACACGAGATGAACACGAGATGAACACGAGATGAACACGAGATGAACACGAGATGAACACGAGATGAACACGAGATGAACACGAGATGAACACGAGATGAACACGAGATGAACACGAGATGAACACGAGATGAACACGAGATGAACACGAGATGAACACGAGATGAACACGAGATGAACACGAGATGACACGAGATGAACACGAGATGACACGAGATGAACACGAGATGAACACGAGATGAACACGAGATGAACACGAGATGAACACGAGATGAACACGAGATGAACACGAGATGAACACGAGATGAACACGAGATGAACACGAGATGACACGAGATGAACACGAGATGAACACGAGATGAACACGAGATGAACACGAGATGAACACGAGATGAACACGAGATGAACACGAGATGAACACGAGATGAACACGAGATGAACACGAGATGAACACGAGATGAACACGAGATGAACACGAGATGAACACGAGATGAACACGAGATGAACACGAGATGAACACGAGATGAACACGAGATGAACACGAGATGAACACGAGATGAACACGAGATGAACACGAGATGAACACGAGATGAACACGAGATGAACACGAGATGAACACGAGATGAACACGAGATGAACACGAGATGAACACGAGATGAACACGAGATGAACACGAGATGAACACGAGATGAACACGAGATGAACACGAGATGAACATGAGATGAACACGAGATGAACACGAGATGAACACGAGATGAACACGAGATGAACACGAGATGAACACGAGATGAACACGAGATGAACACGAGATGAACACGAGATGAACACGAGATGAACACGAGATGAACACGAGATGAACACGAGATGAACACGAGATGAACACGAGATGAACACGAGATGAACACGAGATGAACACGAGATGAACACGAGATGAACACGAGATGAACACGAGATGAACACGAGATGAACACGAGATGAACACGAGATGAACACGAGATGAACACGAGATGAACACGAGATGAACACGAGATGAACACGAGATGAACACGAGATGAACACGAGATGAACACGAGATGAACACGAGATGAACACGAGATGAACACGAGATGAACACGAGATGAACACGAGATGAACACGAAATGAACACGAGATGAACATTTTAATCATTTCTATTTTAATCATTTCTATTTTAATAATTTCTATTTTAATAATTTCTATTTTAATAATTTCTATTATAATAATTTTTATTTTAATAATTTCTATTTAAAAAATTTATATTTTAATAATTTCTATTTTAATAATTTTTATTTTAATAATTTATATTTTTAAAATTTCTATTTTTAAAATTTATATTTTTAAAATTTATATTTTAATAATTTATATTTTAATAATTTCTATTTTAATAATTTCTATTTTAATAATTTCTATTTTAATAATTTCTATTTTAATAATTTCTATTTTAATAATTTCTATTTTAGTAATTTCTATTTTAATAATTTATATTTTAATAATTTCTATTTTAATAATTTCCTTTTTAATAATTTCTATTTTAATAATTTCTATTTTAATAATTTCTATTTTAAAAATTTATATTTTAATAATTTATATTTTAATAATTTATATTTTAATAATTTATATTTTAATAATTTATATTTTAATAATTTCTATTTTAATAATTTCTATTTTAATAATTTCTATTTTAATAATTTAGATTTTAATAATTTAGATTTTAATAATTTAGATTTTAATAATTTAGATTTTAATAATTTAGATTTTCTTTAATAGTTTAGATTTTCTTTAATAATTTAGATTTTCTTTAATAATTTATTTTTTTATCTAATAGTTTAGATTTTATTTAATAGTTTATTTTTTATTTAATAGTTCAGATTTTATTTAATAATTTTTTTTTGATGCAATAGAAATGTATAACGAAGCCACCATTGTCAATGTCAAAATCTCCAACACTACATTTGAAGTTGTTATGATGAGTCCAAAGATTAGGGAGATTAGAACAAATGGGTGATGATGAAAACTTTTCAGATGAAATCAAAATGGTTAGTTATATTATTATTATTTTATAAATTAATACTTTGAATTTGAATGATTAATTTCCAAATGATTGCTCAGTTTATCATTTCGACAAAAGAAAAGATGCCATTGATCTTATTCATATGACAGCATGTCTGTTGCATCCCCAGTATGAAAGAATAATAGGAAAAAAGTTTGGGATAGAAAAGAAATAAATACCAAGACTTTCATTAGAGAAAATTTAATTCTATTTTGTACAGCCAGACCAAGCTGCAGTGCCGTTGAGAAAAAAAACAAATGATGGTTATTTAGACCTATTATGTTTATTTTTATAACGTAAAAATTATAATAAAATTATTATACTATCAAATTATACGAATGATTTTATATTTGCAGTTGTGGAGAATAAGAATGTTGTCAAAAAACATATTTCTAACATTATTGAAGAATTAATAATAATGAACGAAGAAGAAAATTCAGAAGAGGATGAATTGTACAAATAATCACAATTACGTCCCAAAAAATAGAAGATTATAAAGATGTTTTATTTCATTGAAGTAAAATGAGCAATTTTAAAATACTACAAGAAGTAGCCAAAATTTTGTTTAGTATATCTGCAAGTTATATTCCCTGTGAACGGAATTTTTCATTATGTGGTCGTTTAACTTCAAACCCAAAACCATCTCATTTGAGAGCTGAAACTCTTAACGGTTTAACCCGTGTGAAAAGCAATAAAAACTTGATTGTATTACTCAAAAACAAGGACTAACTTCAATACTTTCATTTCAATAAATATTTGAAATTTAAATCGTGTTTTTTAAATTTTATTGAAAGAAATATTCTCTGACTTTCAAATAATAAATTTTAAGAAATGTTAGAACTAGTAAGTTTGGGACTAGTGAAAACGGCAGCGAGAATGAATAAAAAAACAAAAAGCTTTCGGGAACGGGTCGGGACGGGAAAAAAATTTCGGGAACGGGACGGGACGGGAATCAAAATTCTGATGTCCTATCGGGAACGGGACGAGACGGGAAAACAGATTCCGGGAACGGGACGGGACCGGGAATGAAAAATCGTCCATGTCCGACCTCTAGTGGAGAACTAATCTTTCCATGAGTTTGGACAACACCCTCAAGTTTGAAATAGGCCTGTACGACGAAGTTTCAGTGAGTTTAAGACTTGGCTTCTTAAGCAGTGGCGTGATGTAAGCCGACTTGAAAGACTTCGGAACCCTGCCTGCCGAAAAAGACCTGTTGAATAAGCTCACTAAAAAAGGAGCAATTATTCCAGATATCTCCTTCAACAGCCATGTAGGAACCGGGTCATTCGAGCACTGCTTATTTGGAACTTAGAATTAAGCACAAAGATATATTCACCATCGATGAAGTCCGAAAGAGAGTTACGAATGCTATTGGGCCCCATGAAGGCCTACTGACCACACTGAAAAGAAGGAAGCTGAGATGGTGTGGTCATTCTGAGGTGGTGTGGTCATTCTGAGGTGGTGTGGTCATTCTGAGATGGTGTGGTCATTCTGAGATGGTGTGGTCATTCTGAGATGGTGTGGTCATTCTGAGATGGTGTGGTCATTCTGAGGTGGTGTGGTCATTCTGAGATGGTGTGGTCATTCTGAGATGGTGTGGTCATTCTGAGATGGTGTGGTCATTCTGAGATGGTGTGGTCATTCTGAGGTGGTGTGGTCATTCTGAGATGGTGGGGTCATTCTGAGGTGGTGTGGTCATTCTGAGATGGTGTGGTCATTCTGAGATGGTGGGGTCATTCTGAGGTGGTGTGGTCATTCTGAGATGGTGTGGTCATTCTGAGATGGTGTGGTCATGTCTCCCGTTCTCCAGGCCAAAAGAGTTCTTCAAGGCACTGTTCAGAGGATGAAGAAGAGGCAGGCAGAGGAAAGATGGGAAGACAATGCAGTGGACAGGGTTAGAGCTCAACTGCTCTCTGAGACTGTCAGAAAAGCGAAAAGAATGGAAGAATCAGTTTCGAGTTCTACGGTGGTGTCCTAACGGCCTTTTACTTATCAGAGCTCGCCCCCTGATGCGCACTGTTCCAAGAGTTTAAATTCATACATCCAGTTTAAGTTGGGTCCTTATAAACATAAATTGAGTGACAACTAAATGTTTCAAAAATTTAAGGTCTTTACAGATGTTTCCAAATTTGCATCAGTGGGCCTTGCGTTAACTTTGTTTGTCAAAACAACAGTAAAAACGTGGTTAAAATATATCTTAACAGTAAATAAATATCCATGATTAAAGATTATGGGAGACTGACGGACATACCCCAATTACAAGAAAAAACTTAATCTTTTTTTATAAATGTTATATTTTTTTAACAAAAAGATAATCGATTTTTAACTTTAAAATATTAAAAAACTACCCATAGACATAATAATAGTACAATGTTTATGTTTATGTTAATACTACCGCGCTTATTATAATGAGCACATGAACACGAGATGAACACGAGATGAACACGAGATGAACACGAGATGAACACGAGATGAACACGAGATGAACACGAGATGAACACGAGATGAACACGAGATGAACACAAGATGAACACGAGATGAACACGAGATGAACACGAGATGAACACGAGATGACACGAGATGAACACGAGATGAACACGAGATGAACACGAGATGAACACGAGATGAACACGAGATGAACACGAGATGAACACGAGATGAACACGAGATGAACACGAGATGAACACGAGATGAACACGAGATGACACGAGATGAACACGAGATGAACACGAGATGAACACGAGATGAACACGAGATGAACACGAGATGAACACGAGATGAACACGAGATGAACACGAGATGAACACGAGATGAACACGAGATGAACACGAGATGAACACGAGATGAACACGAGATGAACACGAGATGAACACGAGATGAACACGAGATGAACACGAGATGAACACGAGATGAACACGAGATGAACACGAGATGAACACGAGATGAACACGAGATGAACACGAGATGAACACGAGATGAACACGAGATGAACACGAGATGAACACGAGATGAACACGAGATGAACACGAGATGAACACGAGATGAACACGAGATGAACACGAGATGAACACGAGATGAACACGAGATGAACACGAGATGAACACGAGATGAACACGAGATGAACACGAGATGAACACGAGATGAACACGAGATGAACACGAGATGAACACGAGATGAACACGAGATGAACACGAGATGAACACGAGATGAACACGAGATGAACACGAGATGAACACGAGATGAACACGAGATGAACACGAGATGAACACGAGATGAACACGAGATGAACACGAGATGAACACGAGATGAACACGAGATGAACACGAGATGAACACGAGATGAACACGAGATGAACACGAGATGAACACGAGATGAACACGAGATGAACACGAGATGAACACGAGATGAACACGAGATGAACACGAGATGAACACGAGATGAACACGAGATGAACACGAGATGAACACGAGATGAACACGAGATGAACACGAGATGAACACGAGATGAACACGAGATGAACACGAGATGAACACGAGATGAACACGAGATGAACACGAGATGAACACGAGATGAACACGAGATGAACACGAGATGAACACGAGATGAACACGAGATGAACACGAGATGAACACGAGATGAACACGAGATGAACACGAGATGAACACGAGATGAACACGAGATGAACACGAGATGAACACGAGATGAACACGAGATGAACACGAGATGAACACGAGATGAACACGAGATGAACACGAGATGAACACGAGATGAACACGAGATGAACACGAGATGAACACGAGATGAACACGAGATGAACACGAGATGAACACGAGATGAACACGAGATGAACACGAGATGAACACGAGATGAACACGAGATGAACACGAGATGAACACGAGATGAACACGAGATGAACACGAGATGAACACGAGATGAACACGAGATGAACACGAGATGAACACGAGATGAACACGAGATGAACACGAGATGAACACGAGATGAACACGAGATGAACACGAGATGAACACGAGATGAACACGAGATGAACACGAGATGAACACGAGATGAACACGAGATGAACACGAGATGAACACGAGATGAACACGAGATGAACACGAGATGAACACGAGATGAACACGAGATGAACACGAAATGAACACGAGATGAACATTTTAATCATTTCTATTTTAATCATTTCTATTTTAATAATTTCTATTTTAATAATTTCTATTTTAATAATTTCTATTATAATAATTTTTATTTTAATAATTTCTATTTAAAAAATTTATATTTTAATAATTTCTATTTTAATAATTTTTATTTTAATAATTTATATTTTTAAAATTTCTATTTTTAAAATTTATATTTTTAAAATTTATATTTTAATAATTTATATTTTAATAATTTCTATTTTAATAATTTCTATTTTAATAATTTCTATTTTAATAATTTCTATTTTAATAATTTCTATTTTAATAATTTCTATTTTAGTAATTTCTATTTTAATAATTTATATTTTAATAATTTCTATTTTAATAATTTCCTTTTTAATAATTTCTATTTTAATAATTTCTATTTTAATAATTTCTATTTTAAAAATTTATATTTTAATAATTTATATTTTAATAATTTATATTTTAATAATTTATATTTTAATAATTTATATTTTAATAATTTCTATTTTAATAATTTCTATTTTAATAATTTCTATTTTAATAATTTAGATTTTAATAATTTAGATTTTAATAATTTAGATTTTAATAATTTAGATTTTAATAATTTAGATTTTCTTTAATAGTTTAGATTTTCTTTAATAATTTAGATTTTCTTTAATAATTTATTTTTTTATCTAATAGTTTAGATTTTATTTAATAGTTTATTTTTTATTTAATAGTTCAGATTTTATTTAATAATTTTTTTTTGATGCAATAGAAATGTATAACGAAGCCACCATTGTCAATGTCAAAATCTCCAACACTACATTTGAAGTTGTTATGATGAGTCCAAAGATTAGGGAGATTAGAACAAATGGGTGATGATGAAAACTTTTCAGATGAAATCAAAATGGTTAGTTATATTATTATTATTTTATAAATTAATACTTTGAATTTGAATGATTAATTTCCAAATGATTGCTCAGTTTATCATTTCGACAAAAGAAAAGATGCCATTGATCTTATTCATATGACAGCATGTCTGTTGCATCCCCAGTATGAAAGAATAATAGGAAAAAAGTTTGGGATAGAAAAGAAATAAATACCAAGACTTTCATTAGAGAAAATTTAATTCTATTTTGTACAGCCAGACCAAGCTGCAGTGCCGTTGAGAAAAAAAACAAATGATGGTTATTTAGACCTATTATGTTTATTTTTATAACGTAAAAATTATAATAAAATTATTATACTATCAAATTATACGAATGATTTTATATTTGCAGTTGTGGAGAATAAGAATGTTGTCAAAAAACATATTTCTAACATTATTGAAGAATTAATAATAATGAACGAAGAAGAAAATTCAGAAGAGGATGAATTGTACAAATAATCACAATTACGTCCCAAAAAATAGAAGATTATAAAGATGTTTTATTTCATTGAAGTAAAATGAGCAATTTTAAAATACTACAAGAAGTAGCCAAAATTTTGTTTAGTATATCTGCAAGTTATATTCCCTGTGAACGGAATTTTTCATTATGTGGTCGTTTAACTTCAAACCCAAAACCATCTCATTTGAGAGCTGAAACTCTTAACGGTTTAACCCGTGTGAAAAGCAATAAAGACTTGATTGTATTACTCAAAAACAAGGACTAACTTCAATACTTTCATTTCAATAAATATTTGAAATTTAAATCGTGTTTTTTAAATTTTATTGAAAGAAATATTCTCTGACTTTCAAATAATAAATTTTAAGAAATGTTAGAACTAGTAAGTTTGGGACTAGTGAAAACGGCAGCGAGAATGAATAAAAAAACAAAAAGCTTTCGGGAACGGGTCGGGACGGGAAAAAAAATTTCGGGAACGGGACGGGACGGGAATCAAAATTCTGATGTCCTATCGGGAACGGGACGAGACGGGAAAACAGATTCCGGGAACGGGACGGGACCGGGAATGAAAAATCGTCCATGTCCGACCTCTAGTGGAGAACTAATCTTTCCATGAGTTTGGACAACACCCTCAAGTTTGAAATAGGCCTGTACGACGAAGTTTCAGTGAGTTTAAGACTTGGCTTCTTAAGCAGTGGCGTGATGTAAGCCGACTTGAAAGACTTCGGAACCCTGCCTGCCGAAAAAGACCTGTTGAATAAGCTCACTAAAAAAGGAGCAATTATTCCAGATATCTCCTTCAACAGCCATGTAGGAACCGGGTCATTCGAGCACTGCTTATTTGGAACTTAGAATTAAGCACAAAGATATATTCACCATCGATGAAGTCCGAAAGAGAGTTACGAATGCTATTGGGCCCCATGAAGGCCTACTGACCACACTGAAAAGAAGGAAGCTGAGATGGTGTGGTCATTCTGAGGTGGTGTGGTCATTCTGAGGTGGTGTGGTCATTCTGAGATGGTGTGGTCATTCTGAGATGGTGTGGTCATTCTGAGATGGTGTGGTCATTCTGAGGTGGTGTGGTCATTCTGAGATGGTGTGGTCATTCTGAGATGGTGTGGTCATTCTGAGGTGGTGTGGTCATTCTGAGGTGGTGTGGTCATTCTGAGATGGTGTGGTCATTCTGAGATGGTGTGGTCATTCTGAGGTGGTGTGGTCATTCTGAGATGGTGGGGTCATTCTGAGGTGGTGTGGTCATTCTGAGATGGTGTGGTCATTCTGAGATGGTGGGGTCATTCTGAGGTGGTGTGGTCATTCTGAGATGGTGTGGTCATTCTGAGATGGTGTGGTCATGTCTCCCGTTCTCCAGGCCAAAAGAGTTCTTCAAGGCACTGTTCAGAGGATGAAGAAGAGGCAGGCAGAGGAAAGATGGGAAGACAATGCAGTGGACAGGGTTAGAGCTCAACTGCTCTCTGAGACTGTCAGAAAAGCGAAAAGAATGGAAGAATCAGTTTCGAGTTCTACGGTGGTGTCCTAACGGCCTTTTACTTATCAGAGCTCGCCCCCTGATGCGCACTGTTCCAAGAGTTTAAATTCATACATCCAGTTTAAGTTGGGTCCTTATAAACATAAATTGAGTGACAACTAAATGTTTCAAAAATTTAAGGTCTTTACAGATGTTTCCAAATTTGCATCAGTGGGCCTTGCGTTAACTTTGTTTGTCAAAACAACAGTAAAAACGTGGTTAAAATATATCTTAACAGTAAATAAATATCCATGATTAAAGATTATGGGAGACTGACGGACATACCCCAATTACAAGAAAAAACTTAATCTTTTTTTATAAATGTTATATTTTTTTAACAAAAAGATAATCGATTTTTAACTTTAAAATATTAAAAAACTACCCATAGACATAATAATAGTACAATGTTTATGTTTATGTTAATACTACCGCGCTTATTATAATGAGCACATTCAGTCATGTACTACGCTAACGTATTTATCGTCCAGAGGCGATATTCAGAAGGGAGGAAGTCTTCCTTCAAATTCGATCTAAATACGCAATTATGTCACTCAAGTGCCAAGTAATATTTTAATTTGAACTTGAAAGTTTAATCAATAGTGAATCGTTTTTGAAATTGCGAGTTTATAAATATTTTATAATTATCACGTTTGGGCCGGCAAAATTCGAAATGGAAAACGAAGTTTTGTCGTAGAATGAAATATTTGATCATCAAAAGATTCGCTCAACAAAAGCAATAGTGATTATAAAACTTAAAAAGTGTTGATTTTAAACTAAAGGTCGTTAGATTCGTTCAAAATGAGTCTGCCCGGAGGAGCGCAGTCTTGCCACCATTACATCTCCAAATGCCTGGCTACTCAAGGAGCTTTCGAGTCTCAGGTGCACGCAAGACACCACGCGAAGGAGGTCCTCTCGAAGGCGCCCAGTGGAAGTCCTCTGCCTCTGCCGAAGGAGGTCCTCTTCAAGGGGGAGCTGGATGGCAGGTGGCTGCTGCACAGGGTGGGTGCAGGCTTGGTGAACATGGGCAACACTTGCTACGTCGCCTCAGTGCTGCAGAGTCTGGCGCACATCGCTGTCTTCCACAACTTCATCGTCTGCCACAAGGTCTCCTCCGACTGCAAGCCCTTCTGCATCTTGTGCCTCACCAAGTCCTTCTTGCTTCTCTCCTTCAGCCACTCCTGCCCCGTCGAGCCTTCCGCCATCACCAACAACCTTTCCAGTCAGTCTTGCATGCTTGTCTCTCACTTCGGCTACTTCAATGAAATACATTTCAATTCACCCTCATTGGCTTTCGCCCCACAATCAAGCTTCACCACCATCTGACCACCCTCCACAACCACCCTCCTCGACACCACCACCACAGAGATCACAACCACCCTTCTCGACACCACCACCACAGAGATCACAACCACCCTTCTCGACACCACCACCACAGAGATCACAACCACCCTCCTCAACACCACCACCACCACAGAGATCACAACCACCCTCCTCAACACCACCACCACAGAGATCACAACCACCCTCCTCGACACCACCACTACCACAGAGATCACAACCACCCTTCTCAACACCACCACCACCACAGAGATCACAACCACCCTCCTCGACACCACCACCACCACAGAGATCACCACCACCCTCCTCAACACCACCACCACAGAGATCACAACCACCCTCCTCAACACCACCACCACAGAGATCACAACCACCCTCCTCAACCACCCTCCTCGACACCACCACCACTGAGATCACAACCACCCTCCTCGACACCACCACCACAGAGATCACAACCACCCTCCTCAACACCACCACCACCACAGAGATTACAACCACCCTCCACAACCACCCTCCTCGACACCACCACCACTGAGATCACAACCACCCTCCTCGACACCACCACCACAGAGATCACAACCACCCTCCTCAACACCACCACCACCACAGAGATCACAACCACCCTCCTCAACACCACCACCACAGAGATCACAACCACCCTCCTCAACACCACCACCACCACAGAGATCACAACCACCCTCCTCGACACCACCACCACAGAGATCACAACCACTCTCCTCGACACCACCACCACAGAGATAGCAACCACCCTCCTCGACACCACCACCACCACAGAGATCACAACCACCCTCCTCGACACCACCACCACAGAGATCACAACCACCCTCCTCGACACCACCACCACAGAGATCACAACCACCCTCCTCGACACCACCACCACCACAGAGATCACAACCACCCTCCTCGACACCACCACCACAGAGATCACAACCACCCTCCTCAACACCACCACCACCACAGAGATCACAACCACCCTCCTCAACACCACCACCACCACAGAGATCACAACCACCCTTCTCAACACCACCACCACCACAGAGATCACAACCACCCTCCTCGACACCACCACCACAGAGATCACAACCACCCTTCTCAACACCACCACCACCACAGAGATCACAACCACCCTCCTCAACACCACCACCACAGAGATCACAACCACCCTCCTCGACACCACCACCACAGAGATCACAACCACCCTCCTCAACACCACCACCACAGAGATCACAAACACCCTCCTCAACACCACCACCACTGAGATCACAACCACCTTCCTCGACACCACCACCACAGAGATCACAACCACCCTCCTCAACACCACCACCACCACCACAGAGATCACAACCACCCTCCTTGACACCACCACCACAGAGATCACAACCACCCTCCTCGACACCACCACCACCACAGAGATCGCCTCACACATGGCGCTAGGGGAGCAGGAGGATGCACACGACTTCCTGCTCTGCCTCCTCGCGGCACTGCAGCAGCGCCTCGTGCCTGCTCGCTTCCTCAACGACGACTTTGTCGCCAACACGTCGGCCATCGGACAGATCTTCAACGCCTACCTCCGCAGCCAGAGTTCGTCCGGATGCTTGTGTTGTTGTTTGAGTGGTGCTCCATCGCTTGCACCTTTCTTGCACTTGTTCCATCGCTCACACCTCTCTTGCACTTGTTCCATCGCTCACACCTCTCTTGCACTTGCTCCATCGCTCGCACCTCTCTTGCACTTGTTCCATCGCTCACACCTCCCTTGCACTTGTTCCATCGCTCACACCTCTCTTGCACTTGTTCCATCGCTCACACCTCTCTTGCACTTGTTCCATCGCTCACACCTCCCTTGCACTTGTTCCATCGCTCGCACCTCTCTTGCACTTGTTCCATCGCTCACACCTCCCTTGCACTTGTTCCATCGCTCACACCTCCCTTGCACTTGTTCCATCGCTCACACCTCCCTTGCACTTGTTCCATCGCTCACACCTCCCTTGCACTTGTTCCATCGCTCGCACCTCCCTTGCACTTGTTCCATCGCTCGCACCTCCCTTGCACTTGTTCCATCGCTCGCACCTCTCTTGCACTTGTTCCATCGCTCACACCTCCCTTGCACTTGTTCCATCGCTCACACCTCCCTTGCACTTGTTCCATCGCTCACACCTCCCTTGCACTTGTTCCATCGCTCACACCTCTCTTGCACTTGTTCCATCGCTCACACCTCTCTTGCACTTGTTCCATCGTTTGCCACCATGGTCTGCAGACACACCAACTAACTGGCAGCAGTGAAGGACGCGTTCCTATTGGCTGGTCGATAGCCTATAGGACGCGAGGGTGGTGTGTGCCTGCATGCAGACCTATATAAGCACCTCAAGCAGAACAGTGTGGTCGCGTGTTGTAGTGAACGCGTGACTGTAGACCACTGCGTACATTCAAAGCATCTCAATTCTCCCACTCTTCCATTTTCACAACATTGTGTTCAATCTCATGTCCCGCTGCCTTGCTTCACCACCACCTCTCCCTCCCACCACCACCTCTTCCTCCCACCACCACCTCTTCCTCCCCACCACCACCTCTTCCTCCCACCACCACCTCTTCCTCCCACCACCACGCGCAGTAGTGTGTCAGGGATGCAAGCGTGTCTCGAACACGTATGAGCCGACGTTCAACCTCTCGCTCGACATCAAGGGCCTGTCCTCCCTCGACGCTGCCCTCGCGCACTTCTTCCGGGAGGACCCGATGGACGACCACGCATGGTACTCGTGCCCCCGCTGTCGCACCAAGACACGTGCGCACAAGAAGTACTGCGTGGAGGTGCTGCCACGCGTGCTCATCTTCCAACTCAACCGCTACGAGTTTGGACCGCTCGGCAGGCTGAAGATCTCCGACAAGGTCGCCTTCAGCAGGAAGCTCAACATGGCCAAGTACATGAGTCCGCGTGGTGGTGGTGGTGGTGATAGTAGTAGTGGTGGTGGTGCCATGTACAGTCTGCATGCAGTGATTGTACACAAGGGTTCTCAGATGGGCTCAGGCCACTACTTATGCTGTGTAGCCCATCCTGTCTTTCGAGGTGGTGGTGAGGGGGGTGCTAGAGGGGGTGGTGGTGGTGAGGGGGGGGCTAGAGGGGGTGGTGGTGGAGTTGTAGGGGAAGGTGGTGGTTTGGCACATGGCAGTACCTCAACGAGCAACAACATCAAGTCGCAGCACCCTCCATCAGCATTCAACAACAACACAGGCAACAACAACAGCACAGGCAACAACAACAGCACAGGCAACAACAACAACACAGGCAACAACAACAACAACACAGGCAACAACAACAACACAGGCAACAACAACAACACAGGCAACAACAACAACACAGGCAACAACAACAACAACACAGGCAACAACAACAGCACAGACAACAACACAGGCAACAACAACAACACAGCAATATTTTCTCACAACAAGCACCTGCCTACTTCTTCACTCCTCCACTCTTCCACTCTTCATTCAACACACTCCCACACAGCCACTACTTTGAAACTTCTCACTCACGAACCACCCCTCCTCACTCCTTCAAAACCCACCACATCTTCCTCACCCCTCCTCACATCTTCCTCACCCCTCCTCACATCTTCCTCACCCCTCCTCACTCCTTCAAAACCCACCACATCTTCCTCACCCCTCCTCACATCTTCCTCACCCCTCCTCACTCCTTCAAAACCCACCACATCTTCCTCACCCCTCCTCACATCTTCCTCACCCCTCCTCACATCTTCCTCACCCCTTCTCACTCCTTCTTCACCACCCACCACATCTCCACTCTCCACCATGCAACAAAAACACACTAAACCACTTTTCTTTTCCCCCAAGAGTCATCCTATCCCATCACCATCATCATCATCATTACCATCATCAACATCACCATCATCATCATTACCATCATTATCATCATCAACATCATCATCTTCTTCATTATCACCATCATTATCATCATCAACATCATCATCTTCTTCATTATCACCATCATTATCTTCATCACCATCATCATCTTCTTCATTATCATCATCAACATCATCTTCGTCATTATCATCTTCATTATCATCATCTTCATTATCATCATCATCTTCATTATCACCATCATTATCATCATCTTCATTATCATCATCATCACATTCATTATCACCATCATTATCATCATTACCATCATTAGCATTTTTAAATAAATCTCTCAAAGCATCCACTACATCTTCTACCACCAGCACTTACACCCCTTCCACCTCCACCATCCCTCGCATCTCCACCACCTTCACCACCCCTTCCACCTCCACCACTTTCACCACCCCTTCCACCTCCACAACCCCTCACACCACTTCTGCTCAACTGTCTGCCATTATCACTCCTTACAAACCATCCTCCACCTCAACCTCTCCCACCACCACTCATCCCACACCACCACCATCAACCACCTGCACCACCACCACCACCACGACGAACACCTGCTCGTCGTCGGAGTGGTGGTGCATGAACGACGAGGTCGTCTCGCCGCTTG
This sequence comes from Piscicola geometra, assembly GCA_943735955.1. Taxonomy (NCBI): domain Eukaryota; kingdom Metazoa; phylum Annelida; class Clitellata; order Hirudinida; family Piscicolidae; genus Piscicola; species Piscicola geometra. The sequence continues at coordinate 270,121 of OX030969.1, read as the reverse complement.
ACTGGCGCAGCGTCTCCACCGAACAGGCCTACCTCCTCTTCTACATCAGAGACGAGGATGCTGCCATCAAAAACAACAACAACAACAATTTTAACCATAAAATCGCCTATAACAACATCACTAGTGGTAGTAGTAGAAGTAGTAGTAGTAGTAGTAGTAGTAGTAGTAGTAGTAGTAGTAGTAGTAGTAGTGGTGCCAAGTGTGATGCTGGATCAGTCAAGTCAGGCAGCATTTTAGAGCGAAAAGATCTTGCAACAAGCTCCAAAAAGTCACCACCATCATTATCATCTTCACCACCATCATTATCATCTTCACCACCATCATTATCATCTTCACCACCATCATTATCATCTTCAACACCATCATTATCATCTTCACCACCATCATTATCATCTTCAACACCATCATTATCATCTTCAACACCATCATTACCACAACCACAAGTATCTCCAAAACTCTGTGCAACAACTTCATCTTTCAAACCTCTCACACCATCTCCATCATCATCATCATCATCATCATCATCATCATCATCATCATCTCCACCTCGCACAGCACCACTCAACACTGCACCAAGCACCAAATGCTCACCAACCAAATCGGCCAAGCCATTTTCAACTCTTTTCAATCCATTCAACAAACCAGCCATTAGGATTTCTATATCATCGTCAATATCATCATCATCAGCACCAGTCCTATCATCTTCATCATCATCATCATCTTCATCATCATCATCTTCATCATCATCTTCATCATCATCATCATCATCATCATCAACTGCCAAAGAAGCAGCACCCTTATTGACATTATCTTCCATCTTCACTTCATCATCATCATCATCATTCTCATCATCCTCGTCATCATCATCATCACTTACTTCTACTACATCAACTTCATCATCTTTTAAAGTATCATCATCATCATTCTCATCATCTTCGTCATCATCATCATCATGCAGACTTCTCAACATTGATTTACAAAGGGTTAAAAGCCAAAAAAGAAATGATGATGATGATGATGAGGATGATGATGGAGGTGATGATAATGATGAGAATCATGTTCAAGCTGATGATGATGATCAAGTCAGAGGTGGAGGCATGAGGGATATGAAGTGGAGGCTGGAAAGGGAGTATCGCAAGAGAAAGCATGATGATGATGATGATGATGATGATGATGATGATGATGATGGTTGTGGTGGTGATGATGATAGCAATAGACAATATAACAATGAGAAAGACAAGGGAAGGCAGAAGTACAGAGGAGAAGATGGAGTGATGGAGAGGGTAAGGAGAGAAGATGGAGTGATGGAGAGGGTGAAGAGAGGTGAGGATGGAGTGATGGAGAGGGTGAAGAGAGGTGAGGATGGAGTGATGGAGAGGGTGAAGAGAGGTGAGGATGGAGTGATGGAGAGGGTGAAGAGAGGTGAGGATGGAGTGATGGAGAGGGTGAAGAGAGGTGAGGATGGAGTGATGGAGAGGGTGAAGAGAGGTGAGGATGGAGTGATGGAGAGGGTGAAGAGAGGTGAGGATGGAGTGATGGAGAGGGTGAAGAGAGGTGAGGGTGCAAGGGGGAGAGGAGACGCAGTATTCAGCAGGAGTTACGGGGGCAGGAAGAGCAACAAAAAGAGGAATGATCATGGAGGTCACAGTGGTGGCAGTGGCAAAGGGGATGGAGGAGGGGAGAGGAGGGATGTAGAGAGTTCTTGCAGTGGTAGAAGAGGGGAGAGAGAGAGTAGAAGGGAGAGGGGATCTGGCAGTGGCAGTTACAAGAGAAGATCTCGAGATGGGGGAGATGTGTATGAAAGAGAGAGGAGGGGTGCTGATGACAGTCGCCATAGAGACTGCACGAGAGCACATGTGGACAAGACAAGATTCCGTCACCAGAGTCATCACCACTCCCACCACCACGCATCCAGGACGTATTCCAGGTGCAGGTCAAGTAATCGAGGTCACAAATATAGGTCAAATGATACAGGTCATAAATATGGGTCAAGTGATCTAGGTCACAAATATAGGTCAAGTGGTCTAGGACACAAATATATGTCAAGTGATCTAGGTCGACAAGTCCCTCTGTTGGGCCTTTAATGAGGCTTGCATTTTAGGTGGTTATAATGATTGGAATGGTGATGATGATGATTATAATGATTGGAATGGTGATGATGATGATATAATGTGGGATTACCTGGGTGATTGTTTGTTTCCGTCATGGGCAGCAGGACCACACCATCCCACCCACTACTGTACCATAATATCGAATGAATATATTGTTATTGAAAACTTACATTTTAATGAGATAAACTCTTGTTTTAATAATGTCACACAATGTTCTCTTGACGTGCAGTAGGACCACCACGCAGGCATGCACGCTCCATGCCACGCCACTGCACCAAACACATGCTCCGAGCCTCAATTGTAAATACCTGCACTCCTCAGCATGCATGCCTGCACTCAGCTCTCTTGTACATATGACCTCCCTCACTTCCCTAGCCCTAACCCTAACCTCCCTCACTTCCCTAGCCCTAACCTCACACCTCCCTCACTTCCCTTGCCCTAACCCTAACCTCACACCTCCCTCACTTCCCTAGCCCTAACCCTTACCTCACACCTCCCTCACTTCCCTAACCTCACACCTCCCTCACTTCCCTAGCCTCTTGAGATTCATTTGAGCCATTTGTTCTTCATTAATTGACTTAAAGATTTATCCGAGTTACTGAGTTTGCATTAGTTCACTTTTAGATGATTGGGTCACATACATTGTATCAACCTTTGGGGAGCGGGGATGGCTTAGATGGTAGACGTCGGACTTGCAACTTAAAGGTCGCCAGTTCGAATCCCTGACAAGCAACCGTGAACTATAATATACCTAGTGTATATGGTGCGGTGTTTGCGACGTATGCATTGAGGGATGCAGTCTCTGATAATGCTTAAGAGGCTGCATCTCCTCTCTTCTGCTTCAGAGGCTGCATCTCCTCTCTTCTGTTTCAGAGGCTGCATCTCCTCTCTTCTGCTTCAGAGGCTGCATCTCCTCTCTTCTGCTTCAGAGGCTGCATCTCCTCTCTTCTGCTTCAGAGGCTGCATCTCCTCTCTTCTGCTTCAGAGGCTGCATCTCCTCTTTTCTGCTTCAGAGGCTGCATCTCCTCTCTTCTGCTTCAGAGGCTGCATCTCCTCTCTTCTGCTTCAGAGGCTGCCATGGAAAGGCATTGAATCCAGAACCAACGTTTTTGGCATCGAAAAATAATAACTAAAATGAAATAATTTATATTTTAGGGACGTTTGCTCTTCCATAAATGCTCGAACTTAGCTCCAAGACAGAAGCCGAGTCACGCAGGATCTAAAATCTTGAATGACCTTGCATACCTTTTAATTTGTTCATATTATGGAGGGTAAGTAGGCAAAAAAAATCGAAAAATTGGAAATTCGTTACGTCCAATTGGAATATGGTTCAATAGGTTATTTCATGAATGTTTAATATTGGAAGTTGGTACTTTTGATGAAACCCCCCATTCCACACCCAAAATACTAAATCGAAGATTTAGGCTTAAGCTTAAGCGTTTTCACGTAAAAAAGATATCATTAGATAGTTTAATTGACTCGAATTTTTCGATAATAAGGTTACTTAATATAACACTTAATATAATATAATAGTATAAATATAGAAATATTTGTGCTGCCCACACCACACTGGGCTTCAGCAGTGGCATGAATAAAGTTCTGCAATTGGTTGAAAAGGATATAGGGATATATCAGGTTTACAAAGTTTTATTGTGGAAATAAACGTTTATAGAACAAATAAAAGTATAGTTGGACATGCACTTGACATGTGTCTTCAGCTGGTGGCTCCTGAGCTCAGCCAAACCCTGGAACCGATTCACTGAGTTTCTCCTCTACCTTGAGCAAAGAATGGTATCCAGTGGGCTGTTTTTTACAATGACAACAAGTTCGGATTTTTTCCAAGGTAACATCAGTTTTTATTCACCACTTCAGTGATCTCACTGAGTTCTCAAGCCAAAACCCACAGATAAACAATCGCCTAGCCTGTCTAGCCAGAGAAGTTATGGAAGCTCCCTGTTTCAAGTTCTGGTGGTGTTTTCCTGCTTGGATGTGCATTTGGTGTCAGAAGCAGCAGTTGAGCACTTGGAGTAAGTCTCTAAGTTCATTTCTCCTATGCAGCCTCTTCTCAAGACGGTTTTACATAGGCAAAAGAGAGACTAGGACATTGATGAAGAGGCCTTACCTATGGAGTACCCAAGCAGTGAGCAGGCTTCTGAAATCGATGACACTCTTGTTCACAACCTTGGAATGGAGAGACAGTGTGGTAAGGTGAACCATAGACTGAAGAAACTAGTAAATTGAATGCAGTCAGCGGGGAGCAGGGGTCGCTTAGATGGTAGACGTCGGACTTGCGACTCAAAGGTTGCCTGTTCAAATCCCTGACGAGTAACCGTGAACTATCATATAACTAGTGTACATGATGCGGTGTTTGCGACGTATGCATTGAGAGATGTGTACGTCGTGTTGAGTGGCGTCTCTGGCGCATAAGAAGCATGGTTCTCAGAACCATTGTAACATGGCCTGCGTCTGTCAGGCTGTAAATAAAACAGACCATTAAAAAAATTAGTCAGTAGATCCATCATCATATAAAACTCCACGGCATCTCTTTCTTTGAGCACAGAACCAACAACTACGTTCATCAGATCACAACAGCACTGATTGGACAACAAGAACCTCTTTTAGCAACTGTCAAACGTCGAAAGTTGACTTGGTTGGCCACGTCGTCAGTCCAAGACGGTGCTACAGGGCACGCTACAAGAAAGTCGTCGTCGAGGCCGTCAGGAAAAGAGCTGGATGGACAATGTGAAAGAGTGGACGTCTCTTCCCTTGAGCAGTCTTCTCAACGCTGCTAACAACAGAACTGAGTGGTGAACTGTAGCTGCCTCTTCCTCCTTATTTTCCCCCAACGACTAACTCAGTCACGGGCATGATGATGGTGATGATGATGGTGACGATGATGATGGAGATGATGATGGTGGGGATGATGATGGTGTATGTGGGCATGGAGACGGCTTGGAAGACACAATGGGAGTTCGCCTCGGAAGGGAGGCATTTATTGAGACGAAAGCTTACTTCTTGGAACAACGCTGATGAGGAGATGAATGGAAATGATGGTGGAAACTAGAGGAGGAGCAGCAGTGGTAGTTGTGCAATATTAATAATTAGAATTATTCGTAGTGGTACTAGAAATGATAAGTTAGAAGGGGAGTACAGTGGTGGAGGTGTCTTCATAGTATGCCTGCTCTCAACTCCTGTGCTATACAAATGGGAAAAAAGTATATCACACACATACACACACACACACACACACAAACACACACATATACACAAAACACACACACACACACACACACGCATTAGATTGAAGCGTCTTGGTAGAGCCAGAGATCCTTATCATAACCTTCATGCACATGATCCAGCAGAACTTTACGTCTGCTCTCACAGTACCTGTGTGTGTGTGTGTGTCTGTGTGCATGTGTGTGTGTCGGTGTGTGTTTGTGTGTGTGTCTGTGTGCATAAGAGGTCGGACATGGACGATTTTTCCTTCCCGGTCCCGACCCGTTCCCGAAACTTTTTGACCCGGTCCCGACCCATTTCAACAAAAATTTTGTTTATTTATTTATTTTAGCTGCCGTTTTAACCGCTTCCAAACTTGTTAGTCCTAACATTTATTAAAGTTAATTATTAGAAAGTCAGAAAATATTTCTTTTAACAAAATAAAAAAACACGATTTAAATTTCAAATATTCATTGAAATGAAAGTATTGAAGAAGTTAAACGACCACATGTTGAAAATTCCGTTCACAGGAAATAGAACTTGCAGGTATACTAAACAACATTTTGGCTACTTCTTTTAGTATTGGAAAATTTTTCATTATACTCAAATAAAATAAAACATCTTAATCATCTTCAATTTTGGTGGGACGTAATTGTGAATATTTGTACAATTCATCCTCTTCTGAATTTTTTTCTTCGTTCATTATTATTAATTCCTCAATAATGTTAGAAATATGTTTTTTGATAACATTCTTATTCTCCACAACTGCAAAAATAAAATCATTTTTATAATTTGATAGTATAAAAATTTTATTATAATTTTACGTAATAAAAACAACTCCAAATGTAATGTTGGAGATTTTGACATTGGCAATGCAATGGTGGCTTCGTTATACATTTATATTGCATTTAATAAATATTTTAAGTACGGAGTATCGATGAATTTCCATACTTAGGAGTTTGCTGAAGTATAATTGTTGAAGAATCCAATCCCAATAACTTTTATTCTAGTTTTTCCCGTTCCCGATTTGAATGTTGATTCCCGTTCCGCAGGTACCCCATCCGACCTCTAGTGTGCATGTGTGTGTGTGTTTATGTGCATGTGTCTGTGTGCATGTGTGTGTGTGTCTGTGTGTGTTTGTGTGTGTGTCTGTGTGTTTGTTTATTTGTGTGTTTGTGTGTGTGTGTTTGTGTGCATGTGTGTGTGTGTCTGTGTGTGTTTGTGTGCATGTGTGTGTGTTTTTGTCTGTGTGTGTGTTTGTGTGCATGTGTGTGTGTGTGTGTGTGTGTGAGTATGTAAGTGAGTGTGTATGCCCTTCAGAGAAGTGATTGGGAGCAGGCAGCACCTGTACTTGTCTTGCACCTTCTGCTTGATGTCGACCAGCATGTCGAGGGTGATGTACCTCTCGAGGTACTCGCTCAGTTGTTCTGTCGCTATCTCCAAGTCCCTCTGGTTGTCCTGGTGAGTGTGTGTGTGTGTCTTTGCAGTCGCAGGTGCTGCACGAACACACACAGACACACACACAAACTCACACACACACACACATACATGCATACGAATACATACGCTAACAAATACACGGTCAGTCAGACTTGAGCACGATTAGGGCCCTTCCAGCCTAATTCTTCCATTCCTATCACTTTCCTGACAGTCTCAGAGAGCAGTTGAGCTCCAACCCTGTCCACTGCATTGTCTTCCCATCGTTCCTCTGCCTGCCTCTTCTTCATCCCCCTGAACAGTGCCTTGAAAAACTGTTTTGGCTTGAAGAGCGGGAGACGTGACCACACCACCTCAGAATAACCACACCACCTCAGAATGACCACAACACCTCAGAATGACCACACCACCTCAGAATGACCACACCATCTCAGAATGACCACACCACCTCAGAATGACCACACCATCTCAGAATGACCACACCACCTCAGAATGACCACACCATCTCAGAATGAGCACACCATCTCAGAATGACCACACCACCTCAGAATGACTAAACCATCTCAGAATGACCACACCACCTCAGAATGACCACACCATCTCAGAATGACCACACCATCTCAGAATGACCACACCACCTCAGAATGACCACATCATCTCAGAATGACCACACCACCTCAGAATGACCACACCACCTCAGAATGAGCACACCATCTCAGAATGACCACACCACCTCAGAATGACTAAACCATCTCAGAATGACCACACCACCTCAGAATGACCACACCATCTCAGAATGACCACACCATCTCAGAATGACCACACCACCTCAGAATGACCACACCACCTCAGAATGACCACATCATCTCAGAATGACCACACCACCTCAGAATGACCATATCCCCTCAGAATGACCAAACCACCTCAGAATAACCACACCACCTCAGAATGACCACACCAACTCAGAATGACCACACCATCTCAGAATGACCACACCACCTCAGAATGAACACACCACCTCAGAATGACCACACCACCTCAGAATGACCAAAACATCTCAGAATGACCACACCATCTCAGGATGACCACACTACCTCAGAATGACCACACCACCTCAGAATGAGCACAACATCTCAGAATGACCACACCATCTCAGGATGACCACACCACCTCAGAATGAGCACAACATCTTAGAATGACCACACCATCTCAGGATGACCACACCACCTCAGAATGACCACACCACCTCAGAATGACCACACCATCTCAGGATGACCACACCACCTCAGAATGACCACACCACCTCAGAATGACCCCACCATCTCAGAATGACCACACCACCTCAGAATGAGCACACCACCTCAGAATGACCACACCACCTCAGAATGAGCACAACATCTCAGAATGAACACACCACCTCAGAATGACCACATCATCTCAGAATGACCACACCACCTCAGAATGACCATATCCCCTCAGAATGACCAAACCACCTCAGAATAACCACACCACCTCAGAATGACCACACCAACTCAGAATGACCACACCATCTCAGAATGACCACACCACCTCAGAATGAACACACCACCTCAGAATGACCACACCACCTCAGAATGACCACAACATCTCAGAATGACCACACCATCTCAGGATGACCACACTACCTCAGAATGACCACACCACCTCAGAATGAGCACAACATCTCAGAATGACCACACCATCTCAGGATGACCACACCACCTCAGAATGAGCACAACATCTTAGAATGACCACACCATCTCAGGATGACCACACCACCTCAGAATGACCACACCACCTCAGAATGACCACACCATCTCAGGATGACCACACCATCTCAGAATGACCACACCACCTCAGAATGACTAAACCATCTCAGAATGACCACACCACCTCAGAATGACCACACCATCTCAGAATGACCACACCACCTCAGAATGACCACAAGATCTCAGAATGAGCACAACATCTCAGAATGACCACACCACCTCAGAATGAGCACACCACCTCAGAATGAGCACACCATCTCAGAATGACCACACCACCTCAGAATGACTAAACCATCTCAGAATGACCACACCACCTCAGAATGACCACACCATCTCAGAATGACCACACCATCTCAGAATGACCACACCACCTCAGAATGACCACATCATCTCAGAATGACCACACCACCTCAGAATGACCACACCACCTCAGAATGAGCACAACATCTCAGAATGACCACACCATCTCAGGATGACCACACCACCTCAGAATGAGCACAACATCTTAGAATGACCACACCATCTCAGGATGACCACACCACCTCAGAATGACCACACCACCTCAGAATGACCACACCATCTCAGAATGACCACACCACCTCAGAATGAGCACAAAATCTCAGAATGACCACACCACCTCAGAATGACCACACCATCTCAGAATGACCACACCACCTCAGAATGAGCACAAAATCTCAGAATGAGCACACCACCTCAGAATGAGCACACCATCTCAGAAAGACCACACCACCTCAGAATGACTAAACCATCTCAGAATGACCACACCACCTCAGAATGACCACACCATCTCAGAATGACCACACCATCTCAGAATGACCACACCACCTCAGAATGACCACATCATCTCAGAATGACCACACCACCTCAGAATGACCACACCACCTCAGAATGAGCACACCATCTCAGAATGACCACACCACCTCAGAATGACTAAACCATCTCAGAATGACCACACCACCTCAGAATGACCACACCATCTCAGAATGACCACACCATCTCAGAATGACCACACCACCTCAGAATGACCACACCACCTCAGAATGACCACATCATCTCAGAATGACCACACCACCTCAGAATGACCATATCCCCTCAGAATGACCAAACCACCTCAGAATAACCACACCACCTCAGAATGACCACACCAACTCAGAATGACCACACCATCTCAGAATGACCACACCACCTCAGAATGACCACAAGATCTCAGAATGAGCACAACATCTCAGAATGACCACACCACCTCAGAATGAGCACACCACCTCAGAATGAGCACACCATCTCAGAATGACCACACCACCTCAGAATGAGCACACCATCTCAGAATGACCACACCACCTCAGAATGACTAAACCATCTCAGAATGACCACACCACCTCAGAATGACCACACCATCTCAGAATGACCACACCATCTCAGAATGACCACACCACCTCAGAATGACCACACCACCTCAGAATGACCACATCATCTCAGAATGACCACACCACCTCAGAATGACCATATCCCCTCAGAATGACCAAACCACCTCAGAATAACCACACCACCTCAGAATGACCACACCAACTCAGAATGACCACACCATCTCAGAATGACCACACCACCTCAGAATGAACACACCACCTCAGAATGACCACACCACCTCAGAATGACCAAAACATCTCAGAATGACCACACCATCTCAGGATGACCACACTACCTCAGAATGACCACACCACCTCAGAATGAGCACAACATCTCAGAATGACCACACCATCTCAGGATGACCACACCACCTCAGAATGAGCACAACATCTTAGAATGACCACACCATCTCAGGATGACCACACCACCTCAGAATGACCACACCACCTCAGAATGACCACACCATCTCAGAATGACCACACCACCTCAGAATGAGCACAAAATCTCAGAATGACCACACCACCTCAGAATGACCACACCATCTCAGAATGACCACACCACCTCAGAATGAGCACAAAATCTCAGAATGAGCACACCACCTCAGAATGAGCACACCATCTCAGAATGACCACACCACCTCAGAATGACTAAACCATCTCAGAATGACCACACCACCTCAGAATGACCACACCATCTCAGAATGACCACACCATCTCAGAATGACCACACCACCTCAGAATGACCACATCATCTCAGAATGACCACACCACCTCAGAATGACCACACCACCTCAGAATGACCAAAACATCTCAGAATGACCACACCATCTCAGGATGACCACACTACCTCAGAATGACCACACCACCTCAGAATGAGCACAACATCTCAGAATGACCACACCATCTCAGGATGACCACACCACCTCAGAATGAGCACAACATCTTAGAATGACCACACCATCTCAGGATGACCACACCACCTCAGAATGACCACACCACCTCAGAATGACCACACCATCTCAGAATGACCACACCACCTCAGAATGAGCACAAAATCTCAGAATGACCACACCACCTCAGAATGACCACACCATCTCAGAATGACCACACCACCTCAGAATGAGCACAAAATCTCAGAATGAGCACACCACCTCAGAATGAGCACACCATCTCAGAATGACCACACCACCTCAGAATGACTAAACCATCTCAGAATGACCACACCACCTCAGAATGACCACACCATCTCAGAATGACCACACCATCTCAGAATGACCACACCACCTCAGAATGACCACATCATCTCAGAATGACCACACCACCTCAGAATGACCACACCACCTCAGAATGAGCACAACATCTCAGAATGACCACACCATCTCAGGATGACCACACCACCTCAGAATGAGCACAACATCTTAGAATGACCACACCATCTCAGGATGACCACACCACCTCAGAATGACCACACCACCTCAGAATGAGCACAACATCTCAGAATGACCACACCATCTCAGGATGACCACACTACCTCAGAATGACCACACCACCTCAGAATGAGCACAACATCTCAGAATGACCACACCATCTCAGGATGACCACACCACCTCAGAATGAGCACAACATCTTAGAATGACCACACCATCTCAGGATGACCACACCACCTCAGAATGACCACACCACCTCAGAATGACCACACCATCTCAGAATGACCACACCACCTCAGAATGAGCACAAAATCTCAGAATGACCACACCACCTCAGAATGACCACACCATCTCAGAATGACCACACCACCTCAGAATGAGCACAAAATCTCAGAATGAGCACACCACCTCAGAATGAGCACACCATCTCAGAATGACCACACCACCTCAGAATGACTAAACCATCTCAGAATGACCACACCACCTCAGAATGACCACACCATCTCAGAATGACCACACCATCTCAGAATGACCACACCACCTCAGAATGACCACATCATCTCAGAATGACCACACCACCTCAGAATGACCAAAACATCTCAGAATGACCACACCATCTCAGGATGACCACACTACCTCAGAATGACCACACCACCTCAGAATGAGCACAACATCTCAGAATGACCACACCATCTCAGGATGACCACACCACCTCAGAATGAGCACAACATCTTAGAATGACCACACCATCTCAGGATGACCACACCACCTCAGAATGACCACACCACCTCAGAATGACCACACCATCTCAGAATGACCACACCACCTCAGAATGAGCACAAAATCTCAGAATGACCACACCACCTCAGAATGACCACACCATCTCAGAATGACCACACCACCTCAGAATGAGCACAAAATCTCAGAATGAGCACACCACCTCAGAATGAGCACACCATCTCAGAATGACCACACCACCTCAGAATGACTAAACCATCTCAGAATGACCACACCACCTCAGAATGACCACACCATCTCAGAATGACCACACCATCTCAGAATGACCACACCACCTCAGAATGACCACATCATCTCAGAATGACCACACCACCTCAGAATGACCACACCACCTCAGAATGAGCACAACATCTCAGAATGACCACACCATCTCAGGATGACCACACCACCTCAGAATGAGCACAACATCTCAGAATGACCACACCATCTCAGGATGACCACACCACCTCAGAATGAGCACAACATCTTAGAATGACCACACCACCTCAGAATGACCACACCACCTCAGAATGAGCACAACATCTCAGAATGACCACACCATCTCAGGATGACCACACTACCTCAGAATGACCACACCACCTCAGAATGAGCACAACATCTCAGAATGACCACACCATCTCAGGATGACCACACCACCTCAGAATGAGCACAACATCTTAGAATGACCACACCATCTCAGGATGACCACACCACCTCAGAATGACCACACCACCTCAGAATGACCACACCATCTCAGAATGACCACACCACCTCAGAATGAGCACAAAATCTCAGAATGACCACACCACCTCAGAATGACCACACCATCTCAGAATGACCACACCACCTCAGAATGAGCACAAAATCTCAGAATGAGCACACCACCTCAGAATGAGCACACCATCTCAGAATGACCACACCACCTCAGAATGACTAAACCATCTCAGAATGACCACACCACCTCAGAATGACCACACCATCTCAGAATGACCACACCATCTCAGAATGACCACACCACCTCAGAATGACCACATCATCTCAGAATGACCACACCACCTCAGAATGACCAAAACATCTCAGAATGACCACACCATCTCAGGATGACCACACTACCTCAGAATGACCACACCACCTCAGAATGACCACACCATCTCAGAATGACCACACCACCTCAGAATGAGCACAAAATCTCAGAATGAGCACACCACCTCAGAATGAGCACACCATCTCAGAATGACCACACCACCTCAGAATGACTAAACCATCTCAGAATGACCACACCACCTCAGAATGACCACACCATCTCAGAATGACCACACCATCTCAGAATGACCACACCACCTCAGAATGACCACATCATCTCAGAATGACCACACCACCTCAGAATGACCACACCACCTCAGAATGACCAAAACATCTCAGAATGACCACACCATCTCAGGATGACCACACTACCTCAGAATGACCACACCACCTCAGAATGAGCACAACATCTCAGAATGACCACACCATCTCAGGATGACCACACCACCTCAGAATGAGCACAACATCTTAGAATGACCACACCATCTCAGGATGACCACACCACCTCAGAATGACCACACCACCTCAGAATGACCACACCATCTCAGAATGACCACACCACCTCAGAATGAGCACAAAATCTCAGAATGACCACACCACCTCAGAATGACCACACCATCTCAGAATGACCACACCACCTCAGAATGAGCACAAAATCTCAGAATGAGCACACCACCTCAGAATGAGCACACCATCTCAGAATGACCACACCACCTCAGAATGACTAAACCATCTCAGAATGACCACACCACCTCAGAATGACCACACCATCTCAGAATGACCACACCATCTCAGAATGACCACACCACCTCAGAATGACCACATCATCTCAGAATGACCACACCACCTCAGAATGACCACACCACCTCAGAATGAGCACACCATCTCAGAATGACCACACCACCTCAGAATGACTAAACCATCTCAGAATGACCACACCACCTCAGAATGACCACACCATCTCAGAATGACCACACCATCTCAGAATGACCACACCACCTCAGAATGACCACACCACCTCAGAATGACCACATCATCTCAGAATGACCACACCACCTCAGAATGACCATATCCCCTCAGAATGACCAAACCACCTCAGAATAACCACACCACCTCAGAATGACCACACCAACTCAGAATGACCACACCATCTCAGAATGACCACACCACCTCAGAATGACCACAAGATCTCAGAATGAGCACAACATCTCAGAATGACCACACCACCTCAGAATGAGCACACCACCTCAGAATGAGCACACCATCTCAGAATGACCACACCACCTCAGAATGAGCACACCATCTCAGAATGACCACACCACCTCAGAATGACTAAACCATCTCAGAATGACCACACCACCTCAGAATGACCACACCATCTCAGAATGACCACACCATCTCAGAATGACCACACCACCTCAGAATGACCACACCACCTCAGAATGACCACATCATCTCAGAATGACCACACCACCTCAGAATGACCATATCCCCTCAGAATGACCAAACCACCTCAGAATAACCACACCACCTCAGAATGACCACACCAACTCAGAATGACCACACCATCTCAGAATGACCACACCACCTCAGAATGAACACACCACCTCAGAATGACCACACCACCTCAGAATGACCAAAACATCTCAGAATGACCACACCATCTCAGGATGACCACACTACCTCAGAATGACCACACCACCTCAGAATGAGCACAACATCTCAGAATGACCACACCATCTCAGGATGACCACACCACCTCAGAATGAGCACAACATCTTAGAATGACCACACCATCTCAGGATGACCACACCACCTCAGAATGACCACACCACCTCAGAATGACCACACCATCTCAGAATGACCACACCACCTCAGAATGAGCACAAAATCTCAGAATGACCACACCACCTCAGAATGACCACACCATCTCAGAATGACCACACCACCTCAGAATGAGCACAAAATCTCAGAATGAGCACACCACCTCAGAATGAGCACACCATCTCAGAATGACCACACCACCTCAGAATGACTAAACCATCTCAGAATGACCACACCACCTCAGAATGACCACACCATCTCAGAATGACCACACCATCTCAGAATGACCACACCACCTCAGAATGACCACATCATCTCAGAATGACCACACCACCTCAGAATGACCACACCACCTCAGAATGAGCACACCATCTCAGAATGACCACACCATCTCAGGATGACCACACCACCTCAGAATGAGCACAACATCTTAGAATGACCACACCATCTCAGGATGACCACACCACCTCAGAATGACCACACCACCTCAGAATGACCACACCATCTCAGAATGACCACACCACCTCAGAATGAGCACAAAATCTCAGAATGACCACACCACCTCAGAATGACCACACCATCTCAGAATGACCACACCACCTCAGAATGACCACACCACCTCAGAATGAGCACAACATCTCAGAATGACCACACCATCTCAGAATGACCACACCACCTCAGAATGAGCACACCACCTCAGAATGACCACACCACCTCAGAATGACCACACCACCTCAGAATGACCACACCATCTCAGAATGACCACACCACCTCAGAATGACCACAAGATCTCAGAATGAGCACAACATCTCAGAATGACCACACCACCTCAGAATGAGCACACCACCTCAGAATGAGCACACCATCTCAGAATGACCACACCACCTCAGAATGACTAAACCATCTCAGAATGACCACACCACCTCAGAATGACCACACCATCTCAGAATGACCACACCATCTCAGAATGACCACACCACCTCAGAATGACCACATCATCTCAGAATGACCACACCACCTCAGAATGACCACACCACCTCAGAATGAGCACACCATCTCAGAATGACCACACCACCTCAGAATGACTAAACCATCTCAGAATGACCACACCACCTCAGAATGACCACACCATCTCAGAATGACCACACCATCTCAGAATGACCACACCACCTCAGAATGACCACACCACCTCAGAATGACCACATCATCTCAGAATGACCACACCACCTCAGAATGACCATATCCCCTCAGAATGACCAAACCACCTCAGAATAACCACACCACCTCAGAATGACCACACCAACTCAGAATGACCACACCATCTCAGAATGACCACACCACCTCAGAATGAACACACCACCTCAGAATGACCACACCACCTCAGAATGACCAAAACATCTCAGAATGACCACACCATCTCAGGATGACCACACTACCTCAGAATGACCACACCACCTCAGAATGAGCACAACATCTCAGAATGACCACACCATCTCAGGATGACCACACCACCTCAGAATGAGCACAACATCTTAGAATGACCACACCATCTCAGGATGACCACACCACCTCAGAATGACCACACCACCTCAGAATGACCACACCATCTCAGGATGACCACACCACCTCAGAATGACCACACCACCTCAGAATGACCCCACCATCTCAGAATGACCACACCACCTCAGAATGAGCACACCACCTCAGAATGACCACACCACCTCAGAATGAGCACAACATCTCAGAATGAACACACCACCTCAGAATGACCACATCATCTCAGAATGACCACACCACCTCAGAATGACCATATCCCCTCAGAATGACCAAACCACCTCAGAATAACCACACCACCTCAGAATGACCACACCAACTCAGAATGACCACACCATCTCAGAATGACCACACCACCTCAGAATGAACACACCACCTCAGAATGACCACACCACCTCAGAATGACCACAACATCTCAGAATGACCACACCATCTCAGGATGACCACACTACCTCAGAATGACCACACCACCTCAGAATGAGCACAACATCTCAGAATGACCACACCATCTCAGGATGACCACACCACCTCAGAATGAGCACAACATCTTAGAATGACCACACCATCTCAGGATGACCACACCACCTCAGAATGACCACACCACCTCAGAATGACCACACCATCTCAGGATGACCACACCATCTCAGAATGACCACACCACCTCAGAATGACTAAACCATCTCAGAATGACCACACCACCTCAGAATGACCACACCATCTCAGAATGACCACACCACCTCAGAATGACCACAAGATCTCAGAATGAGCACAACATCTCAGAATGACCACACCACCTCAGAATGAGCACACCACCTCAGAATGAGCACACCATCTCAGAATGACCACACCACCTCAGAATGACTAAACCATCTCAGAATGACCACACCACCTCAGAATGACCACACCATCTCAGAATGACCACACCATCTCAGAATGACCACACCACCTCAGAATGACCACATCATCTCAGAATGACCACACCACCTCAGAATGACCACACCACCTCAGAATGAGCACAACATCTCAGAATGACCACACCATCTCAGGATGACCACACCACCTCAGAATGAGCACAACATCTTAGAATGACCACACCATCTCAGGATGACCACACCACCTCAGAATGACCACACCACCTCAGAATGACCACACCATCTCAGAATGACCACACCACCTCAGAATGAGCACAAAATCTCAGAATGACCACACCACCTCAGAATGACCACACCATCTCAGAATGACCACACCACCTCAGAATGAGCACAAAATCTCAGAATGAGCACACCACCTCAGAATGAGCACACCATCTCAGAATGACCACACCACCTCAGAATGACTAAACCATCTCAGAATGACCACACCATCTCAGAATGACCACACCACCTCAGAATGACCACAAGATCTCAGAATGAGCACAACATCTCAGAATGACCACACCACCTCAGAATGAGCACAACATCTCAGAATGACCACAACATCTCAGAATGACCACACCACCTCAGAATGACCCCAACATCTCAGAATGACCACACCACCTCAGAATGACCACACCACCTCAGAATGAGCACAACACCTCAGAATGATCACACCATCTCAAGATGACCACACCACCTCAGAATGACCACACCACCTCAGAATGAGCACAACATCTCAGAATGACCACACCACCTCAGAATGAGCACAACATCTTAGAATGACCACACCATCTCAGAATGACCACACCACCTCAGAATGACCACAAGATCCCAGAATGAGCACAACATCTCAGAATGACCACACCACCTCAGAATGAGCACAACATCTCAGAATGAGCACAACATCTCAGAATGACCACACCACCTCAGAATGACCACACCATCTCAGAATGACCACACCACCTCAGAATGACCACAAGATCCCAGAATGAGCACAACATCTCAGAATGACCACACCACCTCAGAATGAGCACAACATCTCAGAATGAGCACAACATCTCAGAATGACCACACCACCTCAGAATGACCACAACATCTCAGAATGACCACACCACCTCAGAATGACCACACCACCTCAGAATGAGCACACCATCTCAGAATGACCACACCACCTCAGAATGACTAAACCATCTCAGAATGACCACACCACCTCAGAATGACCACACCATCTCAGAATGACCACACCATCTCAGAATGACCACACCACCTCAGAATGACCACATCATCTCAGAATGACCACACCACCTCAGAATGACTAAACCATCTCAGAATGACCACACCACCTCAGAATGACCACACCATCTCAGAATGACCACACCACCTCAGAATGACCACACCACCTCAGAATGACCACATCATCTCAGAATGACCACACCACCTCAGAATGACCATATCCCCTCAGAATGACCAAACCACCTCAGAATAACCACACCACCTCAGAATGACCACACCAACTCAGAATGACCACACCACCTCAGAATGACCACACCACCTCAGAATGAGCACAACATCTCAGAATGACCACACCATCTCAGAATGACCACACCACCTCAGAATGAGCACACCACCTCAGAATGACCACACCACCTCAGAATGACCACACCACCTCAGAATGACCACACCATCTCAGAATGACCACACCACCTCAGAATGACCACAAGATCTCAGAATGAGCACAACATCTCAGAATGACCACACCACCTCAGAATGAGCACAACATCTCAGAATGACCACAACATCTCAGAATGACCACACCACCTCAGATGATCACACCACCTCAGAATGAGCACAACATCTCAGAATGACCACACCACCTCAGAATGAGCACACCACCTCAGAATGATCACACCATCTCAAGATGACCACACCACCTCAGAATGACCACACCACCTCAGAATGAGCACAACATCTTAGAATGACCACATCATCTCAGAATGACCACACCACCTCAGAATGACCATATCCCCTCAGAATGACCAAACCACCTCAGAATAACCACACAACCTCAGAATGACCACACCAACTCAGAATGACCACACCATCTCAGAATGACCACACCACCTCAGAATGAACACACCACCTCAGAATGACCACACCACCTCAGAATGACCACAACATCTCAGAATGACCACACCATCTCAGGATGACCACACTACCTCAGAATGACCACACCACCTCAGAATGAGCACAACATCTCAGAATGACCACACCATCTCAGGATGACCACACCACCTCAGAATGAGCACAACATCTTAGAATGACCACACCATCTCAGGATGACCACACCACCTCAGAATGACCACACCACCTCAGAATGACCACACCATCTCAGGATGACCACACCACCTCAGAATGACCACACCACCTCAGAATGACCACACCATCTCAGAATGACCACACCACCTCAGAATGAGCACACCACCTCAGAATGACCACACCACCTCAGAATGAGCACAACATCTCAGAATGAACACACCACCTCAGAATGACCACACCATCTCAGAATGACCACACCACCTCAGAATGACCACACCATCTCAGAATGACCACACCATCTCAGAATGACCACACCACCTCAGAATGAGCACAACATCTCAGAATGACCACAACATCTCAGAATGACCACACCATCTCAGAATGACCACAACATCTCAGAATGACCACACCCCCTCAGAATGACCACACCACCTCAGAATGACCACACCACCTCAGAATGACCACACCACCTCAGAATGACCACACCACCTCAGAATGACCACACCATCTCAGAATGACCACACCACCTCAGAATGACCACAAGATCCCAGAATGAGCACAACATCTCAGAATGACCACACCACCTCAGAATGAGCACAACATCTCAGAATGAGCACAACATCTCAGAATGACCACACCACCTCAGAATGACCACAACATCTCAGAATGACCACACCACCTCAGAATGACCACACCACCTCAGAATGAGCACACCATCTCAGAATGACCACACCACCTCAGAATGACTAAACCATCTCAGAATGACCACACCACCTCAGAATGACCACACCATCTCAGAATGACCACACCATCTCAGAATGACCACACCACCTCAGAATGACCACATCATCTCAGAATGACCACACCACCTCAGAATGACCATATCCCCTCAGAATGACCAAACCACCTCAGAATAACCACACCACCTCAGAATGACCACACCAACTCAGAATGAGCACAACATCTCAGAATGACCACACCACCTCAGAATGAGCACAACATCTCAGAATGAGCACAACATCTCAGAATGACCACACCACCTCAGAATGACCACAACATCTCAGAATGACCACACCACCTCAGAATGACCACACCACCTCAGAATGACCACACCATCTCAGAATGACCACGCCACCTCAGAATGACTAAACCATCTCAGAATGACCACACCACCTCAGAATGACCACACCATCTCAGAATGACCACACCACCTCAGAATGACCACACCACCTCAGAATGACCACATCATCTCAGAATGACCACACCACCTCAGAATGACCATATCCCCTCAGAATGACCAAACCACCTCAGAATAACCACACCACCTCAGAATTACCACACCAACTCAGAATGACCACACCATCTCAGAATGACCACACCACCTCAGAATGAACACACCACCTCAGAATGACCACACCACCTCAGAATGACCACAACTACTCAGAATGACCACACCATCTCAGGATGACCACACCACCTCAGAATGACCACACCACCTCAGAATGAGCACAACATCTCAGAATGACCACACCATCTCAGGATGACCACACCACCTCAGAATGACCACACCACCTCAGTATGACCACACCACCTCAGAATGACCACAACATCTCAGAATGACCACACCATCTCAGGATGACCACACCACCTCAGAATGACCACACCATCTCAGAATGACCACACCACCTCAGAATGACCACGCCACCTCAGAATGAGCACAACATCTCAGAATGACCACACCATCTCAGGATGACCACACCACCTCAGAATGACCACACCACCTCAGAATGAGCACAACATCTTAGAATGACCACACCATCTCAGGATGACCACACCACCTCAGAATGACCACACCATCTCAGGATGACCACACAACCTCAGAATGACCACACCATCTCAGGATGACCACACCACCTCAGAATGACCACACCACCTCAGAATGACCACACCATCTCAGGATGACCACACCACCTTAGAATGACCACACCACCTCAGAATGACCACACCATCTCAGAATGACCACACCACCTCAGAATGAGCACAAAATCTCAGAATGACCACACCACCTCAGAATGAGCACAACATCTCAGAATGAGCAAACCACCTCAGAATGACCATACCATCTCAGAATGACCACACCACCTCAGAATGACCACACCACCTCAGAATGACCACACCATCTCAGAATGACCACACCACCTCAGAATGACCACACCACCTCAGAATGAGCACAACATCTCAGAATGACCACACCATCTCAGAATGACCACAACATCTCAGAATGACCACACCCCCTCAGAATGACCACACCACCTCAGAATGAGCACACCACCTCAGAATGACCACACCACCTCAGAATGACCACACCACCTCAGAATGACCACACCATCTCAGAATGACCACACCACCTCAGAATGACCACAAGATCTCAGAATGAGCACAACATCTCAGAATGACCACACCACCTCAGAATGAGCACAACATCTCAGAATGACCACAACATCTCAGAATGACCACACCACCTCAGAATGACCCCAACATCTCAGAATGACCACACCACCTCAGAATGACCACACCACCTCAGAATGAGCACAACACCTCAGAATGATCACACCATCTCAAGATGACCACACTACCTCAGAATGACCACACCACCTCAGAATGAGCACAACATCTCAGAATGACCACACCACCTCAGAATGACCACACCACCTCAGAATGAGCACAACATCTCAGAATGACCACACCACCTCAGAATGACCACACCATCTCAGAATGACCACACCACCTCAGATGATCACACCACCTCAGAATGACCACACCATCTCAGAATGACCACACCACCTCAGAATGAGCACAAAATCTCAGAATGACCACACCACCTCAGAATGAGCACAACATCTCAGAATGACCACACCACCTCAGAATGACCACACCATCTCAGAATGACCACACCATCTCAGAATGACCACACCACCTCAGAATGACCACATCATCTCAGAATGACCACACCACCTCAGAATGACCATATCCCCTCAGAATGACCAAACCACCTCAGAATAACCACACCACCTCAGAATGACCACACCAACTCAGAATGAGCACAACATCTCAGAATGACCACACCACCTCAGAATGAGCACAACATCTCAGAATGAGCACAACATCTCAGAATGACCACACCACCTCAGAATGACCACAACATCTCAGAATGACCACACCACCTCAGAATGACCACACCACCTCAGAATGACCACACCATCTCAGAATGACCACGCCACCTCAGAATGACTAAACCATCTCAGAATGACCACACCACCTCAGAATGACCACACCATCTCAGAATGACCACACCACCTCAGAATGACCACACCACCTCAGAATGACCACATCATCTCAGAATGACCACACCACCTCAGAATGACCATATCCCCTCAGAATGACCAAACCACCTCAGAATAACCACACCACCTCAGAATTACCACACCAACTCAGAATGACCACACCATCTCAGAATGACCACACCACCTCAGAATGAACACACCACCTCAGAATGACCACACCATCTCAGAATGACCACACCACCTCAGAATGAGCACAAAATCTCAGAATGACCACACCACCTCAGAATGAGCACAACATCTCAGAATGACCACACCACCTCAGAATGACCACATCATCTCAGAATGACCACACCACCTCAGAATGACCATATCCCCTCAGAATGACCAAACCACCTCAGAATAACCACACCACCTCAGAATGACCACACCAACTCAGAATGAGCACAACATCTCAGAATGACCACACCACCTCAGAATGAGCACAACATCTCAGAATGAGCACAACATCTCAGAATGACCACACCACCTCAGAATGACCACAACATCTCAGAATGACCACACCACCTCAGAATGACCACACCACCTCAGAATGACCACACCATCTCAGAATGACCACGCCACCTCAGAATGACTAAACCATCTCAGAATGACCACACCACCTCAGAATGACCACACCATCTCAGAATGACCACACCACCTCAGAATGACCACACCACCTCAGAATGACCACATCATCTCAGAATGACCACACCACCTCAGAATGACCATATCCCCTCAGAATGACCAAACCACCTCAGAATAACCACACCACCTCAGAATTACCACACCAACTCAGAATGACCACACCATCTCAGAATGACCACACCACCTCAGAATGAACACACCACCTCAGAATGACCACACCACCTCAGAATGACCACAACTACTCAGAATGACCACACCATCTCAGGATGACCACACCACCTCAGAATGACCACACCACCTCAGAATGAGCACAACATCTCAGAATGACCACACCATCTCAGGATGACCACACCACCTCAGAATGACCACACCACCTCAGTATGACCACACCACCTCAGAATGACCACAACATCTCAGAATGACCACACCATCTCAGGATGACCACACCACCTCAGAATGACCACACCATCTCAGAATGACCACACCACCTCAGAATGACCACGCCACCTCAGAATGAGCACAACATCTCAGAATGACCACACCATCTCAGGATGACCACACCACCTCAGAATGACCACACCACCTCAGAATGAGCACAACATCTTAGAATGACCACACCATCTCAGGATGACCACACCACCTCAGAATGACCACACCATCTCAGGATGACCACACCACCTCAGAATGACCACACCATCTCAGGATGACCACACCACCTCAGAATGACCACACCACCTCAGAATGACCACACCATCTCAGGATGACCACACCACCTCAGAATGACCACACCACCTCAGAATGACCACACCATCTCAGAATGACCACACCACCTCAGAATGAGCACAAAATCTCAGAATGACCACACCACCTCAGAATGAGCACAACATCTCAGAATGAGCAAACCACCTCAGAATGACCATACCATCTCAGAATGACCACACCACCTCAGAATGACCACACCACCTCAGAATGACCACACCATCTCAGAATGACCACACCACCTCAGAATGACCACACCACCTCAGAATGAGCACAACATCTCAGAATGACCACACCATCTCAGAATGACCACACCACCTCAGAATGAGCACACCACCTCAGAATGACCACACCACCTCAGAATGACCACACCACCTCAGAATGACCACACCATCTCAGAATGACCACACCACCTCAGAATGACCACAAGATCTCAGAATGAGCACAACATCTCAGAATGACCACACCACCTCAGAATGAGCACAACATCTCAGAATGACCACAACATCTCAGAATGACCACACCACCTCAGAATGACCCCAACATCTCAGAATGACCACACCACCTCAGAATGACCACACCACCTCAGAATGAGCACAACACCTCAGAATGATCACACCATCTCAAGATGACCACACCACCTCAGAATGACCACACCACCTCAGAATGAGCACAACATCTCAGAATGACCACACCACCTCAGAATGACCACACCACCTCAGAATGAGCACAACATCTCAGAATGACCACACCACCTCAGAATGACCACACCATCTCAGAATGACCACACCACCTCAGATGATCACACCACCTCAGAATGAGCACAACATCTCAGAATGACCACACCACCTCAGAATGAGCACAACACCTCAGAATGATCACACCATCTCAAGATGACCACACCACCTCAGAATGACCACACCACCTCAGAATGACCACACCACCTCAGAATGACCACACCATCTCAGAATGACCACACCACCTCAGATGACCGCACCACCTCAGAATGAGCACAACATCTCAGAATGAGCACACCACCTCAGAATGAGCACAACACCTCAGAATGATCACACCATCTCAAGATGACCACACCACCTCAGAATGACCACACCACCTCAGAATGACCACAACATCTCAGAATGACCACACCACCTCAGAATGAGCACAACACCTCAGAATGATCACACCATCTCAAGATGACCACACCACCTCAGAATGACCACACCACCTCAGAATGACCACAACATCTCAGAATGACCACACCACCTCAGAATGAGCACAACATCTCAGAATGACCACACCACCTCAGAATGACCACACCATCTCAGAATGACCACACCATCTCAGAATGACCACACCACCTCAGATGACCACACCACCTCAGAATGAGCACAACACCAGAGAAGTTCCTTCGCAAGTCCATCATTTGGAGATGTGCAGGAATGTATACAGGTCGATTCGCCCCTCCCCCCGTCACACACCCCCTCCTACACGCACACGCACAAACACACAAACACACACACATACACACACAAACACACACACACATACATATATACACCCACACACACAAACACACACACAAATACGCCCACACACACACAGAGACACACACACACACACACACACACACACACACACACACACACACATACACACACACACACACACACGCACACACACACAGAGACACACACAGACACAGAGACACACCTCAAAGATGATTGACTGGTTGTTCTTCTTGAGGTAGAAGGCGAAGACGTAAGTGTACATGAGGGTCTGTCTGCACTGGCACAAGATGTCGACTGCCTTCTTCAGGAATTGAACCTGTGGTGTTGGTGGTGGTGATGATGATGATGGTGGTGATGATGTGGTGATGGTGGTGGTGATGATGTGGTGATGATTAGCAACCACCACGGATTTTTCAAAATTGTCAATTTAAAAAGAATTAATATACATTTAATAGATTTTTATTTGCCGATTGTGAATCTGTTTTTATTTTTTTAATATTCCAATGGGTTCAAAAGTTATTCAGCTTTTAAACTCGAAAAAGTTGAACTTTCAGGAGAATTATGTACAGCACTGTTTGGCGTGAATAAATATGCGTTTCATGGACCAGGCTTTAACTTAAAGTTTAAGAGTCTAACTTTTTCACTATACTTTTTCAATATCTCTCATATATTGATGAAACTTTTTTTTATGAATTAAAATTCAAATTAACAAATTAAATTAAAAGCTTATTTTGACAATTTAAATGAAAAAGTAACTTAATAGTGCTTTTGGGTCTCGTTCATGACGCCAGCATGATCAATTTGAATGATTTGAATGTTTTTTATCCTATTTAAGATATTAAAAAACATTTTTAGCATTTTATTTTTTACATGAAAAAAGGGCAAAAACAAGAAAAAAAAATCGTATGAAATCCTAATGATTAGAACCTAATCATTAGGATTTCATACGATTTTTTGGTCCTAATCCGAAACCCTTTTCGAGTCTAAAGTTTAGAGGCGTTTAGAGAGTCAAAAGCGTCAGAAAATCATTTCAAAGTTGACTTTCCAATTTTGATTTACAATTTTAACTATCATATTTTTTAATTCATGTTTTCATATGCTTTATTTGAATGTGAATTAAATTAGGAGACAAAATGGCGTGTAGCGAGCTTTTACGCATGCACTTTTAGTTATCTAGAAAGAACCTAAAACTCCCAAATGACAGGCGATACTGGGTATGTATGATGTGGTCTTGAGGGCTCAAAAATAGGTTTAACTCAATGATTTTAGTATAATTTTGAAGAAAATGAAATTTATTTTCAAAATATAATTCAATCTTTTAAAATATGTTGCTGATTTTAGATAGTTTTAATAAAAACCTTTCACCTCTCTCTAAAAACATTATAATTCATTCCCTGCTCATCAAATTTAATATCTTTTGACATATTTTAAAGAACTTTTGAAGAAGTTTTCAAAAATGTTTAATGTCTTTTTATACTCTCTTTTTTGAGAGAGCAACTTGAAAAACTTTAAAATATGCTGGTGCCCAAACTGTGGATAACATAGTGTAAAACTAGTTATCGCTTTTAAAATTGTTATTTAGTTTTTATATTAAAATTATATTCATTGAAAAGAAAATTCATTTTAAACCTTAAAATTAACAATTGACGTTAATCAAAAAATTAATAAGTTAAAGTTATTCAGTTTTATACGATGACTATCATTCATAAAAATTCCCCGGTTAAAGTTATTTAGCATAGCGTCGTGGTGGTTGCTAGTGATGATGGTGGTGATGATGATGGTGGTGATGATGATGGTGGTGATGATGATGGTGGTGATGATGATGATGGTGATGATGATGATGGTGGTGATGATGATGGTGGTGATGGTGGTGATGATGATGATGGTGGTGGTGGTGATGATGACGATGGTGGTGATGATGATGGTGGTGATGATGTTGGTGGTGATTATTATACAAAGTGGGTGGATCAGAGTCAAAGAAGAATAGTTGTTCAAAAGTAGTTGGCATTGTCAGTGTATGATTAGTTGAAGTTTGTAACCATTACTGTTGCCCTTTGAAGACATCAGTTTCATCAGTATGCTGATGACACCCAGATTTACGGTCATTGCATTAAAGGTCATCAGGCTGACCTGCAAGAAAGGGTGTCATCATGCATTGATGAAATTGCTGCTTGGATGGGTGCCAATCAACTAAAACTTAACTCCAGCAAAACTGAAGTTATCTGGCTCTCATCCCGTCGAAACTCTACTCACACTCCCAAAGATCCAGTTCGCATTTGTCAGATAAAAATAAATAAATAAATGTCAGTTTTGTATAGCGCCCGGGCACGCAACTGAAGCGCCACTCACACGACATAAGTCGTGAAACACCGCATCATATACACTAGGTATATGATAGCTCACGGTTGGCTGAACAGGGATTTGAACTGGCGACCTTTAAGTTGCAGATCTAACGACTTACCATCTAAGCCAACCCGCTCGCCAAGAACGAGATAATGCCTTCTGAAAGTGTCAGAAACCTAGGAGTTTATCTCGACAAAGACCTCACCATGACGACACACATCAACAAGATGACTCAAACCTGCTTTGCTTCTTTACGCCAAATACGATCCATAAGATGGTTATTGACCAAGGACTCACTGAGAACATTGGCTTCTGCTTTGGTTATCAGTCGAATTGACTATGGCAATATCATTCTTACTGGGTTGCCAATGACGCAGCTGCAGAAAATTCAGTCTATAATCAACACCACAGCTAGGCTCATAACAGGTGCTAGAAAGTATGATCACATCAGCCCTGTTCTCAAGGAGCTTCACTGGCTTCGTGTTGAAAACAGAATTGAATACAAAAACATATTGTTAATGCACACGTGTCTGTCCAATGAGTTTCCAGATTATTTGTCGAGTAGCATTGTCATGAGAGCAAGTCTTCCCCAGAGGGAAAGACTCAGGTCTTCCAGGTCAAGAGATGTAGTTCCACAGAGCTACAAACTCAAGTATGCAGGTGCAAGAAGCTTTTTTGTTGCAGCGCCGACTCTTTGGAATAGTCTTCCCAATAGACTCAAATCCCCGAGCTCAACCGCGACCGTTGCCTGACAACGCTGTCATTTTACACATGCCACTAGTCCATTTCCATTTCTTCATTTATCCTTTTATTGCTCCCCAATATGTCTTATTGTTTTATTATTATTTTTCACTAACAAAAATGTCGTAATTTATATCAGTTTGTTATTACTGCTGTAAATATGAAGTGTCTTGAAGCCATCCACGTTAATAATACTCGTCGTTGTATTATATTGTATCGTATTGCATTGTATTGTATTGCATTGTATTGTATCGTATTGCACTGCATTGTATAGTATCGTATTGTATTGTATCGTATTGTATTGTATCGTATTGCACTGCATTGTATAGTATCGTATTGTATTGCATTGTATAGTATCTTATTGTATTGTATCGTATTGCATTGCATTGTATAGTATCGTATTGTATTGTACCGTATTGCATTGCATTGTATAGTATCGTATTGTATTGTATCGTATTGCATTGCATTGTATAGTATCTTATTGTATTGTATCGTATTGCATTGCATTGTATAGTATCGTATTGTATTGTATCGTATTGCATTGCATTGTATAGTATTGTATTGTATCGTATTGCATTGCATTGTATAGTATCGTATTGTATTGTGTCGTATTGCATTGCATTGTATAGTATCGTATTGTATCGAATTGCATTGCATTGTATAGTATCTTATTGTATTTGGAACCTCTATCCAGGACATGTTGTGTTGTTGCAGTTCCTCCATTTTTTGGCCCACACTCGTGTACAACTGAGGAGTGGAGAAATGGTGTACAGCCTCTCACCACCCCCTCATCATACCCACCCTCACCCACCACCACCCCCTCATCACACCCACCCTCACCCACCACCACCCCCTTATCACACCCACCTTTACCCCCTTCACCTACCCCCACCCTCACCACCACCCACCCTTACCCCCCTCACCCACCACAACCCACCACCATTACCACCCTCACCACCACCCACCACCACCCTAACCACCACCCACCACCACCACCCACCCTTACCCCCCTCACCCACCCCCACCCTCACCACCACCCACCCTTACCCCCCTCACCCACCACCACCCACCACCCACCACCCTCACCACCACCCACCCTTACCCCCCTAACCCACCACCACCCACCACCACCCACACCACCACCCACACCACCACCCGACACCCTCACCACCACACCACCACCACCCACCACCACCACCACCTTCACCACCCTCACCACCACACCACCACCACCACCACCACCTTCACCACCCACCCTGTTTTCGAACTTGAGACTCTGCATGTGGTTCATGTAGCGGTTGCAGTAGAAGAGGTAGCGTTGTAAAGCCGATCTGGACTTCTGTAGTGGTGGTGGTGATGATGATGGTGATGAAGGTGATGATGATGGTGATGATGATGATCATGAAGGGAAGCTGTAAAACACGATGTATGAAGCGCACTTCTTTCCCTCTTACTTTTGACTTCAACAGTTTCCCAAAGAGTCTAAAAGGCACAATGGTAAATTATATTTAATTGGATTCTATTGACCAGCTAGCTTTCCTTATATTCTTTTCCTTCTTTTTGGTGAACGGGTAGCCGAGTCGGTTACGACTCTCGGCTTGATCGATAATGAAAGGTCCTAGGTTCAAGTGCAACCAATGCCCTAGTAAGCCATAGGCGCAAATGAAAATGTGCAGCCTACGTGGCCTGCCACAGCAATAACACTCGTCATTATCATCATCATTTGATTGGCAAGAGGGAAAAAGTGCGTCTTATACACGGTGCTTTGAGGAGGTGGATGCAAGAAGAACTCACATCTTGAGCGTCCCTTGCTTTCTTGGCAGCCTCCTCGTCGTAGCGGTTGCAGTTGTACCTGAGTAGTTGTGTGCATGAACCCTACTACTACTACTACTACTACTACCACTACCACTACTACTACTAGCAGCACCCACCACGACGATCCATGCGGCTCCCAGGGACCAAGGCACACCCAGCAGAAGTCAAACTTGCAGCGCTTGCACAGCATGTGGTTGCAGCCTCCGTCCTTCTCGATCGTCGCCTTGCACTTCGGACACTCCTGTGTTCGTGTTTGTGTGTGTGTGTGTGTGTGTTCGTGTGTGTGTGTGTGTGTGTTCGTGTGTGTTCGTGTGTGTGTGTTCGTTTTTGTGTGTGTGTGTGTGTGTTCATGTGTGTGTGTTCGTGTGTGTGTGTGTTCGTGTGTGTGTGTGTTTGTGTGTGTTCGTGTGTGTGTGTGTGTGTTCGTGTGTGTGTGTGTTCGTATGTGTGTGTTCGTGTGTGTGTGTTCGTGTATGTGTGTGTATGTGTGTGTTCGTGTGTGTATGTATGTGGTGGATGCAGAGGCCGTGGCGACAAACCCTGGTGTTGGCAGCGATCCAGTTCGACGTTTCCGAGTCGTCGTCGCACTTCTTGATCCACCTGCGCAGCCAACTGCACTGCACCGGGTCGTGCCAGTTCTCGCCGCATGCAAAACTACGTCACGTTGATGATGATGATGGTGATGATGAATATGATGTTGATGATGAAGTTGATGATGATGACGATAATTGAGATATTTTAACTATCACAACACAAAGTCACTTCTTCAGTAATGGAACCAGCATCATAACAAGGACGAGCTTTATTATAGAGGCGTATAACCCGAACGAGCTTCCAGGCCACGTAGGCTGCATATTTTCATTTGCGCCTTTGGGTTACTAGGGCATTGGTTGCACTTGAACCTAGGACCTTTCATTATTGGTCAAGCCGAGAGTCGTTGCCTACTCGGCTACCCGTTCACCTATCATCATCACCATGACCATCCCCACTATTATCATCGGCATCATCACCATGACCATCCCCACTATTATCATCGGCATCATCACCCTGACCATCACCACTTTCATCATCATCATCATCACCATGACCATCACCACTTTCATCATCATCATCACCATGACCATCACCACTTTCATCATCATCACCATCATCATCACCACCACCACCCACCAAAAATAGTGACCACACTTGCATCTGACTGGCTTCGCTTCGAAGTGACCCACCTGCCGAGGTGCAAGAGTGCAACATGCCACGTCGTTGTGGACGTTGTGATGATGATGATGATGGTGATGATGGTGATGTTGACGATGATGATGGGGATGATGAAGATGATGGTGATGATGATGATGGTGATGATGATGATGAATATGATGATGGTGATGATGATGTTGATGATGATAATGATAATGTTGATGATGGTGATGATGAATATGATGATGGTGATGAAGATGTTGATGATGATAATGTTGATGATGATAATGTTGATGATGATAATGTTGATGATGATGATGGTGATGATGATAATGATAATGTTGATGATGATGGTGATAATGT
>OX030969.1:197500-232500 GCA_943735955.1 Piscicola geometra | reverse complement strand
TTTGCATTAGTATTATTTGCATTAGTATTATTTGCATTAGTATTATTTGCATAAGTCCTTGCATTAGTATTATTTGCATTAGTATTATTTGCATTAGTATTATTTGCATTAGTATTATTTGCATTAGTATTATTTGCATTAGTATTATTTGCATTAGTATTATTTGCATTAGTATTATTTGCATTAGTATTATTTGCATTAGTATTATTTGCATTAGTATTATTTGCATTAGTATTATTTGCATTAGTATTATTTGCATTAGTATTATTTGCATTAGTATTATTTGCATTAGTATTATTTGCATTAGTATTATTTGCATTAGTATTATTTGCATTAGTATTATTTGCATTAGTATTATTTGCATTAGTATTATTTGCATTAGTATTATTTGCATTAGTATTATTTGCATTAGTATTATTTGCATTAGTATTATTTGCACTAGTATTATTTGCATTAGTATTATTTGCATTAGTATTATTTGCATTAGTATTATTTGCATTAGTATTATTTGCTTAAGTATAATTTGCATTAGTATTATTTGCATTAGTATTATTTGCATTAGTATTATTTGCATTAGTATTATTTGCATTAGTATTTGCATTAGTATTATTTGCATTAGTATTATTTGCATTAGTATTATTTGCATTAGTATTATTTGCATTATTATTATTTGCATTAGTATTATTGCATTAGTATTATTTGCATTAGTATTATTTGCATTAGTATTATTTGTATTAGTATTATTTGCATTAGTATTATTTGCATTAGTATTATTTGCATTAGTATTATTTGCATTAGTTTTATTTGCATTAGTATTATTTGCATTAGTATTATTTGCATTAGTATTATTTGCATTAGTATTATTTGCATTAGTGTTATTTGCATTAGTATTATTTGCATTAGTGTTATTTGCATTAGTATTATTTGCATTAGTAGTATTTGCATTAGTATTATTTGCATTAGTATTATTTGCATTAGTATTATTTGCATTAGTATTATTTGCAATAGTCTTTGCATTAGTATTATTTGCATTAGTATTATTTGCATTAGTATTATTTGCATTAGTATTATTTGCATTAGTATTATTTGCATTAGTAGTATTTGCATTAGTATTATTTGCATTAGTATTATTTGCATTAGTAGTATTTGCATTAGTATTATTTGCATTAGTATTATTTGCATTAGTATTATTTGCATTAGTATTATTTGCATTAGTATTATTTGCATTAGTATTATTTGCATTAGTATTATTTGCATTAGTATTATTTGCATTAGTATTATTTGCATTAGTATTATTTGCATTAGTATTATTTGCATTAGTATTATTTGCATTAGTATTTGCATTAGTATTATTTGCATTAGTATTATTTGCATTAGTATTATTTGCATTAGTATTATTTGCATTAGTATTATTTGCATTAGTATTATTTGCATTAGTATTATTTGCATTAGTATTATTTGCATTAGTATTATTATTATTATTTGCGATATTATTCTACCTAGCGATCTAAGAGAACAAATATTTGACGAAAGAATAGAAAGAGACAGAATTGATTGGCCAACCAAGACACGCCCCCTCTGATTGGCCAACCAAGACACGCCCCCTCTGATTGGCCAACCAAGATACGCCCCCTCTGATTGGCCAACCAAGACACGCCCCCTCTGATTGGCCAACCAAGACACGCCCCCTCTGATTGGCCAACCAAGACACGCCGCCTCTGATTGGCCAACAAGACACGCCCCCTCTGATTGGCCAATCAAGACACGCCCCCTCTGATTGGCCAACCAAGACACGCCCCCCTCTGATTGGCCAACCAAGACACGCCCCCCTCTGATTGGCCAACCAAGACACGCCCCCCTCTGATTGGCCAACCAAGACACGCCCCCCTCTGATTGGCCAACCAAGACACGCCCCCCTCTGATTGGCCAACAAAGACACGCCCCCTCTGATTGGCCAACCAAGACACGCCCACCTCGCCCATGCCTTCGTCCATCACTTTGGTGCTCAAGTAGCGACTCCAGCAACTCGAACAGAACGTGTGTCCGCATTTCAGCCCTGTCATTGACTGTGTGTGTGTGTGTGTGTGTGTTTGTGTGTGTCATTGACTGTGTGTGTGTGTGTGTGTGTCATTGACTGTGTGAGTGTGTGTGTGTTTGTGTGTGTGTGTCATTGACTGTGTGTGTGTGTTTGTGTGTGTGTGTCATTGACTGTGTGTGTGTGTGTGTGTTTGTGTGTGTGTGTCATTGACTGTGTGTGTGTGTTTGTGTGTGTGTGTCATTGACTGTGTGTGTGTGTGTGTGTTTGTGTGTGTTTATCATTGACTGTGTTTGTGTGTTTGTGTGTGTGTGTCATTGACTGCGTGTGTGTGTGTGTGTTTGTGTGTGTTTATCATTGACTGTGTTTGTGTGTTTGTGTGTGTGTGTGCTTGTGTGTATCATTGACTGTTTGTGCATGTGTGTTTGTGTAAGTGTGCTTTTTTTCAATGATGGGGTCTTAAAATTAAGTGTTTTTGAACAATCGATTATTTTACAGTAATAACAAAAACCATCAAACACACACACACACACACACACACACACACACACACACACACACACACACACACACACACACACACACACACACACACACACACACACACACACACACACACACACACACACACACACACACACACACACACACACACACGCACAAACACACACACGCACACACACCCACACACATACACACACACACACATACACACACACACACATATACATACAAACATACACCAACACGCACATTAGCAGTAGCAGGCTCGCAGCAGATTTCACAGTCGTATGAAAGTTGTCGCATGAGTTGTGGTGGTTGCACTACTTTGTTGGAAGGTCTCTGTGGGGTGGAGGTGGAGTGGAAGAGATGGAGTGGAGGAGGTGGAGTGGAGGAAGTGGAGTGGTGTGGAAGGAGAGTTGGAGTGGGTGTGGAGTGGTGTGGAGGGGGAGTTGGAGTGGGTGTGGAGTGGTGTGGAGGGAGATGGAAAGAGGTGGAGTGGAAAGGAGGGAGGTAGAGTGGTGTGGAGGGAGAAGAAGAATGGCGCGGAAAGTTTACTTCACTTGGTCAGCAGGAATGTCAAAGAGGAATGAAAAATCCGAAAGGTGTAGAGTAGAGGTCGGATCGAGGTCCGATCTAACGGGACTCCCGCGGGAACGGGAATCAACATTCAAATCGGGAACGGGAAAAACGGGAATACAAGTGATTGGATTCTTCAACAATGATTCTTCAGCAAACTCCTAAGTATGGAAATCTCTATTTCATCGATACTCCGTACTTAAAATAAGTATTAAATGCAATAGAAATTTATAACGAAGCCACCATTGCATTGCCAATGTCAAAATCTCTAACATTACATTTGAAGTTGTTATGGCGAGTCCAAATATTAGGGAGATTAGAAAAAATGGGTGATGATGAAAACTTGTCAGATGAAATCAAAATGGTCAGCTATATTATTTTTATTTTATAAATTAATACTTTGAATTTGAATTATTAATTTCCAAATAATTGCTCAGTTGATCATTTCGACAGAAGAAAAGATGCCATTGATCTTATTTATATGACAGCATGTCTGTTGCATCCCCAGTATGAAAGAATAATAAGAAAAAAGTTTGGGATAGAAAAGAAATAAATACCAAGACTTTCATTAGAGAAAATTTAATTCTATTTTGTACAGCCAGACCAAGCTGCAGTGCCGTTGAGAAAAAAAACAAATGATGGTTATTTAGGGACGGGAATCGAGTTGCGGGAACAGAACGGATGAAAATGTCAAACGGGACCGGAGTGCGAACTCAAGTGTCTAGGGGATGGGAAGAGAGTGGAGGGGGTGGGAAGAGAGTGGAGGGGGTGGGAAGAGAGTGGAGGGGATGGGAAGAGAGTGGAGGGGTGGGAAGAGAGTGGAGGGGGTGGGAAGAGAGTGGAGGGGGTGGGAAGAGAGTGGAGGGGGTGGGAAGAGAGTGGAGGGGTGGGAAGAGAGTGGAGGGGTGGGAAGAGAGTGGAGGGGTGGGAAGAGAGTCGAGGGGGTGGGAAGAGAGTGGAGGGGTGGGAAGAGAGTCGAGGGGGTGGGAAGAGAGTGGAGGGGGTGGAAAGAGAGTGGAGGGGGTGGGAGGAGAGTGGAGGGGTGGGAAGAGAGTGGAGGGGTGGGAAGAGAGTGGAGGGGGTGGGAAGAGAGTGGAGGGAGTGGGAAGAGAGTGGAAGGGGTGGGAAGAGAGTGGAGGGGGTGGGAAGAGAGTGGAGGGGTGGGAAGAGAGTCGAGGGGGTGGGAAGAGAGTGGAGGGGTGGGAAGAGAGTCGAGCGGGTGGGAAGAGAGTGGAGGGGGTGGAAAGAGAGTGGAGGGGGTGGGAGGAGAGTGGAGGGGTGGGAAGAGAGTGGAGGGGGTGGGAAGAGAGTGGAGGGATGGGAAGAGAGTGGAGGGGGTGGGAAGAGAGTGGAGGGGTGGGAAGAGAGTGGAGGGGGTGGGAAGAGAGTGGAGGGAGTGGGAAGAGAGTGGAAGGGATGGGAAGAGAGTGGAGGGGGTGGGAAGAGAGTGGAGGGGTGGGAAGAGAGTCGAGGGGGTGAGAAGAGAGTGGAGGGAGTGGGAAGAGAGTGGAGGGGGTGGGAAGAGAGTGGAGGGGGTGGGAAGAGAGTGGAGGGATGGGAAGAGAGTGGAGGGGGTGGGAAGAGAGTGGAGGGGTGGGAAGAGAGTGGAGGGGGTGGGAAGAGAGTGGAGGGGGTGGGAAGAGAGTGGAGGGGTGGGAAGAGAGTGGAGGGGGTGGGAAGAGAGTGGAGGGGGTGGGAAGAGAGTGGAGGGGTGGGAAGAGAGTGGAGGGGGTGGGAAGAGAGTGGAGGGGTGGGAAGAGAGTGGAGGGGTGGGAAGAGAGTGGAGGGGGTGGGAAGAGAGTGGAGGGGTGGGAAGAGAGTGGAGGGGGTGGGAAGAGAGTGGAGGGGATGGGAAGAGAGTGGAGGGGGTGGGAAGAGAGTGGAGGGGTGGGAAGAGAGTGGAGGGGGTGGGAAGAGAGTGGAGGGGGTGGGAAGAGAGTGGAGGGGTGGGAAGAGAGTGGAGGGGATGGGAAGAGAGTGGAGGGATGGGAAGAGAGTGGAGGGGGTGGGAAGAGAGTGGAGGGGTGGGAAGAGAGTGGAGGGGATGGGAAGAGAGTGGAGGGGGTGGGAAGAGAGTGGAGGGGTGGGAAGAGAGTGGAGGGGTGGGAAGAGAGTGGAGGGGGTGGGAAGAGAGTGGAGGGAGTGGGAAGAGAGTGGAGGGGGTGGGAAGAGAGTGGAGGGGGTGGGAAGAGAGTGGAGGGGGTGGGAAGAGAGTGGAGGGGGTGGGAAGAGAGTGGAGGGGGTGGGAAGAGAGTGGAGGGGGTGGGAAGAGAGTGGAGGGGTGGGAAGAGAGTGGAGGGGGTGGAAAGAGAGTGGAGGGGGTGGGAAGAGAGTGGAGGGGGTGGGAAGAGAGTGGAGGGGTGGGAAGAGAGTGGAGGGGGTGGGAAGAGAGTGGAGGGGGTGGGAAGAGAGTGGAGGGGTGGGAAGAGAGTGGAGGGGGTGGGAAGAGAGTGGAGGGGGTGGGAAGAGAGTGGAGGGGTGGGAAGAGAGTGGAGGGGGTGGGAAGAGAGTGGAGGGGTGGGAAGAGAGTGGAGGGGTGGGAAGAGAGTGGAGGGGATGGGAAGAGAGTGGAGGGATGGGAAGAGAGTGGAGGGGGTGGGAAGAGAGTGGAGGGGTGGGAAGAGAGTGGAGGGGGTGGGAAGAAAGTGGAGGGGGTGGGAAGAGAGTGGAGGGGTGGGAAGAGAGTGGAGGGGGTGGGAAGAGAGTGGAGGGGGTGGGAAGAGAGTGGAGGGGTGGGAAGAGAGTCGAGGGGGTGGGAAGAGAGTGGAGGGAGTGGGAAGAGAGTGGAGGGGTGGGAAGAGAGTGGAGGGGGTGGGAAGAGAGTCGAGGGGGTGGGAAGAGAGTGGAGGGGGTGGGAAGAGAGTGGAGGGGGTGGGAAGAGAGTGGAGGGGTGGGAAGAGAGTGGAGGGGTGGGAAGAGAGTCGAGGGGGTGGGAAGAGAGTCGAGGGGGTGGGAAGAGAGTGGAGGGGGTGGGAAGAGAGTGGAGGGAGTGGGAAGAGAGTGGAGGGGGTGGGAAGAGAGTGGAGGGGGTGGGAAGAGAGTCGAGGGGGTGGGAAGAGAGTGGAGGGGGTGGGAAGAGAGTGGAGGGGGTGGGAAGAGAGTGGAGGGGTGGGAAGAGAGTCGAGGGGTGGGAAGAGAGTCGAGGGGGTGGGAAGAGAGTCGAGGGGGTGGGAAGAGAGTCGAGGGGGTGGGAAGAGAGTGGAGGGGGTGGGAAGAGAGTGGAGGGAGTGGGAAGAGAGTGGAGGGGGTGGGAAGAGAGTGGAGGGGGTGGGAAGAGAGTGGAGGGGGTGGGAAGAGAGTGGAGGGGGTGGGAAGAGAGTGGAGGGGGTGGGAAGAGAGTGGAGGGGGTGGGAAGAGAGTGGAGGGAGTGGGAAGAGAGTGGAGGGGGTGGGAAGAGAGTGGAGGGGGTGGGAAGAGAGTGGAGGGGGTGGGAAGAGAGTGGAGGGATGGGAAGAGAGTGGAGGGGGTGGGAAGAGAGTGGAGGGGTGGGAAGAGAGTGGAGGGGTGGGAAGAGAGTGGAGGGAGTGGGAAGAGAGTGGAGGGGTGGGAAGAGAGTGGAGGGGGTGGGAAGAAAGTGGAGGGGGTGGGAAGAGAGTGGAGGGGGTGGGAAGAGAGTGGAGGGGGTGGGAAGAGAGTGGAAGGAGTGGGAAGAGAGTGGAGGGGTTGGGAAGAGAGTGGAGGGGGTGGGAAGAGAGTGGAGGGATGGGAAGAGAGTGGAGGGAGTGGGAAGAGAGTGGAAGAGTGGGAAGAGAGTGGAGGGAGTGGGAAGAGAGTGGAGGGAGTGGGAAGAGAGTGGAGGGGGTGGGAAAAGAGTGGAGGGGGTGGGAAAAGAGTGGAGGGGGTGGGAAGAGAGTGGAGGGGTGGGAAGAGAGTGGAGGGGGTGGGAAGAGAGTGGAGGGGGTGGGAAGAGAGTGGAGTAGTGGCTGGACTGGTGTGGAAGCAAAGATTGAAACCTTCGACTTGGATTCGTGCTGGAGTGACGAGGACGATGAGGCGGGAGTGTGGTAAGAGGAGAAGGAAGAGGAGGAGGGGAGGAGACCGTTGAGGAGGGTGGAGGGAGGTGGTCTGAAGGGGTTCGCCACTCGGATCTCTGAAAAAAACTTCTCTTGGTCGTCGTCGTAGTAGCTGTGGTGTGGTTGGTTGGTAGAAGCTGTGGTGTGGTTGGTTGGTAGTAGCTGTGGTGTGGTTGGTTGGTAGTAATTGTAGTGTGGCTGGTTGGTAGTAGCTGTGGTGTAGTTGGTTGGTAGAAGCTGTGGTGTGGTGTGGTTGGTTGGTAGTAACTGTGGTGTGGTTGGTTGGTAGTAGCTGTGGTGTGGTTGGTTGGTAAAAGCTGAGGTGTGGTTGGTTGGTAGTAGCTGTGGTGTGGTTGGTTAGTAGTAGCTAAGGTATGGTTGGTAATAGTTGTGGTGTCGTTGTTTGGTAGTAGCTGTGGTGTGTTTGGTTGGTAGTAGCTGAAGTGTGGTTGGTTGTTAGTAGCTGAGGTGTGGTTGGTTGGTAGCAGCTGTGGTGTGGTGTGGTTGGTTGGTAGTAGCTGAGGTGTGGTTGGTTGTTAGTAGCTGAGGTGTGGTTGGTTGGTAGTAGCTGTGGTGTGGTGTGGTTGGTTGGTAGTAGCTGAGGTGTGGTTGGTTGGTAGTAGCTGAAGTGTGGTTGGTTGGTAGTAGCTGTGGTGTGGTTTGTTGGTAGCAGCTGTGGTGTGGTGTGTTTGGTTAGTAGTAGCTGTTGTATGGTTGGTTAGTAGTAGCTGTTGTGTGGTTGGTTGGTTGTTAGTAGCTGAGGTGTGGTTGGTTGGTAGTAGCTGTGGTGTGGTTGGTTGGTTGGTAGTAGCTGAGGTGTGGTTGGTTGTTAGTAGCTGAGGTGTGGTTGGTTGGTAGTAGCTGAAGTGTGGTTGGTTGGTAGTAGCTGTGGTCTAGTTGGTTGGTAGTAGCTGTGGTGTGGTTGGCTGGTAGTAGCTGTGGTGTGGTGTGGTTGGTTGTTAGTAGCTGAGGTGTGGTTGGTTGGTAGTAGCTGTGGTGTGGTGTGGTTGGTTGGTAGTAGCTGTGGTGTGGTTGGTTGGTAGTAGCTGAGGTGTGGTTGGTTGGTAGTAGCTGTGGTGTGGTTGGTTGGTATTAGCTGTTGTGTCGTTGGTTGGTAGTAGCTGTGGTGTGGTTGGTTGGTAGTAGCTGTTGTGTGGTTGGTTGGTTGGTAGTAGCTGAGGTGTGTTACATCTGGTATTTATAAGCAGCATTAATATAAAATTTTCTATTAATAACTTTTAATATTATGATTATGATTATGATGATTATGATTACTGATACCATTATAGTGTCAATCATGTAACTGTTATGAGGGAGTGGTGATGATTTTAACTAAAATGACTACGATGATGATGACCAAGTGATGATGATGATGATGATGATGATGATGATGATGATGATGATGATAATGATGAAAAAGTGATGATGATGATGATGACCAAGTGATGATGATGATGATGATGACCAAGTGATGATGATGATGATGACCAAGTGATGATGATGATGATGACCAAGTGATGATGATGATGATGATGACCAAGTGATGATGATGATGATGAACAAGTGATGATGATGATGATGAACAAGTGATGATGATGATGATGACCAAGTGATGATGATGATGATGATGAACAAGTGGTGATAATGATGATGATGATGATGATGACCAAGTGATGATGATGATGATGATGATGATGATGATGATGATGATGATGATGATGACCAAGTGATGATGATGATAATGATGATGATGATGATGATGACCAAGTGATGATGATGATGATGATGATGATGACCAAGTGATGATGATGATGATGATGATGATGATGATGATGATGATGACCAAGTGATGATGAAGATGATGATGATGATGACCAAGTGATGATGGTGATGATGACCAAGTGATGATGATGATGATGACCAAGTGATGATGATGATGAACTAGTGATGATGATGATGATGATGACCAAGTGATGATGATGATGATGACCAAGTGATGATGATGATGATGATGACCAAGTGATGATGATGATGATGACCAAGTGATGATGATGATGATGATGACCAAGTGATGATGATGATGATGATGACCAAGTGATGATGATGATGATGACCAAGTGATGATGATGATGATGATTATGAACAAGTGATGATGATGATGTTGACCAAGTGATGATGATGATGATGACCAAGTGATGATGATGATGATGACCAATTGATGATGATGATGATGACCAAGTGATGATGATGATGATGATGACCAAGTGATGATGATGATGATGAACAAGTGATGATGATGATGATGATGAACAAGTGATGATGATGATGATGATGACCAAGTGATGATGATGATGATGATGAACAAGTGATAATGATGATCATGATGACCAAGTGATGATGATGATGATGACCAAGTGATGATGATGATGATGAACAAGTGATGATGATGATGATGATGATGAACAAGTGATGATGATGATGGTGACCAAGTGATTATGATGATGATGACCAAGTGATGATGATGATGATGACCAAGTGATGATGATGATGATGATGACCAAGTGATGATGATGATGATGATGACCAAGTGATGATGATGATGATGACCAAGTGATGATGATGATGATGATGATGAACAAGTGATGATGATGATGATGAACAAGTGATGATGATGATGATGATGACCAAGTGATGATGATGATGATGATGAACAAGTGATAATGATGATCATGATGACCAAGTGATGATGATGATGATGACCAAGTGATGATGATGATGATGAACAAGTGATGATGATGATGATGATGATGAACAAGTGATGATGATGATGATGACCAAGTGATGATGATGATGATGACCAAGTGATGATGATGATGATGACCAAGTGATGATGATGATGATGATGATGATGATGATGATGATGATGACCAAGTGATGATGATGATGATGACCAAGTGATGATGATGATGATGAACAAGTGATGATGATGATGATGATGATGATGATGACCATGTGATGATGATGATGATGACCAAGTGATGATGATGATGATGATGACCAAGTGATGATGATGATGATGATGACCAAGTGATGATGATGATGATGACCAAGTGATGATGATGATGATGATGATGATGATGATGATGACCAAGTGA
Source organism: Piscicola geometra (assembly GCA_943735955.1). Taxonomy (NCBI): domain Eukaryota; kingdom Metazoa; phylum Annelida; class Clitellata; order Hirudinida; family Piscicolidae; genus Piscicola; species Piscicola geometra. The sequence goes on along the minus strand of OX030969.1, from coordinate 222,217 downwards.
TGATGATGATGATGACCAAGTGATGATGATGATGATGATGAACAAGTGATGATGATGATGATGACCAAGTGATGATGATGATGATGACCAAGTGATGATGATGATGATGATGACCAAGTGATGATGATGATGATGAACAAGTGATGATGATGATGATGAACAAGTGATGATGATGATGATGACCAAGTGATGATGATGATGATGATGAACAAGTGGTGATAATGATGATGATGATGATGATGACCAAGTGATGATGATGATGATGATGATGATGATGATGATGATGATGACCAAGTGATGATGATGATAATGATGATGATGATGATGATGACCAAGTGATGATGATGATGATGATGACCAAGTGATGATGATGATGATGACCAAGTGATGATGATGATGATGATGACCAAGTGATGATGATGATGATGACCAAGTGATGATGATGATGATGAACAAGTGATGATGATGATGATGATGAACAAGTGATGATGATGATGATGATGACCAAGTGATGATGATGATGATGATGATGATGATGAAGTGATGATGATGATGTTGACCAAGTGATGATGATGATGATGACCAAGTGATGATGATGATGATGACCAAGTGATGATGATGATGATGACCAAGTGATGATGATGATGATGATGATGATGATGATGATGATGATGACCAAGTGATGATGAAGATGATGATGATGAGGACCAAGTGATGATGGTGATGATGACCAAGTGATGATGATGATGATGACCAAGTGATGATGATGATGAACTAGTGATGATGATGATGATGATGACCAAGTGATGATGATGATGATGACCAAGTGATGATGATGATGATGATGACCAAGTGATGATGATGATGATGACCAAGTGATGATGATGATGATGATGACCAAGTGATGATGATGATGATGATGACCAAGTGATGATGATGATGATGACCAAGTGATGATGATGATGATGATGATGAACAAGTGATGATGATGATGATGACCAAGTGATGATGATGATGATGACCAAGTGATGATGATGATGATGATGACCAAGTGATGATGATGATGATGAACAAGTGATGATGATGATGATGATGATGATGATGATGATGATGATGATGATGATGATGATGATGACCAAGTGATGATGATGATGATGACCAAGTGATGATGATGATGATAATGACCAAGTGATGATGATGATGATGAGCAAGTGATGATGATGATGATGATGATGAACAAGTGATGATGATGATGATGATGACCAAGTGATGATGATGATGATGACCAAGTGATGATGATGATGATGATGAACAAGTGATGATGATGATGATGACCAAGTGATGATGATGATGATGATGAACAAGTGATGATGATGATGATGACCAAGTGATGATGATGATGATGACCAAGTGATGATGATGATGATGACCAAGTGATGATGATGATGATGACCAAGTGATGATGATGATGATGACCAAGTGATGATGATGATGATGATGACCAAGTGATGATGATGATGATGACCAAGTGATGATGATGATGATGATGACCAAGTGATGATGATGATGATGATGACCAAGTGATGATGATGATGATGACCAAGTGATGATGATGATGATGATGATGAAGAAGTGATGATGATGATGATGACCAAGTGATGATGATGATGATGATGAACAAGTGGTGATAATGATGATGATGATGATGATGACCAAGTGATGATGATGATGATGATGATGATGATGATGATGATGATGATGATGATGACCAAGTGATGATGATGATAATGATGATGATGATGATGATGACCAAGTGATGATGATGATGATGATGATGATGATGATGATGATGATGATGACCAAGTGATGATGATGATAATGATGATGATGATGATGATGACCAAGTGATGATGATGATGATGATGATGATGACCAAGTGATGATGATGATGATGACCAAGTGATGATGATGATGATGATGATGATGATGATGATGATGATGATGATGATGATGACCAAGTGATGATGAAGATGATGATGATGATGACCAAGTGATGATGGTGATGATGACCAAGTGATGATGATGATGATGACCAAGTGATGATGATGATGAACTAGTGATGATGATGATGATGATGACCAAGTGATGATGATGATGATGACCAAGTGATGATGATGATGATGATGACCAAGTGATGATGATGATGATGACCAAGTGATGATGATGATGATGATGACCAAGTGATGATGATGATGATGATGACCAAGTGATGATGATGATGATGACCAAGTGATGATGATGATGATGATGATGAACAAGTGATGATGATTATGTTGACCAAGTGATGATGATGATGATGACCAAGTGATGATGATGATGATGACCAAGTGATGATGATGATGATGACCAAGTGATGATGATGATGATGATGACCAAGTGATGATGATGATGATGAACAAGTGATGATGATGATGATGATGAACAAGTGATGATGATGATGATGATGACCAAGTGATGATGATGATGATGATGATGATGATGATGATGATGATGATGATGAACAAGTGATAATGATGATCATGATGACCAAGTGATGATGATGATGATGACCAAGTGATGATGATGATGATGAACAAGTGATGATGATGATGATGACCAAGTGATGATGATGATGATGACCAAGTGATGATGATGATGATGACCAAGTGATGATGATGATGATGACCAAGTGATGATGATGATGATGATGACCAAGTGATGATGATGATGATGAACAAGTGATGATGATGATGATGATGAACAAGTGATGATGATGATGATGATGACCAAGTGATGAGGATGATGATGATGATGATGATGATGATGAACAAGTGATGATGATGATGATGATGACCAAGTGATGATGATGATGATGACCAAGTGATGATGATGATGATGAACAAGTGATGATGATGATGATGATGATGAACAAGTGATGATGATGATGATGACCAAGTGATGATGATGATGATGACCAAGTGATGATGATGATGATGACCAAGTGATGATGATGATGATGATGATGATGATGATGATGATGATGACCAAGTGATGATGATGATGATGACCAAGTGATGATGATGATGATGAACAAGTGATGATGATGATGATGATGATGACCATGTGATGATGATGATGATGACCAAGTGATGATGATGATGATGATGACCAAGTGATGATGATGATGATGATGACCAAGTGATGATGATGATGATGATGACCAAGTGATGATGATGATGATGACCAAGTGATGATGATGATGATGATGACCAAGTGATGATGATGATGATGACCAAGTGATGATGATGATGATGATGAACAAGTGATGATGATGATGATGACCAAGTGATGATGATGATGATGACCAAGTGATGATGATGATGATGATGATGATGATGATGATGATGATGACCAAGTGATGATGATGATGATGAACAAGTGATGATGATGATGATGATGATGATGATGATGATGACCAAGTGATGATGATGATGATGAACAAGTGATGATGATGATGATGATGATGATGATGATGATGATGATGATGACCAAGTGATGATGATGATGATGACCAAGTGATGATGATGATGATGACCAAGTGATGATGATGATGATGATGACCAAGTGATGATGATGATGATGATGATGATGATGACCAAGTGATGATGATGATGATGACCAAGTGATGATGATGATGATGATGAACAAGTGATGATGATGATGATGATGACCAAGTGATGATGATGAACAAGTGATGATGATGATGATGATGAACAAGTGATGATGATGATGATGACCAAGTGATGATGATGATGATGATGACCAAGTGATGATGATGATGATGATGATGATGATGATGATGATGATGATGACCAAGTGATGATGAAGATGATGATGATGATGACCAAGTGATGATGGTGATGATGACCAAGTGATGATGATGATGATGACCAAGTGATGATGATGATGAACTAGTGATGATGATGATGATGATGACCAAGTGATGATGATGATGATGACCAAGTGATGATGATGATGATGATGACCAAGTGATGATGATGATGATGACCAAGTGATGATGATGATGATGATGACCAAGTGATGATGATGATGATGATGACCAAGTGATGATGATGATGATGACCAAGTGATGATGATGATGATGATGATGAACAAGTGATGATGATGATGATGACCAAGTGATGATGATGATGATGACCAAGTGATGATGATGATGATGATGACCAAGTGATGATGATGATGATGAACAAGTGATGATGATGATGATGATGATGATGATGATGATGATGATGACCAAGTGATGATGATGATGATGACCAAGTGATGATGATGATGATAATGACCAAGTGATGATGATGATGATGAGCAAGTGATGATGATGATGATGATGATGAACAAGTGATGATGATGATGATGATGACCAAGTGATGATGATGATGATGACCAAGTGATGATGATGATGATGATGAACAAGTGATGATGATGATGATGATGATGACCAAGTGATGATGATGATGATGAACAAGTGATGATGATGATGATGACCAAGTGATGATGATGATGATGATGAACAAGTGATGATGATGATGATGACCAAGTGATGATGATGATGATGACCAAGTGATGATGATGATGATGACCAAGTGATGATGATGATGATGACCAAGTGATGATGATGATGATGATGATGATGATGATGATGATGATGATGATGATGATGATGACCAAGTGATGATGATGATGATGAACAAGTGATGATGATGATGATGACCAAGTGATGATGATGATGATGACCAAGTGATGATGATGATGATGACCAAGTGATGATGATGATGATGACCAAGTGATGATGATGATGATGACCAAGTGATGATGATGATGATGACCAAGTGATGATGATGATGATGATGATGATGATGATGATGATGATGACCAAGTGATGATGATGATGATGAACAAGTGATGATGATGATGATGATGATGATGATGATGATGACCAAGTGATGATGATGATGATGAACAAGTGATGATGATGATGATGATGATGATGATGATGACCAAGTGATGATGATGATGATGACCAAGTGATGATGATGATGATGACCAAGTGATGATGATGATGATGATGACCAAGTGATGATGATGATGATGACCAAGTGATGATGATGATGATGACCAAGTGATGATGATGATGATGATGATGAAGAAGTGATGATGATGATGTTGACCAAGTGATGATGATGACCAAGTGATGATGATGATGATGACCAAGTGATGATGATGATGATGACCAAGTGATGATGATGATGATGATGACCAAGTGATGATGATGATGATGAACAAGTGATGATGATGATGATGATGAACAAGTGATGATGATGATGATGATGACCAAGTGATGAGGATGATGATGATGATGATGATGATGATGATGATGAACAAGTGATGATGATGATGATGATGACCAAGTGATGATGATGATGATGACCAAGTGATGATGATGATGATGAACAAGTGATGATGATGATGATGATGATGAACAAGTGATGATGATGATGATGACCAAGTGATGATGATGATGATGACCAAGTGATGATGATGATGATGACCAAGTGATGATGATGATGATGATGATGACCAAGTGATGATGATGATGATGACCAAGTGATGATGATGATGATGAACAAGTGATGATGATGATGATGATGATGATGATGACCATGTGATGATGATGATGATGACCAAGTGATGATGATGATGATGATGACCAAGTGATGATGATGATGATGATGACCAAGTGATGATGATGATGATGATGACCAAGTGATGATGATGACCAAGTGATGATGATGATGATGACCAAGTGATGATGATGATGATGATGACCAAGTGATGATGATGATGATGACCAAGTGATGATGATGATGATGATGACCAAGTGATGATGATGATGATGACCAAGTGATGATGATGATGATGAACAAGTGATGATGATGATGATGATGAACAAGTGATGATGATGATGATGATGACCAAGTGATGATGATGATGATGATGATGATGAAGTGATGATGATGATGTTGACCAAGTGATGATGATGATGATGACCAAGTGATGATGATGATGATGACCAAGTGATGATGATGATGATGACCAAGTGATGATGATGATGATGATGACCAAGTGATGATGATGATGATGAACAAGTGATGATGATGATGATGATGAACAAGTGATGATGATGATGATGATGACCAAGTGATGAGGATGATGATGATGATGATGATGATGATGATGATGAACAAGTGATGATGATGATGATGATGACCAAGTGATGATGATGATGATGACCAAGTGATGATGATGATGATGAACAAGTGATGATGATGATGATGATGATGAACAAGTGATGATGATGATGATGACCAAGTGATGATGATGATGATGACCAAGTGATGATGATGATGATGACCAAGTGATGATGATGATGATGATGATGATGATGATGATGATGATGACCAAGTGATGATGATGATGATGACCAAGTGATGATGATGATGATGAACAAGTGATGATGATGATGATGATGATGACCATGTGATGATGATGATGATGACCAAGTGATGATGATGATGATGATGACCAAGTGATGATGATGATGATGATGACCAAGTGATGATGATGATGATGATGACCAAGTGATGATGATGATGATGAACAAGTGATGATGATGATGATGATGACCAAGTGATGATGATGATGATGACCAAGTGATGATGATGATGATGAACAAGTGATGATGATGATGATGATGATGACCATGTGATGATGATGATGATGACCAAGTGATGAAGATGATGATGATGACCAAGTGATGATGATGATGATGATGACCAAGTGATGATGATGATGATGACCAAGTGATGATGATGATGATGATGAACAAGTGATGATGATGATGATGACCAAGTGATGATGATGATGATGACCAAGTGATGATGATGATGATGATGATGATGATGATGATGATGACCAAGTGATGATGATGATGATGAACAAGTGATGATGATGATGATGATGATGATGATGATGATGACCAAGTGATGATGATGATGATGATGAACAAGTGATGATGATGATGATGATGATGATGATGATGATGATGATGATGATGACCAAGTGATGATGATGATGATGACCAAGTGATGATGATGATGATGACCAAGTGATGATGATGATGATGATGATGATGATGACCAAGTGATGATGATGATGATGACCAAGTGATGATGATGATGATGATGATGAACAAGTGATGATGATGATGATGATGACCAAGTGATGATGATGAACAAGTGATGATGATGATGATGATGAACAAGTGATGATGATGATGATGATGACCAAGTGATGATGATGATGATGATGACCAAGTGATGATGATGATGATGATGATGATGATGATGATGATGACCAAGTGATGATGAAGATGATGATGATGAGGACCAAGTGATGATGGTGATGATGACCAAGTGATGATGATGATGATGACCAAGTGATGATGATGATGAACTAGTGATGATGATGATGATGATGACCAAGTGATGATGATGATGATGACCAAGTGATGATGATGATGATGATGACCAAGTGATGATGATGATGATGACCAAGTGATGATGATGATGATGATGACCAAGTGATGATGATGATGATGATGACCAAGTGATGATGATGATGATGACCAAGTGATGATGATGATGATGATGATGAACAAGTGATGATGATGATGATGACCAAGTGATGATGATGATGATGACCAAGTGATGATGATGATGATGATGACCAAGTGATGATGATGATGATGAACAAGTGATGATGATGATGATGATGATGATGATGATGATGATGATGATGATGATGACCAAGTGATGATGATGATGATGACCAAGTGATGATGATGATGATAATGACCAAGTGATGATGATGATGATGAGCAAGTGATGATGATGATGATGATGATGAACAAGTGATGATGATGATGATGATGACCAAGTGATGATGATGATGATGACCAAGTGATGATGATGATGATGATGAACAAGTGATGATGATGATGATGACCAAGTGATGATGATGATGATGATGAACAAGTGATGATGATGATGATGACCAAGTGATGATGATGATGATGACCAAGTGATGATGATGATGATGACCAAGTGATGATGATGATGATGACCAAGTGATGATGATGATGATGACCAAGTGATGATGATGATGATGATGACCAAGTGATGATGATGATGATGACCAAGTGATGATGATGATGATGATGACCAAGTGATGATGATGATGATGATGACCAAGTGATGATGATGATGATGACCAAGTGATGATGATGATGATGATGATGAAGAAGTGATGATGATGATGATGACCAAGTGATGATGATGATGATGATGAACAAGTGGTGATAATGATGATGATGATGATGATGACCAAGTGATGATGATGATGATGATGATGATGATGATGATGATGATGACCAAGTGATGATGATGATAATGATGATGATGATGATGATGACCAAGTGATGATGATGATGATGATGATGATGATGATGATGATGATGATGATGATGATGATGACCAAGTGATGATGATGATAATGATGATGATGATGATGATGACCAAGTGATGATGATGATGATGATGATGATGACCAAGTGATGATGATGATGATGACCAAGTGATGATGATGATGATGATGATGATGATGATGATGATGATGATGATGATGATGACCAAGTGATGATGAAGATGATGATGATGATGACCAAGTGATGATGGTGATGATGACCAAGTGATGATGATGATGATGACCAAGTGATGATGATGATGAACTAGTGATGATGATGATGATGATGACCAAGTGATGATGATGATGATGACCAAGTGATGATGATGATGATGATGACCAAGTGATGATGATGATGATGACCAAGTGATGATGATGATGATGATGACCAAGTGATGATGATGATGAACTAGTGATGATGATGATGATGATGACCAAGTGATGATGATGATGATGACCAAGTGATGATGATGATGATGACCAAGTGATGATGATGATGATGATGACCAAGTGATGATGATGATGATGACCAAGTGATGATGATGATGATGATGACCAAGTGATGATGATGATGATGATGACCAAGTGATGATGATGATGATGACCAAGTGATGATGATGATGATGATGATGAACAAGTGATGATGATGATGTTGACCAAGTGATGATGATGATGATGACCAAGTGATGATGATGATGATGACCAAGTGATGATGATGATGATGACCAAGTGATGATGATGATGATGATGACCAAGTGATGATGATGATGATGAACAAGTGATGATGATGATGATGATGAACAAGTGATGATGATGATGATGATGACCAAGTGATGATGATGATGATGATGATGATGATGATGATGATGATGATGAACAAGTGATAATGATGATCATGATGACCAAGTGATGATGATGATGATGAACAAGTGATGATGATGATGATGATGATGAACAAGTGATGATGATGATGTTGACCAAGTGATGATGATGATGATGACCAAGTGATGATGATGATGATGACCAAGTGATGATGATGATGATGACCAAGTGATGATGATGATGATGATGACCAAGTGATGATGATGATGATGAACAAGTGATGATGATGATGATGATGAACAAGTGATGATGATGATGATGATGACCAAGTGATGATGATGATGATGATGATGATGATGATGATGATGATGATGAACAAGTGATAATGATGATCATGATGACCAAGTGATGATGATGATGATGACCAAGTGATGATGATGATGATGAACAAGTGATGATGATGATGATGATGATGAACAAGTGATGATGATGATGATGACCAAGTGATGATGATGATGATGACCAAGTGATGATGATGATGATGACCAAGTGATGATGATGATGATGACCAAGTGATGATGAACAAGTGATGATGATGATGATGATGATGATGATGATGATGATGATGATGATGATGACCAAGTGATGATGATGATGATGAACAAGTGATGATGATGATGATGATGATGATGATGACCAAGTGATGATGATGATGATGAACAAGTGATGATGATGATGATGATGATGATGATGACCAAGTGATGATGATGATGATGACCAAGTGATGATGATGATGATGACCAAGTGATGATGATGATGATGACCAAGTGATGATGATGATGATGACCAAGTGATGATGATGATGATGACCAAGTGATGATGATGATGATGATGATGATGATGATGATGATGATGATGATGATGACCAAGTGATGATGATGATGATGACCAAGTGATGATGATGATGATGACCAAGTGATGATGATGATGATGACCAAGTGATGATGATGATGATGACCAAGTGATGATGATGATGATGATGACCAAGTGATGATGATGATGATGACCAAGTGATGATGATGATGATGACGAGGACACAGACCGCTCGGTGAGTTTGTCCTTGTCCCACTTGAAGTGGTTCAGCAGCAGTCGAGTGATCGTTGGCTGCAGCTGGTGGTCATGATGATGATACTCTCAAAGCACTCCCTCCACATCACCACAGCGTCCTTCCATCCTTGCAGCACTATTACTAGCACCACACCACACCTAACTACAATAGAGATCAACGCCACAGAACCATCCACCACTACAACAGCAGCACCCACCTAGGCATAACACAATGACAGCCACTACACCACACAAGCAGACCACGACACCACACAAGCAGACCACTACACCATGCAAGCAGACCACGACACCACACATGCAAGCACACGACCACACGTGCAAGCACACAACACGACCACACATGCAAGCACACGACCACACATGCAAGCACACGACCACACATGCAAGCACACGACCACACATGCAAGCACACGACCACACATGCAAGCACACAACACGACCACACATGCAAGCACACGACCACACATGCAAGCACACGACCACACATACAAGCACACGACCACACATGCAAGCACACGACCACACATGCAAGCACACGACCACACATACAAGCACACGACACAGTCACACATACAAGCACACGACCACACATGCAAGCACACGACACGACCACACATGCAAGCACACAACACGACCACACATGCAAGCACAACACCACACATACAAGCACACGACCACACATACAAGCACATGACCACACATGCAAGCACACGACCACACATACAAGCACACGACCACACATGCAAGCACACGACCACACATGCAAGCACACGACCACACATGCAAGCACACAACACGACCACACATGCAAGCACACAACACAGACACACATACAAGCACACGACCACACATGCAAGCACACAACCACACATGCAAGCACACGACCACACATGCAAGCACACGACCACACATGCAAGCACACGACCACACATGCAAGCACACGACCACACATGCAAGCACACGACCACACATGCAAGCACACAACACGACCACACATGCAAGCACACGACCACACATGCAAGCACACAACACAGTCACACATACAAGCACACGACCACACATGCAAGCACACGACACGACCACACATGCAAGCACACAACACGACCACACATGCAAGCACAACACCACACATACAAGCACACGACCACACATACAAGCACATGACCACACATGCAAGCACACGACCACACATACAAGCACACGACCACACATGCAAGCACACGACCACACATGCAAGCACACGACCACACATGCAAGCACACAACACGACCACACATGCAAGCACACAACACAGACACACATACAAGCACACGACCACACATGCAAGCACACAACCACACATGCAAGCACACGACCACACATGCAAGCACACGACCACACATGCAAGCACACGACCACACATGCAAGCACACGACCACACATGCAAGCACATGACCACACATGCAAGCACACGACCACACATGCAAGCACACAACCACACATGCAAGCACACAACACGACCACACATACAAGCACACCACCACACATACAAGCACACGACCAAACATGCAAGCACACGACCACACATGCAAGCACACGACCACACATGCAAGCACACGACCACACATGCAAGCACACGACCACATGTGCAAGCGCACGACCACACATGCAAGCACACGACACGACCACACATGCAAGCACAACACCACACATACAAGCACACGACCACACATACAAGCACATGACCACACATGCAAGCACACGACCACACATACAAGCACACGACCACACATGCAAGCACACGACCACACATGCAGGCACACGACCACACATGCAAGCACACAACACGACCACACATGCAAGCACACGACCACACATGCAAGCGCACGACCACACATGCAAGCACACGACCACACATACAAGCACACAACACGACCACACATGCAAGCACACAACACAGTCACACATACAAGCACACGACCACACATGCAAGCACACAACCACACATGCAAGCACACGACCACACATGCAAGCACACGACCACACATGCAAACACACGACCACACATGCAAGCACACGACCACACATGCAAGCACACGACCACACATGCAAGCACACGACCACACATACAAGCACACGACCACACATGCAAGCACACGACCACACATGCAAGCACACGACCACACATGCAAGCACACGACCACACATGCAAGCACACGACCACACATGCAAGCACAAGACCACACATGCAAGCACACGACCACACATACAAGCACACGACCACACATGCAAGCACACGACCACATGTGCAAGCATACCATCACACATGCAAGCACACGACAGGGGCTGACTTGGAGGATGATGTTGACCTGCTGGATGGAGTCGTTCATGTGTGTGACCACCTCGTCGGGCGTGAGGACCTCGTACGCATAGTCCTCGTCTTCCGAGTTCTCGTGCGACTTGGTCGTCATGTTCTGCGACATGTCGAAGCTGTCATCCTCCTCCTCGTCCTCCTCGCCCCTGCCTCGCTTCTTCTGCTTCTGCACCCTTCCTCCTGCCACCTCCATGGCGGCATCCTCCTCCTCCTCCTCATCCTCCTCCTGAGCACTGTCCACGTAGTAGTAGTCCTCCTCCTCCTCCATGGCCACTTCTGCTGCTGCCTCGGTGCTGCGACTGCCTGCGTTCGAAAGTGCTGTCCTGAAGGTGCCTGCTGCGAGTTAGATGTTTGCTGCCTTCAAGCACTCATTGTGGCTATCTTCGTTTGTGGAGTAGAAAAGAGTTGTTTTTGTTGCTTTTGTTGTCATATATGAGTATGAAGCCACACAAAATGTCAATTCACTGAACAAAAAAATTAATCTCACTACTATTCTTTACTTTTCATTAAATCTTCACTTCTTATGCGCAGAATCTGAAACGAATAATTAGTGAAGTTGATGTTTGTTACACAGAATGTATATTTATTAATAAAAAAGATGGTCAGAGTTAAAAATTGTTTTTTCAAATAGAAATCTAAGTTAAAATACAAACATTTTGACGTAATAATACCGAAATAGTGATAAATTTTTCCAACTAAACTTATTTAACAATTTATAGAATTAATAAAATTTTACTACATATTATTTCTCTAATAATTTTATATTTAATTAATTTACTTTAATACGTAACTATCGTCACTTTTAAATTTGAGCGTCGGTTTTACTGTAAATTCATTTAAAACCTGAAAAAAAATAAACAACATATTATCTTTTTATGTTGTATATTAAAATATGGATAATTTCAATACAGAAGCATTGCAAAATATGCTTTCAAATTCTTTACCAATTCTTTGTAAGAATGCTCTTTCATTGTCAGATGTATATTTCTCGATTGAAGCCTTGGTGGGTGTGTCGGTGGGAGGGAAAGTTGTGATGGCGAGCATCAAGGAGTCGGTCAGTCCAGAGCATCTCCAATGGCAGCACCCTTCCGACCAGCCCATGTAGTCTCATACCCAATTTAAGTAACTTAAACTTCAAGTATGAACCTCAATCTCTTTGGAATATGCATTATTGTATTTTCAGCATAATGAATTTTGTGCAAGCTCAACGAATAGATTCATTAACAATTTGACTGATCCTCCAGCAGTGATATAAAGATGGAAAGGGATGAGGGCGGAGCTTCCAAACTGCCCTCCTACGACTCCTCCATCTGCGTCAAGCCTGAGGTCGACTTCTTCGAGCCACAACAACAACAACAACAACAACAAGAGTACTTCAGCACTGTCCAGAAGCAAATGTATTCCAACAACAACTACAACAACAATGACGACAACTTTCTGACAACTCAAAAGCCGCGTGGCAAGGTGCTCAAGCGAACCAAAGATCAGATGCTGAAGGTCAAACACAAGAGGATGCCTGTCCAGGCCAGGACAAGGAAGCCCACTAGTGTCAGTGCTGCTGCTGCTGGTGCTGATGATGATGATGCTGCTGCTGCTGAAGATGATGCTTATGATGCTGCTGATAATGCTGATGCGGATGCTGATAAAGTATATGCTTCAATGAATGTATACTCTTTGGAATATGTGGATGTCTTTCTTTTATTCTATCAAATGAAAGTCACTTTTCTAACCTTCCTCACAGGGTTACAGAGGAGGAGGAGGAGGAGGAGGAGGGAAGGAGTCACTAGATTCCTTCAACAACATCGTCAACGAACTCACCCAACAAGTAAGCTTCATCATCATCATGATCATCATCACCATCATGATCCTCGTCATCATCATCATGATCATCATCACCATCCCCATCAGGCTGTGGACCAATCAATGTCGATGGAAACATCATACGTGTGTCACATATGCCAGGTGAGCAACTTCAGCGTGTGCATGCTTGCAGAGCCGGAGCCGCTACTCTGTGTAGGAGCAGAGCCGCTACTCTGTGTAGGAGCAGAGCCGCTACTCTGTGTAGGAGCAGAGCCGCTACTCTGCGTAGGAGCAGAGCCGCTACTCTGCGTAGGAGCAGAGCCGCTACTCTGTGTAGGAGCAGAGCCGCTACTCTGTGTAGGAGCAGAGCCGCTGCTCTGTGTAGGAGCAGAGCCGCTACTCTGTGTAGGAGCAGAGCCGCTACTCTGTGTAGGAGCAGAGCCGCTACTCTGTGTAGGAGCAGAGCCGCTACTCTGTGTAGGAGCAGAGCCGCTTCTCTGTGTAGGAGCAGAGCTGCTACTCTGTGTAGGAGCAGAGCTGCTACTCTGTGTAGGAGCAGAGCCGCTACTCTGTGTAGGAGCAGAGCCGCTACTCTGTGTAGGAGCAGAGCTGCTACTCTGTGTAGGAGCAGAGCTGCTACTCTGTGTAGGAGCAGAGCCGCTACTCTGTGTAGGAGCAGAGCCGCTACTCTGTGCCGGAGCAGGAAAATTAGTGGCGGGCCCGTCTCTTAAAAGGAAAGTTTTGATAACAAATGCGCATCAAGGTTTCCTATCGTTCGAGTGGCTCCCGCAAGAAGATCCTCAAATAATGTTCAACATTCAAATAATATTTTACAATTTTTTTTTATTAAACAAAAAGAGAATACACATAATTTGAAAAATAAGTATAATTCCTATTTTTAAAGCTGTTCCCTGATTAAACATTTTAATCGCCGTTAATCGTTTGATTAAAAAATTTAATCGTGCGTTAATCGTGTTTTAACGCAATGTTTTTAGCATGTTTGACATTAGTATGAAATAGTATTTAACTTTTTTTCCCTACAAATGTAATAAAAATTTCATCAGAATTTTTTATATAAAAGTGATCCACATTTTAAAGAAAAAAAAAGAATCCATAAATGATAAGAAATGCAATTGTCACACATCCTTTTTGAGCAAGTTTTTCAACATTAGTTGTATCTAAAGAGACTCTTTTCTTGCTAACTATGTGTCCTGACAAGCTAAATAGACGTTCACATGGAACTGTACTTGCAGGAGATGACAAGTACTTTCTTGCCAGTTTCGCAAGAGCCGGATATGCCCTTTCGTGCTGTTGACACCAAACAAGAGTACAACTCTCAAAGCCTACCGCAGATTCTGTTCTTTAACGTTTAATGATTGAGTTAGAAACGAAACAAAACGATCTTTTATTTGCTCCTTAGAATCAAATTTCAAATAAGTTTGATAATAATCATGAGCTCATCTAGCACAGTCACCTTGACATGAATGTTCAAAGTTTCAAATGATTATCTTAAATACTACATTATAAAAAAATATAAAAATATAAATAAAATAAAATAAAAAAAATAAAATATAAATAAAAAAATAACTAAATTTTAATAATCAAATATCTACAGATTAAAGAATCCCATAGTAACATAATTTCAATGCAAAGCAATTTAAATCATAAAAGACAGAAACATTATTGTTTACTTAAATACATCCTCAAGTAATAATTGAGGTATCTTCATCTTCAAAATCTGAAGTTACATATGTTTATAGTCTTTTGTTTGGTGAAGGCTGTATAGTTTTTGAAGTTTTCTCTTCTTTTTATAGTTTCTTTAACTCTTTCGTTTTTGAAAACATTTAAAAAATTTAAATCGGGAGTCTAATGATGTGGTAATTCTTGACCATTGGATATTCAGATTATTGATTCTCTGCTCCAAATTGGGAAGACATTTTGTGTGTGAAACGAATGACATAAGTTGGATCATACTCTGAAGTGCATACTATTTGTTTAAATTGCAAGTAACACGATTGAAAATTCACTTATTTTTCACCCCCTAGAAGTTCTGTTGCAAATCTTCAAGAAATGAGAAGTTTTTTGATGAAATGCAGTTTTTCCCATTCGTTTGTTGACAGTAAATTAGTAGTGTTTGTTTTCATTTCCAGACAATGCAACCAAAACAGCAAAAAAACAGTTTAATTTGGAGAAGTTTAAATGCATTTAAAAGTTTTAAATGCGTTACTTTTTTTAAATGCCTTAAATTATTTAACGGCGTTAAAAATTTTAAATCGTTAATTGGTTAACGCGTTATTCGAAAGTTAACGTAGATTAAAGCACAGCTCTACTTATTTTAAAAATAAATAACAATGCTCAAATCAGTAAGAACTAAAAGTCTAGAATGCAGCAAGCCATTTCATCCCTGTTACTGTTTTGTGTACCATCCCCACCATCATCATCATCATCATCATCATCATCATCATCATGCCCGTGACTGAGTTAGTCGTTGGGGGAAAATAAGGAAGAAGAGGCAGCTACAGTTCACCACTCAGTTCTGTTGTTAGCAGCGTTGAGAAGACTGCTCAAGGGAAGAGACGTCCACTCTTCCACATTGTCCATCCAGCTCTTTTCCTGACGGCCTCGACGACGACTTTCTTGTAGCGTGCCCTGTAGCACCGTCTTGGACAGTGAATCGTGCCTGACGACGTTAAACCGTCAAGAGATTTAGCTTTCAAATTAGATGATCTTGGGTCTGAAATTAAACGACCACATGTTGAAAGTTCCGTTCACAGGAAATATAACTTGCAGGTATACTAAACAAAGTTTTGGCTACTTTTTGTAGTATTGGAAAACTGTTCATTTTACTCCAATAAAATAAAACATCTTAATCATCTTCAATTTTGTTGGGACGTAATTGTGAATATTCGTACAATTCATCCTCTTCTGAATCTTTTTCCTCGTTCATTATTGTTAATTCCTCAATAATTTTAGAAATATGTATTTTGACAACATTCTTATTCTCCACAACTGCAAATATAAAATAATTTGTATAATTTGATAGTATACAAATTTTATTTTAATTTTACGTTAAAAAAACAAACATAATAGGTCTAAACACCGTAAAATACCAGATATTTCGTACACCATCATTTTTCGGTAAATTATTATTTTTTAGACCCTAAGTTCGTACATAAAATTAAAAACTAGAATGTTTACGGTGGTAATTATGGCGAACAAAAACAATTTAGAAACTGAATTTTAATAATATTGTCATATTATTTTTGAACTTTTTTAAAATGACAAATATAATCATTAAAAAGTTCATCACAAACATATTTATCGATTTAGATTTTTTGGTAATTAATTGGAAATATACCTCTAACTTCGTAAATTTGAAAAAAACAATTATTTAAAAGTGTACGAATATATTGGTGTTTTACGGTAAACATCTTTTTTTTTCTCAACGGCACTGCATCTTGGTCTGACTGTAAAAATTAAATTTTCTCTAATGAAAGTCTTGGTATTTATTTCCTTTCTATCCCAAACTTTTTTCCTATAATTCTTTCATACTGGGGATGCAACAGACATGCTGTCATATGAATAAGATCAATGGGCATCTTTTCTTTTGTCGGAATGTTCAACTGAGCAATCAACTGGAAATTGAAAATTCAAATTCAAAGTATTTGTTTATAAATAAAAATAATATAACTGACCAGTTTGATTTCATCTGACAAGTATTCATCATCACCCATTTTTTCTAATCTCCCTAATATTTGGACTCGCCATAACAACTCCAAATGTAATGTTGAAGATTTTGACATTGGCAATGCAATGGTGGCTTCGTTATAAATTTCTATTGCATTTAATACCTATTTCAAGTACGGAGTTTCGATGAAATAGAGATTTCCATATTTAGGAGTTTGCTGAAGAATCATTGTTGAAGAATCCAATCACTTGTATTCCCCTTTTTTTCCCGTTCCCGATTTGAATGTTGATTCCCGTTCCCGTCCCGAAAACCTTTTCCCGGTTCCCGACTTTTCCCGTCCCGAAATTAATTTTCATTCAGGCTCCCGCGGGTATCCGGTCCGACCTCTAATACACACACAAACACACGCACACACACACAAACTCACACACACACAGGCATATACACACACACACAGGCATACACACTCACACACACAGGCACGCAGGAACAGCAAGGCAAGCTTAGTGAACCACATAAGAGGCACTCACCTTGCCTTGGAGAAGTACCAGTGCAACCAGTGTGGCGAGAAGTTTAAGTGGGTGGTGATGATGATGATGATGCTGGCATGGCGTTGTGATGATGATTGTGATTAAGATGCGATGGTGTTATTTTAGAACTTATTATTTTGAAACAAATTCTGTTTTGAAATTTCTTATAGCATCGGCTTTACGCTTGCAAAAAGTAGCGGCTCCTAGACTCCACGGCCCCTGCTCTGGCTCGGCTCTACAAGCCTGATTAGTAGCTAGCTAGCGCGGGACAAGGAGTGCCTGTGTGTGTGTGTGTGTGTGTGTGTGTGTGTGTGTGTGTGTGTGTGTGTGTGTGTGTGTGTGTGTGTGTGTGTGTGTGTGTGTGTGTGTGTGTGTGTGTGTGTGTGTGTGTGTGTGTGTGTGTGTGTGTGTCTGTGTGTGTGTGTGTGTGTGTCTGTGTCTGTGTACGTGTGCGCACAAATGCGGCAGCCACAGCAGCGTGGAAGTCCACTGTGACGTATCAAAGCAGAAATTCGACCATTTGTCTGTTAGAAGAGCCATAACAATGTCATCATTGAAGTTTGGTGAAGCTCTAAATGTAATATTATGCTGGTAAAGAGAAACTATGTATATTATGATTCTATAAGAAACTATGTTTTTTATAATTCTATAGGAAACTATGTATATTATATTTCTATAGGGATCTATTTTTATACTTTTTCATTAAAGAATTTGTGTATCTTTCAAACTTGTCATAGTTTCAGCTCTATTTTATATGCTTTTTTTATGTAGTTCCACTTACCAACGTTGCTACCTGGTGGTATTGTAATATTTATAATTTTTAAACAATTATTTTCAAATGTAAAAAAAATCTGGATTTTTATATTGGTTAATTGGATTATAAATAAAATATATTCTTTAATTTAAAGATTTTTTTCGCAAATTTTCCGGTAGAATAAAGGTTAACGTGCACAATTTTCTGAATAAAAAACTGGAAAGGTAAAAAAGTATATTGAATAATCAGAAGAGGGGATAGACACTTGCTTGCCATCTTTTATTGATTTGAAGTGCAATTGATTAAACAATAAAATGCGCGCTTTTCACTTGGAATTTAAAAAAACATTTTCGCCCGATAAGTTCTACCTTTCTATTACTACTACTACTACTACTACTACTACTACTACTACTACTACTACTACTACTACTACTACTACTACTACTACCACTACCACTACCCCCACAACTACTACTACTACCACCTCTACTACTATTACCAACACCATTACTACTACTACAACTACTATTACCACTACCACCACTACTACTACTACTACTACTATTACCACTACCACCACTAATACTACCACTACTACCACTGCCACCGCCACTACTACCACCTCCACTACTACTACTACTACTACTACTACTATTACCACTACCACTACTAATACCACCTCCACTACTACTACTACCAGTACCACCACAACTATTACTACTACCATCTCTACTACTATCACCACCACCATTACTACTACCACCAACACCATTACTACTATTACCACCACTACTACTAATACCACCACTACTACTACCACTACTACTACTACCACCACTACTATTACCACTACCCCCACTAATATTACTACTACTACCACCACAACTACTACTACTACCACCACCACTACCACTACTAATACCACCACTACTACTACCACTACTACTACTACTAATATTACTACTACTACTACTACTACTACTACCACTACTACGACCACTACTACTACTACTACTACTACTACTACTACTACTACTACTACTACTACTACTACTACGACCTCTACTACTAATACTACTACTACTACTACTACTACTACCACTACCATTACTACTACTACTACGACTACTACTACTACTACTACTACTACTACTACTACTACTACTACTACTACTACTACTACTACTACTACTACTTCCTCTACTATCTTTACTGCTACTACTACTACTACTACTACTACTACTACTACTACTACTACTACTACTACTACTACTACTACTACTATTACTACTACTACTACTACTACTACTACTACCACCACCACCACCATTAGATGGTTCATGCAGCTACACAGACACAGAAAGAAATGTCATGGAGAATCAGGAAATGGTGATGATAGTAGTGCCACCATTGCAGGCGCTAACGTATATGATGATGATGGTGGTGGTAGTTATGGTGATGATGGAGGTGGTTATGGTGATGATGGAGGTGGTGGTGGTGGTTATGGTGATGATGGAGGTGGTTATGGTGATGATGGTTTCCAAGGGGCTTACGAAAGGGAAGCTTACCAGGGTGAGGGTGGTTATGGTGATGATTATGAAGGGGGTGGAACTTGAGGGCGGTTATGGTGATGATAGCGAGGATGAATATTATTAATATTATTATTTTATTGTTTTATGATGATAATGATTATTATTATTATTATTTATAATTGAGACAACTGTTGCGTTGTAATCGACTTTCTTTTCTATATCGTATAAAGATTATAATATTGTTGAACAAGTGCAGAGACATCTTTAAAGAAGGTTCATCTAAGTAAGGAAATAATTGTCTGATACGTCTGAGATGAAAATAACAAGATTTATTAAATGATAGAATTTGGTTTGATAAGGTTAATTTTGAGTCGAAAATAAATCCTAAGCTACGAATATGATTAGATGGAACAATAGTATGAGTGGAAAAATTACATGGACCATTAATTAGTTTACCATTTTAAAAAAATAAATAAATGTCAGTTTTGTATAGCGCCCGGGCACGCAACTGAAGCGCCACTCACACGACATAAGTCGTGTAACACCGCATCATATACACTAGGTATATGGTAGCTCGAGGTTGGCTGTACAGGGGTTCGAACTGGCGTCCTTCAAGTTGCAGGTTTAACGACTTACCATCTAAGCCAACCCGCTCAATTTATCAAAAAATATAAGTTCAAATTTTAGTGGATTCAATTTTAAAGACATTGAGCTAGACCAGTTTTCAATAGATTATAGACATGAAGATATAGATGACATAACAGTATTATATGATGATATATCGAAGCTGACATATAACTGCGAATCGTCAGCATAGGATAGGGAGTTGAGAGAATGAGAGGAAATGATAGAAGATAATTCAGAGACGTATAGAATAAAGAACAAAGGACCAAGAATAGAACATTGAGGAACACCATATGAGTAAGTAGATGGGGTAGAGGTTAGAGGTCGGACCGGGTTCCCGCGGGACTCCCGCGGGAACGGGAATAAAAATTAATTGTGGGACGGGAAAAGTCTAGAACCGGGAATAGGTTTTCGGGACGGGAACGGGAATCATTATTCAAATCGGGAACGGTAAAAACGGGAATACAAGTTATTGGGAGTGGATTCTTTAACAATTATACTTCAGCAAACTCCTAAGTATGGAAATCTCTATTTCATCGATACTCCGTACTTAAAATAAGTATTAAATGCAATAGAAATTTATAACGAAGCCACCATTGCGTTGTCAATGTCAAAATCTCCAACACTACATTTGAAGTTGTTATGGCGAGTGCAAATATTAGGGAAATTAGAACAAATGGGTGATGATGGAAACTTGTCAGATGGAATCAAAATGGTCAGTTATATTATTTTTATTTTATAAATTCATACTTTGAATTTGAATGATTAATTTCCAGTTGATTGCTCAGTTGATCATTTCGACAAAAAAAGATGCCCATTGATCTTATTCGTATGACAGCATGTCTGTTGCATCCCCAGTATAAAAGAATAATATTTAAAAGGTTTGCGATAGAAAAGAAATAAATACCAAGACTTTCATTAGAGAACGTTTAATTCCATTTTGTACAGCCAGACCAAGCTCCAGTGACGTTGAAGAAAAAAAACAAATGATGGTTATTTATACCCTATATGTTAGTTTTTAAAACAATTTTTTTACTATCAAATTATACGGATGATTTTATTTTGCACTTGCGGAGAATAAAAATGTTGTTAAAAAACATATTTCTAACATTATTGAGTAATTAATAATTACAATTACGTCCAACCAAAATTGAAGATTATAAAGATGTTAAATCTATTGGAGTAAAAAAAATGTCCAATACTACAAGAAGTAGCCAAAATTTTGTTTAGTATACCTGCAAGCTCTATTCCCTGTGAACGGAATTTGTCAACATGTGGTCGTTTAACTTCAGACCCAAGATCACCTAATTTAAAAGCTTAAACTTTTGACGGTTTAACCCGTGTTAAAAGCTATAAAGACTTGATTGAATTACTCAAAAACAATGACTAACTTCAATACTTTCATTTCAATAAATATTTGAAATTTAAATCGTGTTTTTTATTTTGTTAAAAGAAATATTTTCTGACTTTCAAATAATGAACTTTGAGAAATGTTAGGACTAGCAAGTTTGGGACCGGTGAAAACGGCAGCAAAAATAAATAAACAAAATTTTTGTTGTTTAAATGGGTCGGGACCGGGAATCGAGTTGCGGGAACGGGACGGGACAGAAAAAAAATATCGGGAACGGGACGGGACTCAAAATTCTGATGTCCCATCGGGAACGGGACGGGACGGGAAAACAAAATTCGGGAACGGGACGGGACCGGGAATGAAAAATCGTTCATGTCAAAAATATAGGCTACGATTGGTCTCTAACGGTGTATTTAGATTTAATGACCTGCGTCTTTAATCTTGCCTTCTGTTTTCAGCTCTTGCGTTCTGTTTCCGCGTTAAGCGTCCAGATCTCACATCCATAAAGTAGGATTCTGAGCACCAGTGACTTGTAAGGTCTGTATCTGACAGAGAAGCTGATAGAATTACTTAACCATGACTAATTAAGTCTGGCCATTGCTGCAGTTGCCATTGAGATTGTGGTTTTTTATCTCTGTGGTGTTTGTTCCATCCTTCGACAGGGTTACTCCTAGGCACTTGAACAGTGACACTTCTAGCTTTTACCATTCATCGTTATTTCAGTTGAGTTTTTTATCGTGCTATTCCCCATAACCTTGGACTCTTCTGAGCTCACCTCCATCCCGTAAGCCATTGCTCTTTCGTCAGTTTGTTTGAAGTTCGCTGCAGGAAAAAAACGGGAAAGCAGACACCCTTAACGAGCTCCCACTGATGTTTTGAAGAATTCTCCTAACTGCCCATTCAGATGTAGGGGAGACCGGGGCTGTATGCTACAAATGTAACAAATGTTGTTATAAGTTCGTTATATTTGAAGCAGTTATTTTCAAACGTGTTATATAGACTTATATTTCTGTTAGTCACAAGTTAAAACACAAAAAACTGATTCATTATTTAAGCTTAATGGAAAAAGTCACAAATCCATAGAGTCCTAAATGTAGCGTAATGTTTGTTACAGTAGTCGGGTTGAATGTCAAATGAAAATTTAAATAAAATACATAAGTAAGTTATAAGTTATTCATCACTGTCGCAGTCATGGCACGTGTAGTAGTCACTGTGGTAGTACATTCCACGTGTGACCACCTCTTGCATTTCAGAGATTGCATCCAGTTTTCATCAAACGATTCGCCGCAAACTAGACAGATGGTCTTGCCACTACATACGGATGATTTTGATCTTTTTCTGGCTTTAGGCTGCTTATTTTTGTCTGAGTGGCTGAGTTCGTTCTTTTTAGTGCGTAGGTTTACTTTTTTCTACCGGTAAGTTTTTTTTCCATTAT
>OX030969.1:112500-192500 GCA_943735955.1 Piscicola geometra | reverse complement strand
CACACTCACCACATACACCATACACAACACACTCACCTCACATACCACACCCAAAACCACACCACAACCAAAAACCACAACACACTCACCACACACACATATACCCCACACAACACAACAGCTAAAAGCACACACTAAAGCAGCACTGACTTGTGATTTCGACGGCCTTCTGAGCGACCTTGACAGGGTATCCCTCGCTGGCCAGCACCACTGCGAGAGCACTGTCACCACTGAAGGTGACCTCGCACAGGCTGACATCATCACGCTGTACAGGTCAGAGGTCAGCAAGGGCATCAGGACTTGCCAGCGCTGGTGATGATGATGATGGAGATTATGTTGATGCTAATAGTGGTGGTGGAAGTGGAGTTTGTAGTGGTTATGTTGGAGTGGATGGTGAGGATAATAACTTTCACATGCCCCCCACCTGCGTTTCAGGATCTCCAAACCTGCAGTTGAACTCGAGGACTTTGGGTCCATCCTTCGTCACTCCAGCCTACAAGACTCCTGTGGTGTGTTCAACTAGTGTGAAGCCACAACTTCACCCATCCTTTCCTCCCCTACCACTCTTCCACCTTTCACCCTCCCTACTCACCGAGCCCTCCACCCAACTTAGCATCCCCTCCAACTTCTACCCTCCCTTCCAACAAACCCCTCCATCCACCTGCAGGGAAACACGCAAAGCCGCAGGGAAACACGCAAAGCCTGCAGGAAAACACGCAATGCCTGCAGGAAAACACTGCTGTCAAGGCAACTTATTGAAGGAGTCACTGCAAACATCATTGAACAACGGCACAAACCAGCTGCAGTGTGTGATGATCGAGAGACTGATTTGGTGCTCCCATGCCACTATGACTGCCTCCTCACTTGAAGGTATGTCTGTGGTGGCAGACATTTGTGGGAGCACTATTCCCTGCTAACATCAACAACTTCTTGCGTACAAATGAATTGGCACTTGGAATTGAACCCGCAGAGAGAAGCAAAACTCGTTCAAAAGAAACATACGAACTGAAGCACTTAGTGACCAATAGGATGGAGAGGCATTTAAGCTTAAAGCATTCAAACTTGAGATAGCAAAGAATGGAAGGCATGCCACAATTGAAGACTAACCTGCCTTGCACACCTTTCCGCCTGCAAGCAATGTCCCCGCATTGCCTGGGTACACCCTTCCCACGTTGGCGACTCGTTTAGTTTCCACGCCAGCGCATCTTCGCGTCCTCCATTTGCCAATAATAACACATGAGCCATTTAATGTTTTTTGGTTTAATTATTGAAAATGACTTGAACTGCAAGGAATTACAGGTTTTTAAATTTTTCGCAAAAGCACATGCGCTCAAGAGTTGAAAGTCCGTGTTCTTTCTCGTATTTTCGAATTAACAATAAAAGTATTTAAAGAGACCCCCTAAAACTATAGTTAATAGGTCAAAGTCATATACCTATATATATATTTTTTAAAGCAATAATTCAATTTTAAGTTTCATATGAATAATATTAATCGCCATTTGCAACTTTTGCATTTGAATAACGAAAGATTTTGACGCCTTTGGAACTTAGAAGTTGAAACGTGGAATTGAGGTCGATTCACCCCTTAACCGCTTAATAGCCTTCATTAGCATGTTTTCAGAAATTATGATTTCTAAAAACGGTTTATTGGCACTTTGTGAGCTCTAGAAAATGTGTTTCATTACAAGCACCTCTGAGGCATTCTTGCGTGAATAAACGTTGGCCAATCAAACTGCTCTCTAATAACACATTCATACATTGTATGGACGGGTGATACATTTAGAGTGAGATCCAGAAGTCGTCGTCGAGGCCGTCAGGAAAAGAGCTGGATGGACAATGTGGAAGAGTGGACGTCTCTTCCCTTGAGCAGTCTTCTCAACGCTGCTAACAACAGAACTGAGTGGTGAACTGTAGCTGCCTCTTCCTCCTTATTTTCCCCCAACGACTAACTCGATCACGGGCATGATGATGATGATGATGATGATGATGATAATGAGCCCATCTGCAATGTTTATGTTGTTGTTTATGTACAGTTTACATTGTAAACAGTTTCGGCTTAGAGTATACACCGTAATCTTTAAAATAATTTTAAATTATTACAGTTATTTTTACTTGAATTTTATTAAAATCTACATTTTTAAAAATTAAAATAAAAAAAAAGATTTTGAATTTCTTTATATATAATTTAGTATCTTTTTTTTGATTGACGCCGGTTTCAACGTTCTTTTTTCAGTTCGATATTTTCTCAGCGTTGTCCAAATCTTAATTGAATTGTTAAAAAGTTTTAATTAATAAGTTTAGTAGGTTTAATTATGAGTAGATTACTACGCATATTTACTAAATGTTGGAAGAGGAAGAATAAGGAGGAGGAAGAGGAGGAGGAGAAGATACCAACCACTCTGCAACCATCGTCATCATCAAAATCATTATCATCACCGCCACCATCAAAATCATCATCATCACCGCCACCTCCATCATCCTCACCACCACCACGATATTCATCCCCATCAACATCATCACTTCTTACACCAACAACACC
Organism: Piscicola geometra; assembly: GCA_943735955.1. Lineage (NCBI taxonomy): Eukaryota > Metazoa > Annelida > Clitellata > Hirudinida > Piscicolidae > Piscicola > Piscicola geometra. The sequence goes on along the minus strand of OX030969.1, from coordinate 189,961 downwards.
TGGACCTCCCCGCAAATCTTTCTTCCAAAGAATGATGAGCAGGTTCCAGAGAAAATCGAGAATGGTTGCAGAGGCATCAGTATCATCAGCACCATTGAAATCATTATCATCACCGCAACCATCATCAATATCATCAGAATGCAATCAACCAACAACATCTACACCTTCTACAACAACAACATCTACACCTTCTACATCAACAACATCTACAATAACTACAGAAACAACAAAAACAACAGGAAAAACTACAAATTCTTCTGCTAGTCTTTTCAAATCCAGACTGTCAAATATATCCTGATGTGCATGACAAAGGGCCAGTGAATTCAAGCGAGATTGTGTCATAGGTGCACGGAAGCAAGTCTTAAGCAGTGTTATTTTCGTTCCATAAAATAATTATAGTTTTTATTTCAGTTTCGTTTTGGAATTAATTATAGTTTTTATTTTCGTTTTTGTTTTGAAAATAATTATAGTTTTTATTTTCGTTTTTGTTTTGAAAATAATTATAGTTTTTATTTTCGTTTCAGTTTTGAAAATAATTATAGTTTTTATTTTTATTTTAGTTTTGAAAATATATTAATTTGAAACTTTAAACACTATTTATTTATATCTATAAAATTAATAGATCATAAAATGAAACAGTAAAATAGAACAGTATATTAACAACAAATGAGTTTAAAAAATTAACAGTCAAATAAAAATGTATTCAGTCTCAAGAAAACTTTCATTTGTAGGTTTTTCTGTAATCTATTTCTTTTCCCACTTGTTAAAGAAGCACATAAAGAAAAAATTCTTTCAACGTATGCCTGGGAGGCTGGAGCTGCCAAAAGATCTTGTGCAATTGGACTAAGAATAGGGTAGAAAGTTATGTTGTCATTCCAGAATTTTAACCCATTTGGTTCACAAGTATTTTTGATTTTGGAAGAATTTATTTTCATCTCCGAAATTTATTTTTCTATTTCCACAATTATACTTGATTTGCATTCTTTGCCAGAACTTGTATCGTCAATACTTAATTTAGAAGATAAAAATTTAAATTTCTTTGAAGGAATTGATGATTCATCTGAAGTAGAGACCTACCGAAATTCGGTTCGGTTTCGGCGCCGAAATTGCCAATTTTCTTAGTTTCGGCAATTTTTTGGTTTCGGCCAAATCTAATTTTACAATTTCGGCAATTTTTCGGTTTCGGCCGAAAATAATTTTGTAATTTCGGCTCAATTTCGGTTTTGGCCGAAATGGATCTCATATTTACCGAAAAACCGAAATTTTTATTTATTTATGTAGTTTATCTGATATATCTGTATTCTCAATCGAACTATTAAGTTCGGATTCGATTCTCTATTAGATATCTATTAGTTATCGAGGTTGATTGATTTATGGGTGTCATCAGACTAATTATTCGAATAACATATACAAGCATCTGGAACAACAATCATGTATTTGAAATTTAAGTAATTGGCATACGTTCAATGATGATATTTAACAAAACTTTTTTTAAGCAAATTCTATTTCTTAAAACATTTGTTTAAAAAATGTTATTGTCAAAGTAAGTATCTGTATATCCTCAATCAAACTTGAATTATTAAGTTTGGGTTCGATTCTCATCTCTATTAGATATCTATTAGATGTGATGGGAAAGTTAAATGCATCTTTGGCAATGATCCAGAGAGTCGATTTATTAGAGGTACACACACACACACAAACACACACACACACACACACACACACACACACACACACACACACACACACACACACACACACACACACACACACACACACACACACACACACACACATTATTCGAATAAGATATACAAGCATGTGGAATTCTAGATATCCATGCTTTGGAAAACACTATGTATAAGTCGAAAGAACGAGAAGATTTGGCTTCGATTAATTAATTCAAAAATAAATAGTGAGAATGTCGTTGAATCCTATTTGGAAGTTTTTTACAAAATATCAGTCTGACCAAAGCAAAGCCTGTCAACAACAACAAATTTTATTTTTTGGCTTAAAATATACGCTTGTTTGGATTTACTTATTAAACTGGCATTGTCATCGTTAAATACTATTTTTTCATTTTTAATAAAAGTTGGAAAAAATTTCGGTTTCGGCTTCGGTTTCGGCCGAAAATCTGATTACAATTTCGGTTTAATTTCGGTTTCGGCCGAAAATTGATAATCAATTTCGGCTCAATTTCGGTTTCGGCCGAAAATGGGATTTTAATTTCGGCCTAATTTCGGTTTCGGCCGAAATAAAAATATCTGTTTCGGTCGGTCTCTAATCTGAAGCTTCTATTTCATTATGTCGTGAACTATTTTCAAAACAATTGTTATTTGCTTCGCTAAAAGTCTGCAAAATAAAAGATTCAAATTGTTTAATTGCAATAAAAATTTGATTTATAATTTAATTGAAAACTTGTTTTTAAAATATATCTAAACCTCCTGTGAACAAATGTAAGTTTTAGCAGCATGCAATAAACTAGAATATTGTGGTAACAGAATGAATTCTGCAACAGTTGGATCCACAAATGTAGCAGCTGCTGTTACTGGATTGAAAATTCAATGAAGAGGGATTTAAGAAGCACTCAAAATAATGTTGAATTGCACTCTTCAATGAAACAATCAAACTAGAAATTCCTACAAATTTAATTTGTTCTAAATGGCAGTCTAGGTCTAAAACAGACGGTATGACATGTGATAAAGACAATGTATCGGTCTGAATACTGTCAGTGTGGGTTGCGAATGGTTTCAAAAAATGTTGAACTTCTACCAATCTGTTCCATTCACTTGCTAATAATGTGTCGATTTTGGCAAAATCCATAACATAATTGACATCATCTTTTAGTTCTAGTAATCTTTCAACCATAAAAAAAGTGCTGTTCCATTTAGTGGGGCAGTCTGTTATTACTGTTTTGGAAGATTTTTCAAGGAGTTTTTAAATGAGTATTGTTGACTTTCTTATTTTGCTGACTATATACCTTGCTTTTGTAATTATTGGTTCATATACATTATTGGAGTATACTCTTTTTAAAACTAGTTGTATGGTGTGTGCTAAACATGGCATATGTCGATAAGGAACCCATTTTTCTAATTCTATTTCATCACAAGTTGTTTCACTTTCTTCTTCATCACTATCTGAGTTTTCATTTTCTGAATAATCGTTTTTTCTGCATGCTTATTTTGAAGAATACGCACAGCTTTTAAAATATTTGAACCGTTATCAGATATGATTAAAATTATTTTATTTGGTTCTATATTCCAATCAGCGAGACACTTTGATAAACACTCAGCAAGTTTTTCTCCAGTGTGGGGATGATTAAGTTGAATTAGGTTTAAAAAGTAATGACACGGTTTGCTACTCTGTGGATTGAAACAGCATGCTGAAATCCCAACATATGATGATGTTAAACCTTTTTTGGTCCAAATATCTAAGGGATGCAGTCGATTCACCCCTTAACCGATTCACCCCATAACCGATTCACCCCATAACCGATTCACCCCTCAAAATAGTTAAAAACGGACTTTATTTTTTATAGGTATTTTGCTAAAATAAAATATAAAATTATTATTTTTCAAATAATGAAAAAAATAAAAAACTATAATTTGTTCAAATAAATAAAAAACTATGAAAAAATTATACAATTAATAAATACATTTATTTAAAAAGATAAAATAAATGGCAAATTATTTTTTACAATTATAAAATATATCTAAAAAATATATATAAAAACTATAACATATTTAAAAAATTATAAAATATAAAAAAAAGTATAAAATATTAAAAATTATAAAATATAAAAAAAAGTATAAAATATTAAAAATTATAAAATATTTGAAAAATTATAAAATATTAAAAAAATTATAAAATATTAAAAAAATTATAAAATATTAAAAAAATTATAAAATATTAAAAAAATTATTAAATAAATAGATAATTATAAAATAAATAGATAATTATAAAATAAATAGAAAATTATAAAATAAATAGATAATTATAAAATAAATAGAGAATTATAAAATAAATAGATAATTATGAAATAAATAGAAAATTATAAAATAAATAGAGAATTATAAAATAAATAGATAATTATAAAATAAATAGATAATTATAAAATAAATAGATAATTATAAAATAAATAGATAATTATAAAATAAATAGAGTATTATAAAATAAATAGATAATTATAAAATAAATAGATAATTATACAATAAATAGATAATTATAAAATAAATAGATAATTATAAAATAAATAGATAATTATACAATAAATAGATAATTATAAAATAAATAGATAATTATAAAATAAATAGACAATTATAAAATAAATAGATAATTATAAAAAAAATAGATAATTATAAAATAAATAGATAATTAAAAAATAAATAGACAATTATAAAATAAATAGATCATTATAAAATAAATAGATAATTATAAAATAAATAGATAATTATAAAATAAATAGATAATTATAAAATAAATAGATAATTATAAAATAAATAGATAATTATAAAATAAATAGATAATTATAAAATAAATAGATAATTATAAAATAAATAGATAATTATAAAATAAATAGATAATTATAAAATAAATAGATAATTATAAAATAAATAGATAATTATAAAATAAATAGATAATTATAAAATAAATAGATAATTATAAAATAAATAGATAATTATAAAATAAATAGATAATTATAAAATAAATAGATAATTATAAAATAAATAGATATTTATAAAATAAATAGCTTTGATTGGCCATCACAGAAATCAACGGTTTGTTAGTACGCGCATTGTAAAAAGATCCGAAATTTGTTATTTCTGAAAAAGTGCAGTTATATTTATGGAGTTGCAGTCGATTCATCCCTTGACCGATCCACCCCTCAATAGTATATTTTTAATAATTATAGTAATAGTATATTTATATTTAATATAACATATTCATATTATTAATAGTATATTTTTATTTTATATAGCATATTTATATTTTTTATAGTATGTTTATATTTATACCAGTATATTTGTATTTATACCAGTATATTTATATTTATACCAGTATATTTATATTTATACCAGTATATTTATATTTATACCAGTATATTTATATTTATACCAGTATATTTATATTCATACCAGTATATTTATATTTTATATAGTATATTTTATATTGAATAACTTGTTATTGAATAATGACAATTTAATATCATGAATTGGTTTTTAAAAGAAAAAATGTTTTTGTGTTTTATTGTCAAATAAATAATTATTTTAGAGATATTTTCAATTTATGATTCATGGAAAGAATAGAAGCCAGGTTAACCTATTAACGAAATCTCCATTAATGGCAGATGTATATATTCGTTGTTTACTTTCAGTATGCTAGTGTACTTTTAACCGAAATTTTATTTTTTCGACAAAATAAACAAGGTTGGAACCAAACTAATACATAGTTCTCTCACAATTATCATGAGATGTGAGATACGGGTAAGAATTGCCTAAAAACTGGGAAATGTGCAAAAATGTATAAATTCAGTAGAAGTGAGATATGTGCAGGATGGACGATTCAAGTCAACTGATTGCAAAGAAAATTGATAGGAAAGAGAAAAAAGCACTGTTTTTATATGTCCTTTAAAAATAGTCTGTTTTTTCCTCACTTCCTAATAAATTCCTAATCAACTGCATGATCTGCCCCATGTTACAAATTACCAATGTATGCTTCGCTTTTACTTGCTAAAAAGTTCAATTAACTCTAAAAAGAATCATTCCTTAAGGTTCATTTTGTCCAAAGGCTGTCATAAAATACAACCCTAAAATGAATTGGTTGAAAAGAGTGCCTTGTATTTAGTAATTTATTTTGTGTTGAATAAGTATTTTGAATTTAATAAATTATTTTATATTTAAAATTTTATTTTATATTTAAAATTTTATTTTTTATTAAAAATTTTATTTTTTATTAAAAATTTTATTTTTATTTGAAATTTTATTTTATATTAAAAATTTTATTTTCTATTTAAAATTTTATTTTCTATTTAAAAGTTTATTTTATATTTAAAATTTTATTTTATATTTAAAATTTATTTCATATTTAAACTTTTATTTTATATTTAAACTTTTATTTTATATTTAAAATTTTATTTTATATTTAAAATTTTATTTTATATTTAAAATTTTTTTATATATTTACAATTTTATTTTATATTTACAATTTTATTTTATATTTACAATTTTATTTTATATTTACAATTTTATTTTATATTCAAAGTTTTATTTTATATTTACAATTTTATTTTATATTCAAATTTTATTTATATTAAAATTTTTATTTTATATTAAAAACTTTATTTTATATTCAAAATTTTAGTTTAAAAAAGTCCGTTTTTAACTATTTTAAGGGGTGAATCGGTTGAAAGGTGAATCGGTTATGGGGTGAATCGTTTATGGGATGAATCGGTTAAGGGGTGAATCGGTTATGGGGTGAATCGGTTAAGGGGTGAATCGGTTATGGGGTGAATCGGTTATGGGGTGAATCGGTTATGGGGTGAATCGGTTAAGGGGTGAATCGACTGCAATTCGAATAACGACCATTGTAATTGCTCAAATAAATTTCTACAATATATGGTAATACTTTTTACATTTTGAATAAGATAAAATAAACAAAATTATCTGGCATTTTAAATTTTATATCCAATGTTTCCACAAAGTTTTTAAAATGTTTATTAGATACTAGATTTAATGGGATGTTTGTGTTTACAAATAATTTTAATAAGGAGTCTTGTCTCTTCAAATATTCTTCGCACTTACTTGAATACAAAACTGTTTTCGTCGTATTTTTTTCAAAACTAAGTTTGTTGAACGGAATTTTCATTACTTTTAATCTTTTCACAATTCCTCTTTCTGACTAATTCAATTTCCTCGAATTCTTGAAAATACTTTTTGTGGTAGCTAGAGAGATGAACCTTGAGGTTTGTCGGATTTTTTCCTTTAAGTGTTGCGTTGCATAACACAATGACGTTGCATAATACTTTCTGTCCGTCTTTGGTCGACGATACTTCAACGATGCATGTACTTTTGTCATTTTCTGAAGAATGTGTAAAATATTTCCAAATTTCGCTTTCTTTCTTTCTACCATTAAATGAACGTGATAAACTCATTGTTATTTAAATTTGAAATATTATAAGAATTGATTACGTAAATTATTGATTAATAACAAATTTGAAGTATAATAACAAATTTACGATTAAAATAAGTGATAATTTAGTTGAAAAAGCGAAGCAGTAATAAAATAACGTTTTATAAATGGCGCTACTTTCATAAAGCTCAAAGATAATGTTTATAACATAGACATATATTTTTTTATATAAATTTTCATTTGTATATTATGGCATGTCATAAAAGTTATTTAATTTTCGTTTTGGAAATAATTATAGTTTTTATTTTCGTTTTCGTTTTGAAAATAAATTTAGTTTTTATTTTCGTTTTGTGGAACGATTATTCAGAATTTTCGTTTTCGTTACGAAAATAACACTGGTGTGTGTGTGCGTCTATACTTCGAAACTATCTAATATTATTTCTACATCTTCCTTATAAACAGTCAAATTTATGCTGACGACTCCTATATTTAAACATCTTTCACTGACTCTTCTCTTGGCCTTACTGTTAATAAAATAACTTCAATCTATAATCTCTTGAGCTTCATCTATGTTTCTCAAACTTAATCTGGACAAATTTGAACTCATATATTTCAATAAAAAATCAAAGTCTTTAGTAACCCTTCCTTCTTTAGTTTTGCCTCCCCCTTCCTCATTATCTCTAAACCCTTCATCTTCCATTCGTAGCCTTGGTTTTATTTTCGATTCTAACTTGTCTTTAGCTCTTCAAATTTATCTGTCTCTAAATCTTGTTACTTCCACATTCGTCGTATTAAACAGCTTCTTCCTTTCTCGACGATCCTACTTTGCAGCTTCTTGTATCTTCTCTATTTCTCTCCAGGATTGATTATTGCAACTTTCTTTATTATGGTCTCCCTGATACTACTACAGCTCTTCTAAATAAAGCCTTGAATTGTGCTGCTCGTCTTGTTGCTCGTGCTCCTAAGTTTTCTCACATTTCTCCTTATCTTCGTTTGTTACATTGGTTACCTATGAGATCTAGAGTGCCTTTTAAAATATGCCTAAATATGTTTAAAATTCATAACTGTAGTGCTCCAATTTATCTTTAAAATATAATTAAAGAACCCCCTAAATCTAGTCTATGATCATCTACCTTTAAGCGTTATTTTCGTTTTCCAGTTAACCAGTCTTTTGATAAACGTTCTTTTTCTCACTGTGGTCCTCTTTTATGGAATTCTTTACCCTCTTCTCTAACTTCAACTAAGTCACTCATAACTTTCCGTCGAGGCCTGAAAACGTATTAGTTCAGGGCGTGATGGCTGAGCGATTTTGTCACTTAGAAAAGGGCGCTATACAAATCATTAGTGATTGAATGACAAAAAACAGTTTTTTCACAGGTATTTCATTAGCAATAAAATACGAAAAAGCTTGTATCATTATCTAAGTATTTTTTATTCTATTTTTAAACTTATTGAATATTAAGTTATGCCACAAAGTCACTCAATCAATCAATTAATCTATTACATGAGTTAATCCAGATTTGACTACAGACTTTGTGTCTCTATATTTAGGTTTTCAATTTCAAAAAAACTTGCTTTATGTATAATCATGATTGTATTATAGAGTATAAAAATAATTTAAAACACAATAATTGTATTAATCTTTTTTAATTAAGCAAATAGTTTTTCAGATTATTAGTGAACACTGGCAGCCATAAAACCTCATCTAAAAAAATGTAAAATTTCTGAATTTAATTTTTGTTTAGTTTTCTTTTTTCCTTCTTTTTTCACACTATATGCTGCGTAAATGAGAAATTTAAAATCAACTTTTTAAAAGGGCACCCGTAATGACGGCCATTTAAGTCTCCGTAGTTTATTATTTTTCACTAAAATAGCTTTTTTTACTTCATGAAATGATTTTTGAAAACAATTTAATTAATATTCAATTACTTTTTAACGTTAAAACTTCAATTATTTTGAAAGAACCCAGTATTGTAGAAAAATCTATATTAATAAGCAAATCATGATAGTGTATTAATGTCCCGGACAAACAGTGCTATTTTACTAGTTTAGAAGCTTCATGAAATAAATTATTAGACGATGCTTATCTCAAAATACTCTTCATTCAATGCATTCTTCAATTAGTATTATAAAAATACTACAAAAACTACTGTAAATTCGTGACACCTAATCCTAGTCTTATGGGAAACGGAAATTTTGTGTTAACTTCATGGTGTGGATGATATAAAACTATATATAGTTATACGAAAAATTAAAAAAAGAGCCCAATATTTAACATTTATCTTTTTTTACCCATGAAATGTATTTAAAAAAAATTTATTACTCACTTGTTTCTCAATGATCAGCGAGATGCTAAAATCAGAACAGAAACTGTTGGAATGAACAAAATAGCCAAAAACTCATATAAATTGAGTATTCTAAAATGAAGAGGAGTAAAAACACGTTTTTAAATATTCCTATGATTGAATAAATCAAACTGGATAGAACTAACTAAAACATAAATCTAAATAATTAATAATTGAGATTTGTAAAAGAAGTTTAAGACATGCGTTTTTAGCCTATTTTCAATTTTTAAATAGTTAGAAAGTATAATATCGTAGTATTTATTGTGAATATTTTAGATGGATAATATTTTTTTATTCCTTTTCCTCAAAAAAAATGCATCCAGTCTTGGATACGATTTTCCATTCTTTATAAAAACAAGTAAGACACTGCAAATCGTAAGTCTGTAATCGAATCTGGATTAACCCACATAAGTTTTTTCTTCACATATTTATAAATTCAAACATTATAATTAGAACGTATTTGCGAACTTCTTCAACATACGTTAATAGTAAAATTATTCCTAATAAAAAAAATATATGAAAACTATTTATGAAATATATAATAATTTTTTGAACATTTTTAGTGCTTTTTCATCTATGCAATTGTCTTCTTGCAATTATTTTTTCTCTTGCGATTTATTAACTAATTGTTAGCTATTTTGTACAATTAATTGTATTTGAAAATATAATAATATATTATTAATAATAACTCATAATGTCTTATCAATGTACAGTAATGACAAAAAAAAGTTAATTTCACAGGTATTTCATTAGCAATAAAATACGACAATGCTTGTATCATTGTCTAAGTAGTTTTTTTATTTTATTTTTAAACTTATTGAATATTAAATTATGCCACAATTTCACCCAATTAATCTATTACATATGTTTTTTCCTCACATATTTCTTAATTCAAACATTATAATTAGTTACTAATTATTAGTATAATTGAGCTTTTTTACAATTAAATTTAAAGATTTCCACAAGACTCGATGAAGGACGAATGGAAGTTGGTCACACTCAGAAATAAAGAAAAGACGTTAAAAGACCGAGTCTGCTGTAGGCATTTCTCTTCAGAAAATTATGAACCATATTCCATGTTATAATTTAAAAATATTTTATTATTTATTTTAAATATATATATATATTTGATTGATCTTTTATCAAAAGCCAGCTTTTTAATAAAAATACATAGTTGTTTCCATATGAAAACATTTTATAGAATAAAATTTTAAAAATGAAAAATAGCGTCTGTATAAATTTTATTTAAAACATAATGATGAACATGAAAAAAGTAACTACTGAAACTAAGTCCTTCCTAGTTCCCAACAAGGAAGGCTTCACTAATTAAGATTGAATATCTAAATATCTAAAAAATCTCGGTCGCAGTCCTTTGGAGTTCGGCAGTGTATTGTTGTTGTTCCAAAGCTGGAAACGATTGACTGAGAGACTGAGACTGAAATGTTCGGTTACAAATGTCAAGAAATAAAACTTAATCCAACAATTAAAATATAAACCATAAGTGTTTTTAACGACTGGTATAATGTATAATGAATATATTTAATATTAGACAATTAGAATATCTTATACATAGATATAGTTTATATAGATACGTAGTGAAAACTTGTAGAGAGTATTTGCGAACCTCTTCAAGATACGTTAAGTAGTAAAATTATTCATAATAATAAAAAATTAAATGCTGTTTAAAATTTATTTAAAATATTTTTTCATATTTAAAATATATGAAAACTATTTATAAAATATATACTAATTTTTGAACATTTTTAGTGCTTTCTCATCTATGCAATTTTTTTCTTTCAATTATTTTTTCTCTTACGATTTATTAACTAATTGTTAGCTATTTTGTACAATTAATTGTTTTTTAAAATAAAATAATATATTAATAATAATAACTCATCATGTCTTATCAATGTCAGAACGAGATAATTCCTTCCGATAGTGAATTTGAAGAAAGAGCGCTATAGAAATTGATTTGATTGATTGATTGATTGTCAGGAACCTAGGAGTTTATCTCGACAAAGACCTCACCATGACGATACACATCAACAAGATGACTCAAACCTGCTTTGCTTCTTTACGCCAAATACGATCCATAAGATGGTTATTGACCAAGGACTCACTGAGAACATTGGCTTCTGCTTTGGTTCTCAGTCGAATTGACTATGGCAATATCATTCTTACTGGGTTGCCAATGACGCAGCTGCAGAAAATTCAGTCTATAATCAACACCACAGCTAGGCTCATAACAGGTGCTAGAAAGTATGATCACATCAGCCCTGTTCTCAAGGAGCTTCACTGGCTCCGTGTTGAAAATAGAATTGAATACAAAAACATCTTGTTAATGCACAAGTGTCTGTCTAATGAGTGCCCAGATTATTTGTCGAGTAGCATTGTCATGAGAGCAAGTCTTCACCAGAGGGAAAGACTCAGGTCTTCCAGGTCAAGAGATGTAGTTGCACAGAGCTACAAACTCAAGTATGCAGGTGCAAGAAGCTTTTTTGTTGCAGCGCCGACTCTTTGGAATAGTCTTCCCAATAGACTCAAATCCCCGAGCTCGACCGCGACATTCAGCCGTTCCCTGAAAACGTACTTGTTCGACCGATCAAAATAACTTACAAATTTACTGCTCATTTTTCATTAATCAATTTCTTGCTTCCCAATTTCATTCTTTTTTATATTTATACAAACGGTCAATAATAATTGTAAAATAAATAATAATAATAATATAATAAGAATATAATATAGATATTTACTTTTTTTTAATCAAATTTATTGTTATTATCATTTCAGTTTCAATCTTAAAAAAAAGTTGTCTATTTAAACAAATAAAATATATATATATATATATATATATATATATATATATATATATATATATATATATATATATATATATATATATATATATATATATATATATATATATATATATATATATATATATATATATATATATATATATATATATATATATATATATATATATGTGTATATATGTATATATGTGTGTTTGTATGTATGTACTTATGTATGTATGTATATATATATATATAAATTATTTTATTGTTAAATTTCAATACCTTACTTTTCCTATACTTTCCATTTATTCATCTATCATTAATATTATTATCAAATTTTCCATAACCAAGTGGTCTTGAAGCCCGTCCGGGTTAACGCCACGTTAATAATACTCGTCGTTGTATTGTATTATTGTATTGTATAATGTGCGGTTCCAGGTTGGAGTAATGACAAAAAACAGTTAATTTCACAGGTATTTCATTAGCAATAAAATACGACAATGCTTGTATCATTGTCTAAGTAGTTTTTTATTTTATTTTTAAACTTATTGAATATTAAGTTATGCCACAATTTCACCCAATTAATCTTTTACATATGTTTTTTCCTCACATATTTCTAAATTCAAACATTATAATTAGTTACTAATTATTAGTATAATTGAGCTTTTATACAATTAAATTTAAAGATTTCCTAAAGACTCGATGAAGGACGAATGAAAGTTGGTCATATTCAGAAATAAAGAAAAGATTTTAAAAGACCGTAAAAGAGTCTACAGTAGGCATTTCTCTTCAGAAAATTATGAGCCATATCCCATGTATAAATTTAAATTATGTTATTCTTTATATTAATTATTTTTATATATTTGATTAATATTTTATTAAAGTCCAAAGTAATAAAAATACATAGATGTTTCCATATGAAAACATTTTATTGAATAAAATAAAACAAATGGAAGATAGAGCCTGTATACATTTTATTTAAAACATAATGATAAACATGAAAAAAGTAACTAATAAAACTAAGTCCTCCCTAGTTCCCAACAAGTTAGAGAGGCTCTTGGAAGGCTTCACTAACTAAGATTGAATATCTTAGAATATCTTTAAAAAATCTCTGGTCGCAGTATTTTAAGTTCGGCAGTGTATTGTTGCTGTTTAAAGCTGGAAACGATTGACTGAGAGACTGAAACTGAAATGTTCGGTTACCAATTTCAAGAAATAAAACTCAATCCAACAATTAAAATAAAAACCATAAATGTTTTTTTAACAACTGGTAAATATAATAAATATATTTAATATTATAAAATTAGAATATCCTATAAGATTCTTATATCGCCTGTTTTGGTACAGAAATAAACAAAGTCACGTGAAACTTTTCTTTCTATGCTGAAGAATTTGAAGAATGACAGTATCTTGCATGAGTGATTAATACAGAGGGCGTATCTATACTACTTGTTGATTGTAGGATATCTATGATCTTATATGATTCTTTATCCCATTTTTTGATACAGAAATGAACAAAGTCACGTGATACTTTTTTTCTATGTTGAAGAATTTGAAGAATGACGGTCTCTTGCATTGCTGATTAATACAGAGGGCGTATCTATCCTACTTGTGCTTGTATATCTATGAATATTTATTAATATTTTATTTGACTTCTATGCTACATTATCTATGTTTGTTATTATGTTTATGTTTACAAGACTTATTTGAATGTATCCCTCTTATTTAAAGGTCAACCGAAGGTTATAGGTGAACTGCACACAAAAAAAGCACATGTTAAATGCAGATTTGATTTTGCACATTTCTTCTTAAAATGCGATTTTTCTGAAAACCCTAACCTAAACCCTAAATTAACGTTTTTTCTGTAAAAAAGAAGAAATGTGCAAAATCAAATGTGAATTTAACATATGCACTGTGCATTCTTTTGTGTGCAGTTAACCTACAACCTAAACCGAAGCAATCAATCAATCACTAATGATTTGTATAGCGCCCTTTACTAACTGAACAAAGGCGCTCTTCAAATAAATTTGTTAAATAAAACGGTTTTTAGACCACTACCAATATATGTATATATATAAATTTAAATATATAAAAAAAACAATCAATCAACCTCAATAATCCAACCTCACCTACACCACCATGACAATCATCGCCACAAAAATCCCTATCACCACAAATAAAAAATTCAATCATCACCACAATACTAACACTCATACCACAGCACAATCATCACCACATCATCCTCAAAACAACAAAACACAATCATCATTCTTCTCAATTTTCTGTCTTGCTACTGGTGCCGAGACTGCGATAGAGGGTGAAGGAGAAGTCCCTGCCAACGCTGGAACTTCTGCTGCTATGGAAGGATTTCTCCTTTATGTCGCAGCTCACTTGATTCCCTCCGGTCATCTTGGTCTGCTGCGGTCATTCCTTGACAGATTCAAAACAACCCACATTCGCACTAAAAACATTCTAATTAATTAAATTTAATTTTTATTTAGACTTAAGATTATACCCAAAACCGTTCATTCTACAAAAGATCTATTGCAAAGATTAATTATAAAATTTATAAATGGATTGGGTGCAAAGATGGTTGATTGGGTACAGAAAGGGTGATCGAGAGCGCAAAGAGGGTGTTTTAGGGTTGATTGGATGCAGATAGGGCAGATAGCATATGCGCCGACTCCATGGAGCTTAGTGAAGCCCCCCCCCCCAATATTTAGTCGCAGGGGCCCCAACCTCCCCCTTCCAATATTTTGTTATAGAAATTGCATTTTTTGATGTTGAAATATTTCATTTACAAATTATTATTTTAAAATTAATATTTCGATATAATTAAAAAATATTTCATGAACTTTCCATTTTAACGGAAAAAACGGAAACAACATTTTAAAGTTAAAATAATTAGAGCTGTTCCACGATTATAACTTTTAAACGCCGTTAATCGTTCGGTTACGCAATTTGATCGTGCGTTATTTTATTTCATATTTTAACGCAATGTTTTTTTAACATATTTGACAATAGTATAAAATAGTATTGAAAATTTTTTTCCTTACAAATAAAATTTTCCCTAAATTTTTTTATGAAAGTAATACACAGTTAAAAAAATGAATTCATGAATGATAAAAAATGCAATTGTAACACATCATTTTTGAGCCAGTTACTCAAGCAAACAAATTTTTCAACAGAGGCTATTTTCTTGCTACTTAAGTGTCCTGACCTGACCTATAGTAATATATACTGGAACTCGCTGATTACCGCTGGAAGTATGTTAACAAAACTATATTCGCGATCTTTGATTAACTTTATTTTCTTATATTACTGCTCACCTCAATTGTTAAATTATTTTACCGATCGATATTTATTTATCTTTAAATTTTTTAAACCTTTTTACTTCTGTTTTTTTAAATGAATTAAAAGTGTTTAAAAATGCTTACATTTTATACATATTGAAGACTTTATTCAATAAAGTTTTTTGAAAAACCTTTTATTTGATTTCCAAAAAATATTATGCAAAATATAATAATTTTTATTTAAAGAAGAAGGTTGTTCTCGCTTTATAACCCCCGCCTTCATACAAACATATACCCATACATTTATAAGTAGTTTGATTGGCCCAGCGTTAATATATGCATGGCTTTGATTGGTCACTACTTGTGTAAAAACATGACTAAAACATATATTACGCAGCTTTAAGATTAACATTTTATAGCTAACGGCACTGTTTATTTACTAATATCAGCTGATGTATGAAAGACATGAAAATAATGATAAATAAAGGCGGCCATATTTTTTTAATCTTTCGGCAACTATTTGATACGAGATATATCGTAAAATGAACAAGAATTATGGCTTATTTACTTCTAGAATATTATTATGACCTGAATGAAAAAGATAGAAACAATCAAAGTCGAAAAAATTTCATCGAAATGATTTATTGCTCTAATTTGCAGCATATCCTTTGCAGCTTTAACAAATTCAAATCTGTTCACAGTCGTTTAAAAATTAATTTTTTACCACTTTATTAAACTAGATACGTTAAAAATGTAAAAATATTATGTGAAATTGTTCACTAAAAAAATGTTGGCATAATATTGGTCAGAGGACTAAAAGTCATCAGCATGTTTTACTAATAATACGTGGGTAAATGTTTCATAATTTTAAATTATTTTCTTTTGCCTATCAGCAGTCAGAATATTTCTTCTTGGATAGTCCTGACATGTTTTATTTTAAATCTTCTTTTTATCAATGTCAGCTACCATGATACAAAATAGGTGGTTAAATTAAGTTGATAATGGGTTTGAAAATATTATAGAACAGTGTCATAATGTTGAAAAAAGACCTATTTCACTATTAGTGGGCAAGTCACTTCAAAACCCAACAGGTCATAGGCTGCTCCATTCTCTTGACTGATCTCTTGCTTCTGCTGGTGCACATGGAATGTGCTTGGTTTTCTTTAGCTCAACTTTCTTCTAGCCCTTTGTATTTTGTTGTTGTTGAATGAGTGAGAATGAATAAGCCTTGTTCAATAAGGAAGGAACATACTTTCTCAGTGGGATGGTTTTCGAGAATAAAAACAATTGATGCACTATCTTTTACGTGAAATACTTAATAATAGGTTTTTATTACCTTCAATTAAGTTTAAAATTTCAAAAATTAAGTTTTCACCACTTTATTAAACTCAAAATGTTAAAGACAAAAATGTAAAAATATTATGTGAACCGTAAAATTAGAATATTACTCAAGGGCAAATTTGCTAATATCGTTTAAAATGGTGAAAAATAAGTTGTTTTTTTTGTTCTTGTGCTTCCACAAGAACTCTACCAAATAATTGTCGATATGAGAAGATCATCTGGTGGCTTTTATCACACAAACGTTCTTGATGAAGAATTCCTTGATTTTGCAGAAAAGCAACTGACATCTCTTTGTCGTAAGAGTCAATAATAGCAAGATTCATTTTCAGTCAAATTCGTGAGTCAGCAGAAGTTTGGAAATAGCTGTCTGGTAAAAAACGGTAATGCTAACAGGCAAAATAGAATATTTCAATTTAATAATATATTTTTCATCATATTACTAGTAAAACATTTAAATAAATTAAAAAATAATATGTGAAATTTTTCAATAAAAAAGTTGTTGCATAATATTGGTCAGAGCACTAAATGTCATAGGCAAAATTTAAATTATTTTATTTTGCCTATTAGCATTACCATACAGCTATTTAAACATTGGAAACTTGTCTTCAATAATTGTTATGGATGTGTGCTTGTGTGTATGTGCATTTTATGTTTGGTGGACCAATCAAATGCATGCATACTAATCAACGCTGGGCCAATCAAACTATATGAGTATATGTTTGTATGAAGGCGGGGGTCTAGAAGCGAGAGCATCCAAGAAGAAATCAGTGGATAGAAATTGACATCATGACAATAATTGAATATTAAACTATTATGTTTAAAATACTAGATAACTAGGAAAAGCAGTAACAATTTTCAGGTGCTAGTGCGAATTCGGGAAATGCAAGTTGCCGAATGAGTCGAAATATTAAAAAGCCTGAATTGCCGAAAAGGATTTTTTTCAACTAGCCGAATATGAAAAATCTGTAATTTTCAAATCCAAATTAAATACTTTTTTATTTCATTTTTGGCAATTAATGTTTTTATTATAATCGTTATTATTATTATTATTAGATATAAGTACTTGGTAATGCAACATAATAGTTAAAACCGTTACTTCAAATATCTTTGGTTAAAACATTGAAAAAAATTAATATAAAATTAAATTTAGCTCATCAATTAATGAATCAATATTCAATTAAATTCATCAAATAAGTTATTACACATAGATATATAAATCGTTAAATATCATTAAATATATTTCGGCAATTCAACACACTTTAATAAATTTGCTTTCGACAATAAACACTAGCTAGCTATTTGACAATAAACACTAGCTAGCTATTCTACAATATTTATTTCGGCAATTCGTGCAGACACCCAATTTTCATAAAAAAAATAAAGAAGCATCCCAAAACCATTCTGATGTTTGAGGAACATTTGTCATTCATTCATTTTCTGTTTTGAATATTTGAAGAGATTGGCAATTTGATTGATTTACTGTTTACATCTCTAAACCAACAGCGGTTTAGTTTGGAAATCGTACTCATAATTTATGCAAATGAGATTAACGATTGACATAGACAAATTTCCAATGTTTAAATAGCTGTATGGTAATAAAACGGTATTGCTAACAGGCAAAATAAAATACTTTAAATTAATAAGATTTTTTCTCATATTAGTTTAGTTAAGAGAGTTGAAAACCACGCAGATCTTTTGACTTCTATAATATTACTAGTAAAACATTTTGCTGATGACTTTTATTGCTCTGACCAAAAATATAAAGCTAAAACTTTTTATTAAACAATTTAGCATAAAATTTCTAAATTTTATAATATTTTTTAGTTAAATAAAGTGGTTTCACCTATTTTTTGGGATTATGATGGACTCGGTAATTGTTTATGTATATAAATAGAAATAACAGTTCAAATAATTAAAATGTAAACAGATTTGACATTACTGAGTAAAATTATTATTAATTACTCAAAAAATTATTCATGAAAGAAGTAAAGAAGCCTTATTTATTGTTCATTTTACGATATATCTCGCCTCAGATATTTTGCCGAAATATATACCAGATTTGACATTACTGAGTAAAATTATTATTAATTACTCAAAAAATTATTCATGAAAGAAGTAAAGAAGCCTAATTTATTGTTCATTTTGCGATATATCTCGCCTAGATAGTTTTTATTTTATTTTTTATAGTCTTTATTGATCACGGTTTGACAGACGCAGGCCATGTTACATGTTGCATAAGATACTAGATAATAGTAGATAATTATAGGATACTGATGCTAATGATAATGGTTTGAAAAAAAATACTACAAGACAAAGGTAATAATTAAGTAGATAAATAAGTCATAAGAATCAGAGATGATAATATAAATGTAAATTATAGAATGTGATATTTAAGAAGACGAGGGAGGAATGTTTTACTTTCAAGCGTAGTATATATAGCAGGGGTGCACAACCTTTTTCAGCCTGAGGGGCAAAATTTCTGAGTCCCAGGCGCCCAGGGCCGCATCAGCGTGCACATAGATGACACAGTAAAGCAACTAAAGGAATGCAGATTTTTAATGAATGTCATAAAAAAATAACGTTATTTAAACATGTATGAATAACTAAATGTAAAAAAACTCAAAGAATGGAAGTTTTTAATAAATGTCATAACAAAAAAATAACGTTATTTAAAAATTTATGAATAACTAAATGTTAGTATTTTAATGAGAAGGTTGAGCCTGGATGGTTGAAACAACATTGTCAATATTGGCTTCGAGTTCTGTTGTTGCAAGCCTCAAAATCGAACAAAGATTATCATCAGACAAGGATGATCTCAGTTTATTTTTATTTGTGTTCATGACTGAAAACGTTTGTTCACACACGTATGTGCTGCCAAATTCAGACAAGATTCGGCCAGCCAAATCTTTGACCGCTTCATATTTTACTGAACTAAGACTTCAATAAAAAGTTAAAATGGAGTTATGCTGAAACGCAAACTTTAATTCTGGTGAACATTGAAGATCAATGACTTCTAACTGACATTGCTCAGGTACGGATTCTACAGCACAAGAGAAAGGGTCACGGATGAAGTTGAATAAATCCTTATGCTCCCTGAATGCCTCAAAACGTTCATTAAATTCCTTTAGTAACGCTTCACAACTGTCGTGGTATTTATTAAAGTCACATTGGCATTCTTTCTGAAAAGCTGAATAAAAAGGAAAATGACAAAAAATTAACAGATTGCAGATTCGAACAAATCAGCCGTAGCTTCAAGGTGAATGACAGCAGCTCTTGGTACATATAAAAGATGTAGTGATCTTTGCCTTGAAGACGTAGATTAAAGTTATTTAGGTGTTCTGTTATGTCTGTCAAAAATGCTAAGTCTGCCGACCACTGTTTATTTGTGTCTTTGCCTTTGGTAACAAGGAATTCACAGATTTCCTTTCGTAACTCAACAAACCTAGTTAGAAATTTTCCTCGACTCAACCACCTTACACAAGTGTGATATGGTATGTCACGATATTCTGACTCAATGTTTTCAAGAAATGATCTGAATTGTCGATGGTTAAGCCTTTTCGCTCATATGAAGTTCACTGATTTGAAAACAAATTTCATAACATTATCAAAATTAATGACTCGTGTACAAAGTGACTCTTGATGTATGATGCAGTGGTATGCGTGGATGGTGTCTGTTGGAATTCCTAAGTCTCGCAAATGTGACCGCAGATGTGCAATAAGTCCTAATTCTTTACCAGTCATGGCGGGTGCACCGTCAGTAGTAACACTGCAGAGCTTTGGCCAATAAACGTCAAGAACAGATTTCACTCTTCCAAAAATATCTGCACCAGTCGTACGTCCACGTAATGAGGCCATTCCTGTTAATTTCTTAGTTAATTTACAGTTCTTATCCACCACACAAACAAAAACCAAAAGCTTTGCTGTGTCAACGTTATCCGTGCTCTCATCTAAGGCAATTGAAAAATACTTGCAAATGGCAAGCTTGTCACGCAAATGTCATTGGATAAATCAACCATCCGGCGCTGGAAAGTCATCCGTGACAATGGCACTATGTTGAACAGGTCTGTTTTCTCAGGACAGACTTCTTTGGAAATGG
Source organism: Piscicola geometra (assembly GCA_943735955.1). Taxonomy (NCBI): domain Eukaryota; kingdom Metazoa; phylum Annelida; class Clitellata; order Hirudinida; family Piscicolidae; genus Piscicola; species Piscicola geometra. Next base: position 168,960 of record OX030969.1, on the reverse strand, counting down.
CTTGCATGCAGTCTTTGACGAAATCACCATCAGTAAATGTTCGAGACGATCGCGCGATAATCTGTGCTACGGCACAACCGGCACGATCAAAAGTCTTATTTTCATTAACTTTTTTGTAAAAATATTTTGCTCAGATGACAATCTTTTTACAAGTTGATCAATTATATTTTTTCTATCTTCGTCTTTCACATCATCAAACGTAGCAGCGTGTTTGGTTTCATGTCTTTTGCAATTGTAGTCCTTCATCACAGTTACGGACTCACGACAAATTAGGCCCAAAGCTGTTCCGTTGAAATGCTGCATTTGTTCATTCTTCATTAAACTGACGATTTTCTGCTTCAATTTTACGCTTTGACATTCTTACTAAATTAAAACAACTCATTTATCGCTCGTTGTTGTTGTTCCAATCGTTTTATATTAGGAAAGTGCAAACAGTACTATTAAAAAGAGATGGGCGGGTGCGTCGATTTAAAATTCTGTTAGGGCCGCAAATAGCCAAAATGGACTAGTTGTCTGAGGGCCGCATCAAACAGGCCGAAGGGCTGCATGCGGCCCGCGGGCCGCGGGTTGTGCACCTCGGATATAAAGCATATAAAAACTCGAATTAAAAAAAATGATAATTAAAATTGTGCAATCAAAATTGGAAAGTTAACTTTGAAATGATTTTCTGACGCTTTTGACTTTCTAAATTCTTCTCTACTTATAGTGGTTTTCTCTTCCCCAATTTTGGAAATTACTATTTCTGCTTCTGCATTTAGCTGGTTTCTTGATAAATTATCTAAGGTTCCTTCACCATCCTCGGGTCCACTATCCTCATTAGAGCAGTTTGGGTCAGTAGGAGGAATCATGACTATATCTGCTGAAAAGAAATCATTGTCATCTTCCAAAATACTAATGACTTCATGAAGAGCGAATCTGAAAATCATTGTTTTTACCATCAGTATTACTGCATAATGTCCTTAAAAAAGGACATTCAATAAAACACAGTTTTTGGAAAAAATATTACATGTAAAATGACATTTGTTTTAAAATAAGATATAAGAATGAATAACAATGAAATAATATTATACATTATGAATGGTAGACATTAAATAAAATTATAACTAATTTTTTTTCATGAGCCATGACAAAAACACAAAAAATTTAGTTATCGCCTAGAAAAATCAGAATATCGAAACAATCTATCAGTTTCAAATCACACAAAAAAATTTCAACAAAGACTTCAGTTTATATAGGACAGGATTAGTTGCAAAGATAATAAATATAATCAAGATAACTATTATAAAAAAACTTTTTATTGCTGTCCTTAAAAAAGGACAGTATGCGTTAATGGGTTAAAATCTTTTTTTGCGATGTTTCAATCAACCACCATTGTCATTTTTATATAAAGAAGGCTGTCGTCTGCAATCAGACGTGTGGTTAAGTCTGCTTTTCCTGGGATGTCGTTGATGTGAAATAGGAAAAAAAGCAAGTCGAACCTTGAAGAAACTGGATGTTACTCAAGCAGACGATGATGTGTGACCTTCAACAAGAACTTGCCCGCTTTTGTTGCTGAAAGAACTTAATAAGTTACTTATTATCAACTTCAGCAGGTTAATGCGGTTTCCTTAATCATTGAAGCTTGATGGAAAGTCTCTTGTGGGCATTTTGTCGAAGGCTTTTCTGAGATCAAGTAGTATAATTTTTATTTTCCAAATACTAAAACTTAATTTTATTATGCATCTCTTAATTTATAAGTTTACGTCTTAAAGTTGATTTCCATACCTTTTTGAGCTTTTCTCTAATTATGCACTGGTTATTTTCTCAACTCAACGGACCTTCTGATAACACAGCCACTGAAGGTAAGATCACTTTCTCAAAATACACATTCACTACATGGACAGTGTCTCTGAGGCTTAAAGTCTTAGTTTGCCAGCATGCACCTCTTACACCTTGCTACACACTCTTTCAAGATTATTATATATTTTTTAAATAATAATAATAATAATAAATGTTTAAAGATAATTTTAAACATTCCTAAAGCCGACATAATTTCAAGTGTGCGCTTCAACCATGATGGGTCTCTGCTGGCCACTGGATACAAGGGAGGCAGTCACAATTTTCAAAAGAAACTCGTCTGAAGAGGTGCTTTTAATTTTTATAGCACTTTTAATTGAACTAAATATATATATTTAAAGCTTTAAAATATAAATGATTTTTTATTCTCTCTAAAGCTTTAAAATGTAAATGATTTTTTTTCTCTTTCTCCAGGAAAAGCCTTCAAAGACAATCAAGTCCACGAAAGCATGCCCTCCAAGCAGCAAGCGACCTTCACAGTACGACGTCTGCGGCTCCTTCCAGAGTCATCTGCCCGTCTTTGACTACCTGAAGAGTGTCGACATCGAGGAGAAGATCAACTGCATCAGATGGCTGCACAAACTCAACGCTGCCGACTTCCTCCTTTCCACCAATGGTGAGATGAGAGGGGGTGGGGGGATGGGGAGAGTAGGGGAAGGAAAGGAGGGAAGAAGGGTGGTGCTGAGATGCGTGGGAGTGATTTTGAGAGAGAGGGAAAGAAGGGATGATGAATGTAGTGTCGAACAAAGGCACTGTAAACATGCTACTTGGCTATACTAAATGAGGGTGGAGGGTGGGGAGGGGAGACATATACTATATGGGGGGAAGGGTGGGGAGGGGAGACATATACTATATGAGGGTGGAGGGTGGGGAGGGGGGACATATACTATATGAGGGTGGAGGGTGGGGAGGGGGGACATATACTATATGAGGGTGGAGGGTGGGGAGGGAGGACATATACTATATGAGGGTGGAGGGTGGGGAGGGGGGACATATACTATATGAGGGTGGAGGGTGGGGAGGGGGGACATATACTATATGAGGGTGGAGGGTGGGGAGGGGGGACATATACTATATGGGGGTGGAGGGTGGGGAGGGGGGACATATACTAAATGAGGGTGGAGGGTGGGGAGGGGGGACATATACTATATGAGGGTGGAGGGTGGGGACGGGGGACATATACTATATGAGGGTGGAGGGTGGGGAGGGGGGACATATACTATATGAGGGTGGAGGGTGGGGAGGGGGGACATATACTATATGAGGGTGGAGGGTGGGGAGGGAGGACATATACTATATGAGGGTGGAGGGTGGGGAGGGGGGACATATACTATATGAGGGTGGAGGGTGGGGAGGGAGGACATATACAATATGGGGGTGGAGGGTGGGGAGGGAGGACATATACTATATGATGGTGGAGGGTGGGGAGGGAGGACATACACTATATGAGGGTGGAGAGTGGGGAGGGGGGACATATACTATATGAGGGTGGAGGGTGGGGAGGGGAGACATATACTATATGAGGGTGGAGGGTGGGGAGGGGGGACATATACTATATGAGGGTGGAGAGTGGGGAGGGGGGACATATACTATATGAGGGTGGAGGGTGGGGAGGGGGGACATATACTATATGAGGGTGGAGGGTGGGGGGGGGTAGAAATATACTATATGGGGGTGGAGGGTGGGGAGATAAGGGACATATACTATATGAGGGTGGAGGGTGGGGAGGGGGGACATATACTATATGAGGGTGGAGGGTGGGGGGGGGGGGGAAATATACTATATGGGGGTGGAGGGTGGGGAGATAAGGGACATATACTATATGAGGGTGGAGGGTGGGGAGGGAGGACGCATACTATATGAGGGTGGAGGGTGGGGAGGGGGGACATATACTAAATGAGGGTGGAGGGTGGGGAGGGGGGACATATACTAAATGAGAATGGAGGGTGGGGAGGGGGGACATATACTATATGGGGGTGGAGGGTGGGGAGGGGGGACATATACTATATGAGGGTGGAGGGTGGGGAGGGGGGACATATACTATATGAGGGTGGAGGGAGGGGGGGGGGGAAATATACTATATGGGGGTGGAGGGTGGGGAGATAAGGGACATATACTATATGAGGGTGGAGGGTGGGGAGGGGGACATATACTATATGAGGGTGGAGGGTGGGGAGATAAGGGACATATACTATATGAGGGTGGAGGGTGGGGAGGGGGGACATATACTATATGAGGGTGGAGGGTGGGGAGGGGGGACATATACTATATGAGGGTGAAGGGTGGGGAGGGGGGACATATACTATATGAGGGTGGAGGGTGGGGAGGGAGGACATATACTATATGAGGGTGGAGGGTGGGGAGATAAGGGACATATACTATATAGGGGGAAGGGTGGGGAGGGGAGACATATACTATATGAGGGTGGAGGGTGGGGAAGGGGGACATATACTATATGGGGGTGGAGGGTGGGGAGGGGGGACATATACTATATGAGGGTGGAGGGTGGGGAGGGGGGATATATACTATATGGGGGTGGAGGGTGGGGAGGGGGGACATATACTATATGAGGGTGGAGGGTGGGGAGGGGGGACATATACTATATGAGGGTGGAGGGTGGGGAGGGGGGACATATACTATATGAGGGTGGAGGGTGGGGAGGGGGGACATATACTATATGAGGGTGGAGGGTGGGGAGGAGGGACATATACTATATGAGGGTGGAGGGTGGGGAGGGAGGACATATACTATATGAGGGTGGAGGGTGGGGATATAAGGGACATATACTATATGAGGGTGGAGGGTGGGGAGGGGGGACATATATTATATGAGGGTGGAGGGTGGGGAGGGGGGACATATACTATATGAGGGTGGAGGGTGGGGAGGGGGGACATATACTATATGAGGGTGGAGGGTGGGGAGATAAGGGACATATACTATATGAGGGTGGAGGGTGGGGAGAGGGGACATATACTATATGAGGGTGGAGGGTGGGGAGGGGGGACATATACTATATGAGGGTGGAGGGTGGGGAGGGGGGACATATACTATATGAGGGTGGAGGGTGGGGAGGGAGGACATATACTATATGAGGGTGGAGGGTGGGGAGGGGGGACATATACTATATGAGGGTGGAGGGTGGGGAGATAAGGGACATATACTATATGAGGGTGGAGGGTGGGGAGGGAGGACATATACTATATGAGGGTGGAGGGTGGGGAGGGGGGACATATACTAAATGAGGGTGGAGGGTGGGGAGGGGGGACATATACTAAATGAGGGTGGAGGGTGGGGAGGGGGGACATATACTATATGGGGGTGGAGGGTGGGGAGGGGGGACATATACTATATGAGGGTGGAGGGTGGGGAGGGGGGACATATAGTATATGAGGGTGAAGGGTGGGGAGGGGGGACATATACTATATGGGGGTGGAGGGTGGGGAGGGGGGACATATACTATATGAGGGTGGAGGGTGGGGAGGGGAGACATATACTAAATGAGGGTGGAGGGTGGGGAGGGGAGACATATACTATATGAGGGTGGAGGGTGGGGAGGGGGGACATATACTATATGGGGGGAAGAGTGGGGAGGGGAGACATATACTATATGAGGGTGGAGGGTGTAGAGGGGGGATATATACTATATGAGGGTGGAGGGTGGGGAGGGGGGACATATACTAAATGAGGGTGGAGGGTGGGGAGGGGGGACATATACTATATGGGGGTGGAGGGTGGGGAGGGGGGACATATACTAAATGAGGGTGGAGGGTGGGGAGGGGGGACATATACTATATGAGGGTGGAGGGTGGGGAGGGGAGACATATACTATATGAGGGTGGAGGGTGGGGAGGGGGGACATATACTATATGAGGGTAGAGGGTGGGGAGGGGGGACATATACTATATGGGGGTGGAGGGTGGGGAGGGGGGACATATACTATATGGGGGTGGAGGGTGGGGAGGAGGGACATATACTAAATGAGGGTGGAGGGTGGGGAGGGGAGACATATACTATATGAGGGTGGAGGGTGGGGAGGGGGGACATATACTATATGGGGGTGGAGGGTGGGGAGGGGGGACATATACTATATGAGGGTGGAGGGTGGGGAGGGGGGACATATACTATATGAGGGTGGAGGGTGGGGAGGGGAGACATATACTATATGAGGGTGGAGGGTGGGGAGGGGAGACATATACTATATGAGGGTGGAGGGTGGGGAGGGGGGACATATACTATATGGGGGTGGAGGGTGGGGAGGGGGGACATATACTATATGAGGGTGGAGGGTGGGGAGGGGGGACATATACTATATGGGGGTGGAGGGTGGGGAGGGGGGACATATACTATATGGGGGTGGAGGGTGGGGAGGGGGGACATATACTAAATGAGGGTGGAGGGTGGGGAGGGGAGACATATACTATATGAGGGTGGAGGGTGGGGAGGGGGGACATATACTATATGGGGGTGGAGGGTGGGGAGGGGGGACATATACTATATGAGGGTGGAGGGTGGGGAGGGGGGACATATACTATATGAGGGTGGAGGGTGGGGAGGGGGGACATATACTATATGAGGGTGGAGAGTGGGGAGGGGGGACATATACTATATGAGGGTGGAGAGTGGGGACGGGGGACATATACTATATGAGGGTGGAGGGTGGGGAGGGATGACATATACTATATGAGGGTGGAGGGTGGGGAGGGGGGACATATACTATATGAGGGTGGAGGGTGGGGAGGGGGGACATATACTATATCAGGGTGGAGGGTGGGGAGGGAAGACATATACTATATGAGGGTGGAGAGTGGGGAGGGGGGACATATACTATATGAGGGTGGAGGGTGGGGAGGGGGGACATATACTATATGAGGGTGGAGGGTGGGGAGGGGGGACATATACTATATGAGGGTGGAGGGTGGGGAGGGGGGACATATACTATATGAGGGTGGAGGGTGGGGAGGGGGGACATATACTATATGAGGGTGGAGGGTGGGGAGGGGGGACATATACTATATGAGGGTGGAGGGTGAGGAGGGGGGACATATACTATATGAGGGTGGAGGGTGGGGAAGGGGGACATATACTATATGAGGGTGGAGGGTGGGGAGGGGGGACATATACTATATGGGGGGAAGAGTGGGGAGGGGGGACATATACTATATGAGGGTGGAGGGTGGGGAGGGGGGACATATACTATATGGGGGGAAGAGTGGGGAGGGGGGACATATACTATATGAGGGTGGAGGGTGGGGAGGGGGGACATATACTATATTAGGGTGGAGGGTGGGGAGGGGGGACATATACTATATGAGGGTGGAGGGTGGGGAGGGGGGGCATATACTATATGAGGGTGGAGGGTGGGGAGGGGGGACATATACTATATGAGGGTGGAGGGTGGGGAAGGGGGACATATACTATATGAGGGTGGAGGGTGGGGAGGGGGGACATATACTATATGGGGGGAAGGGTGGGGAGGGGGGACATATACTATATGAGGGTGGAGGGTGGGGAGGGGGGACATATACTATATGAGGGTGGAGGGTGGGGAGGGGGGACATATACTATATGAGGGTGGAGGGTGGGGAGGGGGGACATATACTATATGAGGGTGGAGGGTGGGGAGGGAGGACATATACTATATGAGGGTGGAGGGTGGGGAGGGGGGACATATACTATATGAGGGTGGAGGGTGGGGAGGGGGGACATATACTATATGGGGGGAAGGGTGGGGAGGGGGGACATATACTATATGGGGGGAAGAGTGGAGAGGGGGGACATATACTATATGAGGGTGGAGAGTGGGGGGTGGGGACATATACTATATGAGGGTGGAGGGTGGGGAGGGGGGACATATACTATATGGGGGGAAGGGTGGGGAGGGGGGACATATACTATATGAGGGTGGAGAGTGGGGAGGGGGGACATATACTATATGAGGGTGGAGGGTGGGGAGGGGGGACATATACTATATGAGGGTGGAGGGTGGGGAGGGGGGACATATACTATATGGGGGGAAGGGTGGGGAGGGGGGACATATACTATATGGGGGGAAGAGTGGAGAGGGGGGACATATACTATATGAGGGTGGAGAGTGGGGAGGGGGGACATATACTCTATGAGGGTGGAGGGTGGGGAGGGGGAACATATACTATATGGGGGGAAGGGTGGGGAGGGGGGACATATACTATATGAGGGTGGAGATTGGGGAGGGGGGACATATACTATATGAGGGTGGAGGGTGGGGAGGGGGGACATATACTATATGGGGGGAAGGGTGGGGAGGGGGGACATATACTATATGAGGGTGGAGAGTGGGGAGGGGGGACATATACTATATGAGGGTGGAGGGTGGGGAGGGGGGACATATACTATATGAGGGTGGAGGGTGGGGAGGGGGGACATATACTATATGGGGGGAAGGGTGGGGAGGGGGGACATATACTATATGGGGGGAAGAGTGGAGAGGGGGGACATATACTATATGAGGGTGGAGGGTGGGGAGGGGGGACATATACTATATGAGGGTGGAGGGTGGGGAGGGGGGACATATACTAAATGAGGGTGGAGGGTGGGGAGGGGGGACATATACTATATGGGGGGAAGAGTGGGGAGGGGGGGACATATACTATATGGGGGGAAGGGTGGGGAGGGGGGACATATACTATATGGGGGGAAGAGTGGAGAGGGGGGACATATACTATATGAGGGTGGAGGGTGGGGAGGGGGGACATATACTATATGGGAGTGGAGGGTGGGGAGGGGGGACATATACTAAATGAGGGTGGAGGGTGGGGAGGGGGGACATATACTATATGGGGGTGGAGGGTGGGGAGGGGGGACATATACTATATGGGGGGAAGGGTGGGGAGGGGGGACATATACTCTATGAGGGGAAGAGGGGGCATATACTTTTAGTTTTATGGATATAAAGATGGTAATTATTCATTATAATTACACAGATTATTTAGACATAGATGATAACCTTAATTGAAAATATCTACATCTTACTTAATTAATATGCAACGGAAATATTATTTTTATTCATTTGTGATTGATTTATTTATAAATATTATTATCAAAATCATCACTCATTAACGTTACGTTTAGGACACACACTGTACACCATTTTACCAAAAATGTGAAAGAGAAACGTGCGGTTAGTTATTTTGCATTTTAACTTTATTTGATAACCACCAACTTTGTTCTAGAACCACAAAATATAAATATATTCGCACACTTTTGAGTAATTGTTCTTTCAAATGTACGAAAGTATATGAAGTCTTTCCTCATTAGTCTTTCTGTCCATAGTCAAATTAAATGATTTATTCAAATCAGTTACGATTATCATTATTCTTGTTTGCCATAATTACCACCCTTGACATTCTAGTTATTACATTTATGTCCGAACTAGTACCCAAAAAACCAATTTTATTTTCCAAAAATGATGGTGTCTGAACTGTACTCGAAAAATCTGGTATTTACCGGTATTATCACTTCATAAATCATTTTTCCATTCTGCAGTGTGCACTGAGTCCCCCTGCCCGTTTCTCTGTGCCTATTTCTATAAGGATGAATTGGGCTGCGAGCTCTGCAAATGCGACAGAAGATACATCGCTCTGATGAACTTAACCACCACGCCACGTCCCGCCAGCACCCGGCCCAGGTGGGCAAATCCTCGGTCGGTAAGGCTCGTCTGAATCGGACCGATAGATTTTAAAGGTGCATTTAATATATTTAGAAATATCGACATTTATTATCTTATAACATTATTTTTTTTATTTTATTTTATATATAAAATGTTCAAACAATAAATATTAAAAAAATTTAATTGTCATTTTAGGTTTGCCATTTCGTCGTTCGGGTTAACCGTATCATCCCGTAGTCAGATGGGGAGCGGGGATGGCTTAGATGGTAGACGTCGGACTTGCAACTCTAAGGTCGCCAATTCGAATCCTTGCGAGCAACCGTGAACTATCATATACCTAGTGTATATGATGCGGTGTTTGCAACGTATGCATTGAGAGATGTGTACGTCGTGTGGAGTGGCGCATAAGAACCACTGTAAAATGGCCTGCGTCTGTCAGGCTGTGAATAGTACAGACCATAAAAATAAAAAAGTCAGACCGATTGCATGAACTCATTTAATTAAATAGTCATTAAAAAAAGCTTTTAAAAACAATAAAATAGTTATTTAAACCAAATAATTATCAAATATTCAACAAATGAACTACCTTTGAAGCTTCTAATATATATATAAGTTGCCTACGAGAGGTCGATATCATGAGCAAATCGCAAGGCAGAGATGGTCTCCCTTTTATTTCTGAACCAGCAAGCGACCACAACATGTTGTAATTCCACGTCGGTGTTGGAGGAATACTCCTGACCAGTCTTTCTTTCCATCAAATAGTTATATTTCTAGCTGGAAGTGCACTCAAGATTTCTTCTCCTTTTGATAGTTTCTTTCCAGCGAAGTCTGCACAATATCACAGCGGAGCCGCTTTAACCAATGTTTTCACAATAATTATTATTAATTAGACAGCTTTTTTGTTAATAATGTCTGTTTGTCTTTTGTTCATGTATGTCTTTTTCTACTCGCTTTATCAATTTGAATCTACACCGTACCATATATGGTCCATAAATATGCCATTTTCTACAAATTAATTCTCTAGCCCTAAAGTTTAGGGCCTGAACTCATTGTAAATGGTTCGTAAAGGTTTGATCACGTATTTATTCATCAAAGTGATAAAAAAGCGCTATAAAACAATGAATATTAATGAAAAAAAAGCAACATGTTCAAAAGAAATACAAGAGTTTATGCGTGAAAGTTCAAATGTTTTTAAATGAGTATTTTAAAGTGAATTAATCTTTAAATATAGTCGGTTATGTCGTGACGACCATCATTATCATCATCATCACCATGACCACTTCCCCATAGACTGGGTTAGGGTTAGGGTTAGGGTTAGGGTTAGGGTTAGGGTTAGAGTTAGGGTTAGGGTTAGGGTTAGGGTTAGGGTTAGGTTTAGGGTTAGGGTTAGGGTTAGGGTTAGGGTTAGGGTTAGGGTTAGGGTAAGTGTTAGGGTTAGGGTTAGGGTTAGGGTTAGGGTTAGGGTTAGGGTTAGGGTTAGGGTTATGGTTAGGGTTAGGGTTAGGGTAAGGGTAAGGGTTAGGGTTAGGGTTAGGGTTAGAGTTAGGGTTAGGGTTAGGGTTAGGGTTAGGGTTAGGGTTAGGGTTAGGGTTGGGGTTAGGGTTAGGGTTAGGGTTGTGTGCATCTTTTCGATACAGTTGAACTTTCCGGTTCGTACTGGGAGAAGAAGGCGACGGGGGCATGGGGGTTTTTTTCTTCACATCAATTGCCTGATCAGGCTCTTGCCTGTGTAGAAAGTCTTTATGAGTTTGATTTTTGTGTGTATTGTGTTCTCTGTTTCGTGTTTGTTAATCAGTGTGCAGAGTTTATCAAGTAGTCTTTTATTACTTGTAGCGTAGTCTATTACTATCGGTAGAAAGATGTTTCTTGATGTAGCTTGGTTGTTATTGTCATTATTGTTATCATTGTCATTACTAGTCATGATCCTATTATTGTTGTTATCATTAATACAAGTGTTATTATTATTATTATCATTATTGCTGTTATTATAATTATTGGTGTTGTTCTTAATCCATATCAGCTTGCTGCTGATCTTCATCTTGGTGTAGTTATGACCTTTGTTCGAGAGTATTCTGCAGAATTTCCTGGCTATCGTGTCATAGTCGGATTTTTCTGAGCATTGTCTTGCAAATCTTGTAAGGCCAGCTTTATGTAGGTTGTTGATTATATGTCTCGGGTGGTTTGACTCGGCGTGTAGCCAATTGAAATTGTTAGTGTCTTTAATGTAAGTTTTTGTTGTGATCTTGTTATTGTGTAATGTAAGGGTTAGGTCTAGGAAGTTAAGGTTGTTTAAGTTTTCTGTGTATGTTAGTTCTATCTCTCTTAATCTGCTGGTTGTCTTCAATTTTATTTCTGAGAGGGTTTATTTTGTGCTAATTATTAGAATGTCGTCAATATATCTTTTATATAAGATAGGCTTTGTTTTTAAAATTATATTGTCGAGGTCATGAAGGTAAATGTTGGCTAATGCGGGTGCCATTGAAATACCCATTGCTAAACCGTTAGTTTGCTTGAATACTTCGTAGGTAAAAAAAATATTGTTTAGGGTAATTTTGAGTAGATCTATTATCAGTTTATCTGGTCGGTTCGGAACAGGGTATTTTTTTTAAATTTTAATTGTTTTTGCATCGGTCTTTTTATTAATCATATTAGTATAAAGGGAGGTAATATCAGCTGTCGCAAGGATTAAATTACTGTTGTCGTTATTAATTTTGTTTTCTAAATTTATTTGGTTTATTATTTTTATCAATTCAAAGCTGTCTTGTAGGTAGCTTGTATGTGTCTTCATGAGGGGTATAAGGTGGTGGTTGATGAATTTTGTAATATTGGTGGTTTCTGTATGGATGTTCGTGATAATTGGGCGACCTGGTGGTATGTTTCCATCCCATTTTTCTATTTCTTTATGTATTTTGGGTAATATGTAGAATCTTCTATTTTTGAATGGAGTTTTGTTATTTATTAGAAATTGTTTTAGTGTAGGGCCTATGTTGTGTCTTCTTAAGGTGTCGATGATGATTTTAGATGTTTGTCGGTATTCCACTAGATTGGAAGTTCTATAAAAGTTTGTGTTGGCTAATTGTCTTCTCGCTTCCTTATCGTTGTCGGCGTAATTTTGTATTATGAAGACATCGTTCTTGTCTGCTTTTTTGATTGTAATTAGTTTGTTCTTAACGTTGTTTTTCAATATCTTGAGTGCTTCTTTTTCTTCTTTAGTTATATTCATTCTATTGTTGGTAATAAATAAGGTATTAGTTTTATCTTTGTTTAGGTGTTTTATTTTAGTCATTTTAATGTTAATCGGTATTATGTTGAGTTTTTTCTTTTTCTTTCTCTTATAGAGATCTTGGTTGAAGACTTGTGTTAATTTACGTAATAGTTGGTTTTCTGATTCAGAAAGATTTTCTTCTTTGGGTGTAAAGTTGGATGGAGGTTTGAAGTTAGATGTAAGTTTGAAGTTAAGTCTTTCTTTGTGTGATAGGTAGTCATTATTTTTGTTGAGTCTTCTAAAATAAAATTTAAGTGAGAGGTCTCTCTTCAGTTTATGGTAAAAGGATTTATATTTATAATAGTTACAGTAGGGGTCAGAGTCAACGAAACCCAGTCCTTTATTCAATATTTTGATTATGTTATTATTTAGTGTGTGGTTAGATAAGTTAATGTAGGTGGGCTTCGCAGACTCTGGATTCAGTTTTTTGTATTTGTTGGTTTTCTTCCTCTTGTTTTCTTTGGGGAGATTTTCTCTTGCGGATTGGTGGGTGTGTCCGTTTGGGGGGGTTTTTCCAGTATCGTGATGGTTGTAGGGATATTAGTTGGGTTGGGTGTCGGGTTAGGTGTGGGGTAAGGGACTGAGTTAGGATCCGTGTTAGGGTTAGGGTTAAGGCCAGGGTCAGGGTCAGGGCCAGGGCTAGGGTTGGGATTAAGGTTAGAGTTAGAGTTAGGGTTAGGTTTAGGGTTAGGGTTACGGTTAAGGTAAGGGTTAGGGTTCTTTGGGGGAGAGAAGCCTGATTGTTTGAGGTCGATCAGGGTTTGGTTGTTGAGGTTGAACATTTCTAGCATTTCAGCTAGTTTCTTCTTTTTATCTATAATTTCCTTCCGTTTGTATTTAAGGGTGTTGATTTTTTTAATTTTGTTTATTTTTTTGGAAGTTATCTGTATTAGTTTCAGATTGGTGATTCTTTTGTGGTTTAATTCATTCTCTGTGATTTTCTTGAGGTCCTCGAGGCCTAAATCTCTTAGTTCCGTTAGGTTCATTTCGATGTCGTTCATCTCAAGTGTGATCTCGGTTAATATGTCTAGTTCGGTTTGTACTATTGGGTCCTCTTCTTCTGCATCTTCTTCTTCTTCTTCTTCTTCTTCTTCTTCTTCTTCTACTATTCCTTCCTCGGTTTCCATCTCTATATCTTTGTGTTCTTCCGTTTGATCGTTTTTATTGTCTTTTTGTTGTTTGGTTGGGCTGTTTGATTTGTTGATTAGGTTCTGGAGGCTCTGAAGATATTTTAGTGTTTCTTCGAGTTTCGAACTAATGTCGTTGGTTTGTGTTGTGATTAGTTGTGGTGGGGTTTGTTGTGGTAGGGGTGGCTCCGGGGTTGTTGGGTTTAGGTTGTTTAGTTTTATTGTTAGTCTTTCGAACAATTTGTCATCCCATTTTGGGTTTTGTTTCTTGGTGTATTCCCAAATTGGTTTTAGATCATTTTGGATACTCTTGTATTTCAAAGTTTTGATCATGTTATCTACATGGGCTTCCTGTTTTTCAAGGATTGTCATTCTTAGACTAATTCTGAACTCTTCTGTTAGATCAGTTATATTCCCTGAGAGCGTTGAGTCTTCTGTTAGGTTATTTATATTAATCGATTGTATATTTTTGATAATACCTAGTTCAAATTTCATTTTTTTCTCTAGTTTTTTTAAAGTTGGAGATTTGGTTGAGCCCTTTGAAGATCTTGATTATATTTCTTTTCAGGTCTGAGTCCGTGTTGTTATTGTTGTTCATGTTATTATTTTGGTTGTTGTTGAAGTCGTTATTATTATTGTTGTTGTTGAAGTTGTTACTATTGTTGTTGTGGTTTCTGTTTTGGTTTTTGTTGTATGGATTGTATCTGTTGTTGTTTCTGTTGTCATTGTATCTTGTGTTGTAGTTGTTCTGATTGTTATGATTGTTGTTCTGGTAATTTCTGGGGTTGTTGTTGGGGTAGTTTTGGTTTTGGGTATTCTGGTTGTTGTTGTTGTTGTTGTTGTCGTTGGGGTAGTTTTGGTTTTGGTTATTCTGGTTGTTGTTGTTGTTGTCGTCATTGTTCTGGTAATTTTTGTTCTGGTTTTTGGTTGTTTCGACGTACTGTGAGATTATTTTCTTCACAATGTCTTCTGTTATTATGTTCTCTTGTGCTAGGTTTGGGGTGTTATGGAAGCTGGGATTGTTTGGGGGTGTATATCTAATATTGCTAAATTTCTGCTGTTGGTTGTTGTTGTTGTTGTTGTAAGGTTAGGGTTAGGGTTAGGGTTAGGGTTTGAGGGTGTATGTCCGAAGACATGAGTGGGTTCCGGCTCGTGAAGATGGAGGCATCAGCAACTCGAGGAGATCTCCACGCTTCTTTGTGTTGACTTTATTGTTGTTCGCTGTTGATTTAATTATTATAACTCGCCATATTTTTGAAGACAATAAAACAACTGGTTTTTTTGTAATGTTTTTTTGTAATAACATCGTGTAGGATCGAACCAACTAGTTTCGCTTATGGGTAAGCTTCATCAGGGTTATCCTACACATGCTGAGTCGCCTTATATAGGCTGGCAAGTGCGTATGTTAATGAAAGAGCGCGATTATGTTAATGTGTCAAAGTCAAGAAAACCAGGTGAGTACACATCGATAGTGATAATGTTAGATAAGTCAATATGAATCAATTAAAGTAGTACAAAGTTGATTCTGAGACTTCAGGATGTCCCTGTGTTGTAGAGCAAAGATGCTTCGAAGACTTTGTGTTGTAGAGCAAGGTTGATTCGGAGACTTCAGGATCTCTTAGTATTGTAGAGTCTGAGTCAGAGTTAGAGTTAGGGTGTCTTTGTTTAAAGTTAATTTTAAGAGTTAGAGTTAAAAGATCACTCTCTACTGGCCGTGTTAGGGTCACAGGTAAGGTGTCTTCATTTAAAATTATAATTAAAAGATCATTCTTTACTGTCCGTGTTAGGGTCACAGGTAAGGTGTCTTTATTTAAAGTTAATTTTTAAAGTTAGAGTTTGGAGATCATTCTACACTGGTCGTGTTAGGATTAGGGTTAGGGTTAGGGTTAGGGTTAGGGTTAGGGTTTAGGGTTAGGGTTAGGATTAGGGTTAGGGTTAGGGTTTAGGGTTAGGGTTAGGGTTAGGGTTATGGTTAGGTTGTTGTGTGAGATTCAGTTTCCTGATTCCCAGAATCTTTCCGGTTTATGGTTTGGTTCTGCCCGGTAACATTCTCAATATAATCCTTTTATGGTTAGTGGTTTCATTTGTTGTTTTGTCACATTACTTGTCTTATTAGGGATTTCCCTACTTTGTATGCTTTTATTGGGATTATGTTTAGGTCCTCCATTTCTTTTATTGATTTTGTAATGTCTTTGAGGAGTTCTTCATTATTTTTTGTGTATTCGATTATTATTGGCACTTTTTCTTTCGGTTTTTCGTTTCCTCTTATTTTTTGTTTTTCTTTCCCTTCGTCTTTATTTGGGGGTTTGGGGGTGTTTCTTTCCACTTCGTATTTTTCTTTATTTCGCCAAATTTCTTTGGCGTTAATTTTCATTTTTGTATAGTTGTGACCTGCTTAGTATGTTATAGTCTTTTTTTAGGGTGCATTGTCTGCAGAATCTTATTAGGCCGCTCTTATGTAAGTTGGTTATTATGTGTTTGGGATGATTAGAGTCGGCGTGTAACCAGGCTAGGTTATTTGTATCCTTTATGTGTGTTTTTGTAATAATTTGGTTTTCTATAAACTCTAGGTTTATGTCTAAAAATGTTATTGTTTTATTGTTTGTTACATATTCTAGTTTGATTTCTTTTATTCTGTTTGTGGTGTTGTTTATTATTTCATTGATGATTGTGCTGTCGCATATTATTATAATATCATCTATGTATCGTTTGTATAGTATTGGTTTGTATTTTAAGATGATGTTATCTAGATCGTGGAGATATATGTTGGCTAGGGCTGGTGCCATACTTACGCCCATTGCTAGGCCACTTGTTTGTTTGTATAGTTTCCCGTTGTATTTAAAGAAATTATTGTTTAATGTGACTTTTAGTAGGTCTATTATCAATTTGTTAGGTCTTCCAATGTCTGGGAATTTTTTAAAAATTAGTTTAGTTTTTGCTACTATTTTGTTATTTATCATGTTTGTGTATAGTGAGGTGATGTCGGCTGTCGCCATTATGAGGTTGTTCGTGTCAATGTTTTCCTCTCTTATTTTTGTATTTAGTTCTTTGATGATTTTGATAAGTTCGATGCTATCCTTATGTCTACTACATCGACCAAATCAACAAGAGGACCAGTTGGATTAACCCTCGACATATCAATGGTTGGTTGGTTTTTGTATTGTTTTTGGAGAAAGTGGAGGTGGTGTTAATGATTCGGAAAAGTAAGAATGATAGGTTTTAAGATTTGATTTTTTATATAAATTTTGTTTAATGTGGTTGAGTTTTATATTAAAAAAAAATTAAATTCTAGTTGTCATGGTAGTAAAAAAAGGGAATTTATAATGAAAAATGGTTGTTTTTGATTTTCAGCACTTGCTTAATAAATCATGTTTATACCTGTGAAACCTGTGTCCATAAAACCAACTACATGATTCATTTGAAACACACACACACACACACACACACACACACACACACACACACACACACACACACACACACACACACACACACACACACACACACACACACACACACACACACACACACACACACACACACACACACACACACACACACACACACACACACACACACACACACACACACACACACACACACACACACACACACACACACACACAATATTTGATTAAAGATGTATTATTTGGTTATTGTAGGATAAAGTGAATGCATTATCAGCTCTTTAAAACACGAAAACTAAAATTCATTAAACTTTTTTTTATAAATACAGCATAAAGGTTAGTCTCTTTAAATCAAATTTTGAAATTATGTTTTCAGTTTTTTGTTTTTAAAATATGAGGTTAAAGAAATTTTTTCATTTAAGTAAATTTTTAGTTTGTTTTTATATTGTTTCTATTTTTAATGCAATTTTTTTGTGTCTCTATTTTTAGTTGAGCTTTTCCTGTTTCATTTGAAGGGTCTGCCTATTTTTTTAGCTTAGTAAATAATAATGTAAGCTTGATTGTTATTTTCACGTTGAATTAGCTTAATAATTATATATATATAATATTAATTATTCAACATATATAATTTTTAAACCCTAAAAATCCATATACTACCGATTAAACTTCTCCCTCATCCCCACATTTGATAATCACCACAGCAGCTGGCAAGAAGGGGGTCGGGGTGAAGGGCAGGTCACCCGGCGGACACAACCTCATGCCCATCAACAACCCCAACGGAGCCTCCAAGCACCCGAACCTCCTCCAACAACACTCCAGACTTCCTCCAAAGTCAAACCAGGTGCCCATATTGACAATGGCATACCCTTTGTCTGGATTTCTGTATGACGCTGATTTGTAATCTTGAATGTTTAAACTGATTATTTGACTCTTAAAAAAAGATTTTTTCAAAGTTTAGATTATCGTGATTCTACCACTGAATTTCCATAATAATAATCATCATCATTTCAATCATCATCATCACCACCAGCCTGCCATGAGACACAAGGTAACAAAGGCGGCGAATCCGTTGCACAACTTCCAGCTGCAACTATTCAGCCAGCAACAACTAGCGCAACAACAGCAACTGCAACATCAACTTCAACAACACAACATCAACAGCCGAATTTCCATGCTGCAGAATATGAACAGCATGAGTAGCAGCAACAACATAGGCGGCGGTGCTGGCGGCAACCACGAACAGCTGATCCGTCTGGAGCTGGAGAAGTTGAAGAGAGAGAAGGAGCGACTCGCCAAGGAGAGAGAAGAGTATCAGAAGAGGGTAACTGTGTTGCCTAACCTTTCATTGCTATATCTCTCAGCTATCTCCGAGCTCCCAACGTCTTGCTTATTCTGGAGTTACAAAATTTAATAATATCCGAAAAAAGTTAATATTATTCCCAAAAAATTTGAATAACTTTTTTTTCTTAAATCTAAGCTCAAGTTTATTAAAAATAATTAATTATAAAAAGATTAAATGCTTTAAAAAATATTTTCTAGGTTAAGAATTATTAAAAAACCAAGTTAATTCAAAGTTCAAGTGTATAAAATTAAATTCAATTTCTCTCAAAAAGTCACTCGTTTCACATTTTGGTTTCATAATCATTTGTATGGGTTTGCTGTATTTGTATGCTCTATGTTATGGAAATCAAATTTTCAAAGTGCATCTAGGTATATTTACTTGGAAACTTTTTATCATTTTTTTATAGGATATATTATTTCATGACTTATTTCTGACACTTGCGCCAGCACCTTGTCTGTCTTGTTGACTGTTGATGGAGGAAGAGGCGTTGGTGTGATGGTGGAGTAAGAGATGATGATGATGATGTGATGGATGAGTGAGGTGATGATGATGATGTGATGGGTGAGTGAAGTGATGATGATGATGTGATGGGAAAAGTAAAAGATGGAGAGTATGGATGAGTGAGTGATGATGGATAGAGTGAAATATGGTGAGATGGAATGAGTGAGTGATGATGGAAAAAGTGAAATATGGTGAGATGGAATGAGTGAGTGATGATGGATAGAGTGAAATATGGTGAGATGGAATGAGTGAGTGATGATGGAAAAAGTGGAATATGGTGAGATGAGATGAATAAATAAAGGAGAAAGAGTGGAGTGAGAAATGGTGAGGATGGATAAAGTAAAAGATGGTGAAAAAAAAATGAATGAGAAAAAGTAAAAATGGATAGAGTAAAAGATGGTGAAAAAGAAATAAATGAAAGAATGAAAGATGGATAGAGTGAGGGAGAACGAACTCTGTTCGATGATCTCATCCTTGATCTTTGAGCCTCCGTGGGCAGCGGCCTTGTTGGCAGGTGCACACTTGGAGTGGCGCGCCTTTAAGTCTCCCAGGGCTTTCTTCAGTCTCTCGATCTTAAGGTGAGGGAGGGAGGAGGGGAGGGAGGGTTTGGAGAGATGGGATGGTTGTGAAGGGGAGGGGGGGTTTGGAGAGATGGGATGGTTGTGGGGGAGGGGGGGGGGGAGGAGTGGGGGGGGAGGGTGAGGTTGGAGTTGGAGTGAAGTGGAGGTTGGGAGAAGGGTTTAGAGAGAGATAGAAATTTCGTTGAAAGGTTTTGAAAAGATAAGGCGGTGCAGGAGAGAGTGAGAAGAAAACAATGCATACAAATCGAAGCATTCATGCAATGACAACTTGCAACAGCCGTAACAGACACCACTCTGACCTGAGCAGTGCACTTGGAGTGGTCTAGACCCTTGGTGGCTGCAGCAGCTACAGCATTACTACTACTAACACCCTTACCACTACCACCACCAACAGCACCACTACTACTACTAGCACCTCCACCAACAGCACCACCACTACTACTACTAGCACCACCACCAGCAGCAGCAGCAGCAGGTTGACTGGTAACCTGGGCAACGAGGTGGGATGTCTTGTGCGACAACTGCACAATCTTCCTCTCCAGAAATTCCTTTTCCAGACGCAGAGATTTTAATTGGCTGATGAAATCGTGGTGGGCGGGGTTTGTGCAGTTGGTGCTGCTTTGTCTAGACGCCTGTCTAGTCATAACAGAGTCTGAGGAGAGGGATAGCGTGTCTGGGATGGGTGAAGATGAAGATTGTTGTTGGAGTTGTTGTTGTTGGAAAGACTGTTGATGTTGTTGTCTAGAGAAGTGTTGTTGTTGATGTTGTAGCATGTCCTCTTTCTCCTCCACATGCATCCTCCTCTTGAACCTCTCCTCATTCAACTCGCTCATCAACTGACCCACCCTTCCCTCCAGACCCACCTTCGCCTCCTCCACCACCTCCAACTTCCTCTTCACCCTTATCAAATCATCCTCCACCACCCTCTTCTCACCAACCACCTCATCAACCCTCCTCGTAGCTTCATCCACTTCCCCCCTCAACACACCCACCCTCCTCTCACTCACGGCCATCACTCTCTCTTTCTCAAGCCTCAAATCCTTTCGAATCTGATCCAACTCCTCCCTCATTCCATCCACCTGCTTAATCAATCTTCCATTCTCCTGCCTGCACCCATGCAACTCATCCTCTACACCCCTCCTCTCTAACCTCATCCTCTCCACCACTTCCTGCAACCTCTCTTCCCTCTCTCTCATTCTTTCTTCCGTCTCTTTTATCCTCTCATTCCATCCATCATTCTCCATCATCAGTCTCTCCAACGACTTTTCCACATCCTTCTTTTCCTTCTTCAATCCATCAATTTCTCCTCCCATCCTCAACACCTCCTCTCTCCATCTTTCCACTTCTTTCTCTAACTCCTTCACCATCCCATCCCTCAATACCTCTTCTTCACTCTTCCTCTTCAACTCTTCCATCACTCCATCCATCTTCACCACTGCCTCATTCTTTTCTCTCTCACAATCTCCTAACTGCGTCTTCAATCCACAAATACTCTCTAATAACTCATAATTCTCTCTCTTACTCTCAACCAACTCCTTTTCCGCTCCATCCATCCTCTCTGATAACTCATCCTTCTCTTTCCTACACTCAATATACTCTTTCTTTGATCCATCCACCACTCTCTCCAACTCATCCCTTTCTCTCTTACAATCCTCAAACTCTTTTCTCACTCCATCCATCCTCTCCACCATCTCATCCTTCTCTCTCTTACACTCTCTCAACTCTTTCTCCAATCCATCCACCACTCCTTGCATCTCTCGAAGACACACCTCACTTGCTTCCTGCAGCGCTTGCTCCTCTGGATGACCACCACCACTCTTCCTCCTGACCTCTGGCTGCTCCTGCTGCAAGTCAGCGAGCAGAACTTTTTTCGATTCAGGCGCCTCTCTGATTACTCTACCGCACCCGCTACTACTACTACTACTACTGCTATTGCTACTATTACTAGCATTAGTACTGCTAGTATTAGCAGTAATACTGATATTTTTCTTAGCATCACCACGAGCACTTACTACACCCTCCTCTAGCTTACAAACCCCCTCAACTACACCAACCACCCTACCACTACCACCCCCAAGAGCACCACCAACCACACCACCCCCACTGATCACACCACCACCACTGACGATATCATTACCAACCACACCACCCCCACTGATCACACCACCACCACTGACGATATCATTACCAACCTTCATCGTCTTCACCGTCTTCATCGTCTTCACCGTCTTCACGCAAGCAAGACAACACCACATCACGCAAGCAAGACAACACCACATCACGCAAGCAAGACAACACCACATCACGCAAGCAAGACAACACTACTCAACGAACGCACGCACCAGTCTCAGCCTTGCTCTTCTCGATGGCAGCGATGACAAACCAATTGTCGCCTGTGGGCTTTTGCTTGAACGCCTCGAGCGCCTCTTTCGCCTGTCCTGCAGTGGCGTACTGCACGTAGGCGTACCTGTGCGCGTGTGGTGGTGTGCTTGCTACAGACGCCGTGTGGTCGGTGTGTGATGCAGATGGATGGAGTGAGGTATTTATTTGACGGCATGGTTTGTTACATCTATAGTAGGTCTCTACAAATCTCCTGGTCATACTGTCATATACTCATATACGTAAGATAGGCATGCGTTTAGGCGTCAGTGCATCGATATGAGGTCGTCTCCAGTTCTTGGCTACAGCAGCACACGCATTAGCAACTAGTCCTTATCATTCAACATTCATCATCACAACTACTGCTCCAGGGCACATGGAGTGGAAGGGGCGTGGTGGTTCGGCGTACCCTTTGTTCTTGTTATCTCGGGCTGGCAGTATGACTCTTTCGCATCCAGAAAAGTGTTCCAAGAGCTGCGGCTCTGAGATTTCTAGTCCGATATTAGCTACGTACAGAAGCCTCGAGGCCAGCGCATCTGTAATGATCGGGGTGGTGAGTGTAGTAGTGCATTGATGGTGGTGTAGTTGAAAGTTTATAAGTCCCTCCTCCTCCTCCTCCTCCTTCTCATCCTCTTAGTTTTCTTCTTGTTTGCAGACGTGCCACAGGAGTGAGCTACAACTTGGGTCTTAATAGTGACATGCCAACATCTTAAATGAGATACACAATAGTATAACCCACTTGAAACAGAATATAACAACACACAACATTACTGCAACAGAATATAAAAATATACAACATGACTGCAACAACATAAAACACTGCAACAGAATATAACAATATACAACATGACTGCAACAACATAATATACTGCAACAGAATATAACAATATACAACAACATAAAACACTGCATACAGAAACAAAATCTACAGCAATATAATACATTGCAACATACAAAATATACAACACACAACACAAAATAATACACAACCAATTAAATTAACACACAGCAACAAAGACATAATAACACAAACCCTGAACATAATACAACAAGGCCTAACCTCTAGCAGGGGCAGGACACTTGATCTTGGACATGATGTGGCCTGCAGGGTGCAGGGTCAAAGGCTTTCAAGGTCATTTCAAAAAGCCATCATCAAGAAAACCTCACAACAAGCTAATGAGTCACTAGATACCCATCGGTAAGCAATGCAGATAAAATAAGGATAAAATATAAAGAAAAAAAAATAATATTAATGAAGTCTATATAATATTAATGAAGTCTATATAATATTAATAAAGTCTATATAATATAAATAAAGTCTATATTATATAAATAGGAGTCTATATTATATAAATAGGAGTCTATATTATATAAATAAAGTCTATATTATATGAATAGGAGTCTATATTATATAAATAAAGTCTATATTATATGAATAGGAGTCTATATTATATAAATAAAGTCTATATAATATCAATGAAATCTATATTATATCAATAGGAGTCTATATTATATGAATAGGAGTCTATATTATATGAATAGGAATCTATATAATATAAATAAAGTTTATATAATATCAATGAAGTCTATATTATATGAATAGGAGTCTATATTATATAAATAAAGTCTATATTATATGAATAGGAGTCTATATTATATAAATAAAGTCTATATTATATGAATAGGAGTCTATATTATATGAATAGGAGTCTATATTATATGAATAGGAATCTATATAATATAAATAAAGTGTATATAATATTAATGAAGTCTATATTATATAAATAAAGACTATATTATATAAATAGAATTCTATATGCGTGTAGTACAAGAAATGGCTCACTCTCAGAGATGTGTTCGGTGAAGACGACAGTGTTGATGTCCCTCTTCTGCCCTCCCTCCTTATCTTTACTCCCATCTCCCTCCCCCCCTCCTTATCGCCACTCACCTCTACCTCCATCCCCTCCTTATCGCCACTGCCATCCACCTTGGCAACCCCCTGTCTTCACTTCACTCGCAGCCTCACCACTGCCACTTGTGGCTGCTTCAGTGGTCGTCTCAGCAGCAGTGGTAGTGGTGGTTGCAGTAGTCTCGACAGTAGTAGTAGTAGTATTAGAAGTAGTAGTTGGAGCTGGAGTGGTGGTGGTGGATGGAGGGAAAGGGGGCAGTGCCATGAGAGCCTGCTTGGCCTCCAACACATCAGTCATTGAGTTGAACTTCATTCGCAAGAAACTGCGTGATGAGTGATGGATTTGCATCATCATCATCATCACCACCATTGGTAAATAAATACTACATAAACAATTGCACAATAAATACTTCAATATAGCACCACACTACAAACTACCACATTATAGCAACATTGACACTAGATGACACCACACCATGCCACACCATAAAACACACACACCCCTTAATGGGAGGTCCATCGATGGCCTCGTTGATCTCCATGGCGACATTGACAGCCCTCTTGACTCAAGAGTCTTGAGGCTGAAAATGATTTTAAATATTTATTTATAAAGCTGATGAATTGATGGTGACATGGAATGGCAAGGAAATCAAGGTTCCGTGCAAGGAGGAAGTCTCTAGAGGTGCCTCAATCAGCCATATATTCATGATGATTATTTATTAAATAATCATCATGAATATATGGAATATTGAATATATTTAATATTGCATCAAGCCTTGATGATCAAGGTAAGCAACTGAGGCGCTTCATTGAACGAAACATGAAATTAAAAATATTAAAACCTTATCAAGCTACACACAAATATCTATACATATATAAACATCAGAAAACCACCCTCTTCCACCACGACAGACCTGCGCTACTACAGTCGCCAACTGCACTTCATCGCGCCTCCAATGCTTTCCAAAGTATCCCGAACAAATGAAGCACCATAGACAAGAAAATTGAATCAATTTAAATTAATTACAGTAAAAAAATTATTACAACACAAATATAAATAAATATAAATTTATATGTTAAATACTATTTATTTAAAAAAAAGTTACTCGAAAAAACAACAGTTTGAAAAATTTTGTTTTTTTTTCATTCACAATAAACACTTAATATTGAAAAGTAAATTCGGTTAAACTTAATTGACAATCATTGGTCACATAAGGGTGTAAGACTTCACAGTCAAAAGTGCACAAATATTCAGTGGTAGTCTGCATATGGGATGTAGGATAAAAAGCCTCTCGGAGAAAAAGCCTTCGGATAAAATACCTTCTACAAAAAGCCTCCCGGAAAAAAAGCCTCTCGGAGAAAAAGTCTCTCGGAGAAAAAGCCTCTTTGTTAATGTTTTAGTATAAATAAAACGGACTTTTTTTTAAAAAAACGGATTTTTTTATAAATTCGTATCACAATTTTAAATAAATAAAACAAACTATATTTTTTTAAATTACATAATTAAAACGAACTATAATTATAACTATAACGGACTTTATTTTTTTAATAGATTTGTTTCACAATTTTAAATAAATAAAACGGACTATATTTTAAAAAAATACATAATTAAAACGAACTTTAATTTATCAAATACAATAAAAATTATTGGTAAACGGATAAAAAGTCTTCAGAAGAAAAAGTTTTCAGAATAAAAAGTCTTCAAGATAAAAAGTCTTCAGGATAAAAAGTCTTCAGGATAAAAAGTTTTCAGGATAAAAAGTCTTCAGGATAAAAAGTCTTCAGGATAAAAAGTCTTCATGATAAAAAGTCTTCAGAATAAAAAGTCTTCAGGATAAAAAGTCTTCAGGATAAAAAGTCTTCAGAATAAAAAGTCTTCAGAGTTAAAAGTTTTCAGAATAAAAAGTCTTCAGGATAAAAAGTCTTCAGGATAAAAAGTCTTCAGGATAAAAAGTCTTTAGGATAAAAAGTTTTCAGAAAAAAAATCTTCAAAAAATTAAATTTTAAGGAAAAATACGTGATTAATACGTGATCCTTAAAACTTAAAGAATAAAATGTGATACTTTTATATAATTTTTGCTATAAATTTTTCGTTCAATCTCGAAATAGCCTTTGAATAAATTTGACTTGGCTGTTGTTGTTTCGTCACTTTAACCATAAGGAAATAATGTTTAAGGAAGAATACGTGATCCTTAAAACTAAAAGATTGAAATTTTATACTTTTATCTAATTTTTGCTTAATTTTTTTTTCAATCTGGAAATAGCATTTGAATAAATTTGACTGGGTTGTTGATTCCTCAATTTAATCATTAAGTTTTTTGCTGGTTCTCGATCGTGATTATTTTTTCTTGAAAATAAATTTTTTAAGATTTTTTCTCTGAAGAGTTTTATCCTGAAGACTTTTTATCCTGAAGACTTTTTGTCCTGAAGACTTTTTATCCTGAAGACCTTTTATCCTGAAGACTTTTTGTTCTGAAGACTTTTTATCCTGAAGACTTTTTATCCTGAAGGTTTTTTATCCTGAGAACTTTTTTTCTAAAGACTTTTTATCCTGAAAACTTTATCCTGAAGACATTTTATACTGAAGACTTTGTATTCTGATGACTTTTTATCCTGAAGACTTTTTATCCTGAAAACTTTTTATTCTGAAGACTTTTTATCTTGAAGACTTTTTATCCTGAAGACTTTTTATCCTGAAGACTTTTTATCCTGAAGACTTTTTATCCTGAAGACTTTTTATCCGTTTACCAATAATTTGTATTGTATTTGATAAATCGTTTTAGGTATGTATTTTAAAAAAATATAGTCCGTTTTATTTGTTCAAAATTGTGAAACGAATCTACAAAAAAATCCGTTTTTTATATAAAAAGTCCGTTTTATTTATACTAAAATATCAACAAGGAGGCTTTTTCTCCGAGAGGCTTTTTCTCCAAGAGGTTTTTTCTCCGGGAGGCTTTTTGTAGAAGGTATTTTATCCGAAGGCTTTTTCTCCGAGAGGCTTTTTGTCCGTTCCCCTCTGCATATGTATATATAAGGTATTGTTATTGTTTTCAAGTACATTATCCATGGAGTTCTCAAACAAAAGCGTTTCTCCTACTTCATCATCATAATCATCATCACAATCATCATGCCACCAGCAGCATCACCATCAGATCAACCTTCACCTTGCACCTCCTTCTCACACTCATCCACCATCTGGATCAGCTTCTTGTAGTACTGCCTATAAACCGCCCTTCTTTTCTTCTTGTAAGCCTGCAGCGATGGTGGTGTCAATGGCTTCAGAGCACTCCATCCTAACCACGCCACAGCCACAGATCATCATCACCATCACCACATCACCATCATCATAACACCACCATCAACATCATAACACCACCATCAATATCTTCATCATCCACAACATCATCATCACCACATCATCATCATCAACACCAACCATCATCATCATCACCATAATCATCTACCACACCACCACAAGCGCCTGCAGACACCTTCAAATCGGCTGCACTCGTCTTCATCTTCTCTCTCAACCCGTTCATTGTCTTCGCGCATCCCTCGGCAAACTTGTCGAATTCTTCTCTCTGCGTGCCGAGGCTGTGGTGGTGGGTGCTTCAGTGGGTGCTGCAATGGGGCAAGCATGCAAATCGGTGGAATGAGGGTTAGGGTGTGAGCAAATCTCGGCTTGATCAATGCCGAATGGTCTTAGCTTCGACTGCAACCTATGCTTTAGTAGGCTATAGACGCAAATAAATATTTGCTACTTAATGATCGTCACTATTATTATTATCATTAATAGTAATATTAATAATAATTTTTTTTGTGTGGTCTATACTATTCACAGCCTGACAGACGCATGCCATGTTACAATGGTTCTGAGAACCAAGGTTCTTATGCGCCAAGGCGCCACTCCACACGACGTGCACATCTTTCAATGCATACGTCGCAAACACCTTTAAGTTGCAAGTCCGACGTCTACCAACTAAGCCATCCCCGCTGTCGTTTTTTATAGCGCCCGGGCACGCAACGGAGTAAAATTAATCTGTCACCATTATCATCATCACCTTTTCGAACTGGTCAGTCTTGAGGAGCACTCTGACCACAGCCTCCTCCGCTGACCTGCTCTCCTTCTCCAACTTCCCTTCCTCCTCCTGACCTTCTTCCACCTGGGTAGTGATGGTGGTGATGAAGGTGGTGATGATGATGATGGTGGTGATGGTGGTGGTGATGATGATGGTCGAGGTGATGATGATGATGATCGTCATTGACGCAACAGAGGTGCAGACCTGACGATCGAGTTCCTGAATGAGGCGCTGCAGCTCCTGCTTCTTGTGCACCACCCTTGAACGCAATTTGTCGTTCAACAGCTCCTGTCGTTGTTGTGTTGTTGTGGTGTTATTGTTGTTGTTGTGTTGTTGTGGTGTTATTGTTGTTGTTGTTGTGGTGTTATTGTTGTTGTTGTGTTGTTGTGGTGTTATTGTTGTTGTTGTGGTGTTATTGTTGTTGTTGTGTTGTTGTGGTGTTGTTGTTGTTGTTGTGTTGTTGTGGTGTTATTGTTGTTGTTGTGTTGTTGTGGTGTTATTGTTGTTGTTGTGTTGTTGTGGTGTTGTTGTTGTTGTTGTGTTGTTGTGGTGTTATTGTTGTTGTTGTGTTGTTGTGGTGTTATTGTTGTTGTTGTGTTGTTGTGGTGTTGTTGTCGTTGTTGTGTTGTTGTGGTATTATTGTTGTTGTTGTGTTGTTGTGGTGTTGTTGTTGTTGTTGTGTTGTTGTGGTGTTGTTGTTGTTGTTGTGTTGTTGTGGTGTTATTGTTGTTGTTGTGTTGTTGTGGTGTTGTTGTTGTTGTTGTGTTGTTGTGGTGTTATTGTTGTTGTTGTGTTGTTGTGGTGTTATTGTTGTTGTTGTGTTGTTGTGGTGTTGTTGTTGTTGTTGTGTTGTTGTGGTGTTATTGTTGTTGTTGTGTTGTTGTGGTGTTATTGTTGTTGTTGTGTTGTTGTGGTGTTATTGTTGTTGTTGTGTTGTTGTGGTGTTATTGTTGTTGTTGTGTTGTTGTGGTGTTGTTGTTGTTGTTGTGTTGTTGTGGTGTTGTTGTTGTTGTTGTGTTGTTGTGGTGTTATTGTCGTTGTTGTTGTGGTGTTATTGTCGTTGTTGTGTTGTTGTGGTGTTATTGTTGTTGTTGTTTTAGTTCGTTTCGTTGATCAGCAGTCTGGAGAGGATAACCTCAACCAGCTGCGCTGCCCTGCCAGGCTCTTGAGTTAATTCTCTTGTGTTCTTGCCCAGCCCGTGTACTGCCCTATCTGGTTCCAGGGCTGGGCAGTCTGTCCAGAGATGAGTTGTTGTCTCCTGGGCTGTCTTGCCGAGTCTGCATAAGTCTTCTTGGCCTAGACCTATTCTACATTGGTAGGCTCTGATCGCCGGGTGGTGCCCAGTACGGAACCTGCTCAGGTTGGTGCGAGCAAGTTTGGTGAGCTCCTCCTCAGCTTTCTTGAGCCTGCCTTTGTAGATGCCATTCAGTCTGTTGTTACTGAAGTGGATTTCTTGTGGTCTGTGGCTTGTGACTGCTTGGCAGATCCCTGTTCTCGTTAGTTCCTGGTTTAGCGGGGTTAGTTGTACCCTGCTTCCTGTAGCTGCTTCTGCATCAGCCTCATCGTTTCCGATCAGATAGCAGTGGTCTGGCACCCAGATGAAGAGAACCTTTTTGTTCATGTTAGTACACTGTGCAGTTAGCTCTGAGGTTCGATGGGAGGAGAGAGAGTTGGATGCCATTAGCGAGAGAAGCGGCTTGCAATCGCACACAATCTTTGCCATGCTCCAGTCCTCTCTCTCACTCAACCATTTTAGAGCCTCCTCAACCGCAATTCTTTCAGTGTCCATTGGGTTACTCTTGTGTTCTGTGGGTTTGTTCCAGTTAGCTACTTTCTGATCGCTTTGGTACACCACCACTGCAGCACCACCATGCTTTGCCACACCTTGCACCGAGCCGTCAGTGTAGATGGTAAAGTCAGCTTCGCCTTCCTGAGAGATGGCATCTTTAGCTGCTTCCAGTTGTAAGAGATCAGGGTCGTGCTTGCTGGATTTGGAGTAGCTGATGTTGAGAGGGAAGTTGAACCAAGGCGGCTTTGGCTCGTATACCGCTTCGTGCAGTGGGTCTTCTGGGAGAAGTGCCTTTGCTTGTTGTTGTGTTGTTGTGGTGTTATTGTTGTTGTGTTGTTGTGGTGTTATTGTTGTTGTTGTGTTGTTGTTGTTGTGGTGTTATTGTTTTTGTGGTGTTGTTGTTCTGGTGTTGTTTTGTGGTGTTGTTGTTGTTGTGGTGTCGGTGTTGTTGTGTTGTTGTTGTTGTGGTGTCGTTGTTGTTGTGGTGTTGTTGTTGTTGTGGTGTTGTTGTTGTTATTGTGGTGTTGTTGAGATAGGGTTGTTATGGTATTGAGATAAATAATGCGGTGGAGTGGAGGGATGGAAGATTTATTGGAATTGATGGATGGAGGAAGAATGGAAGAGTGGATTGATGGAGGGCACCTGGATGACGGCAAACTCCTCAGCAGCTGTCCCTCGCAACTCTTGACGTCTTTCAGCGTCTGGTACACGTCGAAGCCCAACGACTCCTACGCCCTGAGAGGGAGAGGAGAGGTGAAGAAGGTAGAAAGAAAGAGGGGGAGAGAAGAGGGAAAAAAGAGAAGGTGGGAGGGAGGGAGAGAGAGGGATGAGGAGAGGGTGTGGAGGCGTAGGGGAGAGAGAGAGAGAAGGAAAGGAAGAAAAGAGATAGGAGAGGAAGAAAGGAAAAGGCTGCAGACAGCACTCACTTGAGCACGCCTTACAACTCCTCCAACTTCTCCTTCTCAATCCTCTCTGCAGGCAGTGGTGGTAATGATGTCATTATCTGAACAATCATAACTATCACTACAAGCAACATCATCATCATCAGCACCACCACCACCTTTGGCATCACACTTTTCCTTGATGATGGAGATTTCTAGTTTCTTGTGCATCACCTTTTCCTCAAACACCAGCCTGCAGTGGTGGTGGTGATGATGATACTGGTGATTACGATCATAGTGATGATGATAATGATCATAGTTGTACTCATGATGATGATGATAATGATCATCATCATGACCTCTTGCTAATTAAGGTTTCCATCTGCTTCTTAGTTTGAGTTGAAGAATCCTCAATGTTCCTCAGTGCTTGAGTGAGCTTTTCCTGTGGTGGTGATGATGATGATGATAATTTCAGTGATGATGATGATATCAGTGTTGATGATGATGATTTCATTGGTGATGATGATGATATCAATGGTGAAGATGATGATGATGATATCATTGGTGATGATGATGATATCAATGGTGAAGATGATGATGATGATATCATTGGTGATGATGATGATATCAATGGTGAAGATGATGATGATGATATCAGTGGTGAAGATGATAATGATCTCAGTGATGATAATGATCTCAGTGATGATGATGATCTCAGTGATGATGATTATCTCAGTGATGGTGATGATACTGGAAGCAGCACTAACCAGCTCGACTCGAGCAGCCTCGGTCTCCTGATCCAGCTGGCTGAGCTGCCCCTTCCTGTCCATATTCTGAGCCCTCAAGTTGATTTCCTCAGCTGGTGTGGAGGTGGTGGAGTGGAGGAGGGGTGGTGGTGGAGGTGGTGGAATGGAAGAGGGGTGGTGTTGATGGTGGTGGAGTGAGGAATTGGTGGTAGAGTGGAGAATGAGGTAGGGGAGCGGAGTGAAGAGGGAGTTGTTGTGAGGAGAGGCTGATGAATAAGACTTTCTTTGTTTATACCTTCTTTAGACATTTCAATTCCGAATTCTTTCGTAACTTTTGAAACATTTGACCCTTCTTCTGCTTTCTTTTTGTCTTCGTCTATTTCCTCAGTATCTTTTGAGTAATAATAAAACTATTGAACATCTCGAAAATGTTATTTTAGATATTTAAATGAAAAAATTTAATTTATTTATTCGACAGCGCTTTTAAATTAGATAAAAAGGGCTATAGAAATGGCTGTGATTGATTGATTGACTCGAGTTGATTATTAATACATTATTTTATTTCACATTTTCATTTTAATCTCAGTTGCTTTTTCTGTTTCATCTAATCTTTTAGTTAAGTCTTCACAAGTTCTTCTTTTTGGATCTCCATGCTATGCAAAATTGAAAAAAAAATGTATAGAGAGAGGTTTCACAAGGTGGAACGCTTTTTACACGTAGCCTCATAGCTCAATTGCATAATTGAGCGCTCTTGAATTTGATTAAAGGGCGCTATAGAAATTCATTTGATTGATTGATTGAATCAAACATATTCAAGAGCGCTCTGAAAAACCAATAACGTAAATGTGACTATATTCAGCTATTTGATTATAACTAGAATTTGCGAATTCACATAAAATAAAAGATATATTTAAACAAAAATTTATAATAAATCTTATAAATAATAGAAATTCGAAAAATGAATTTTTATGTATAATTTTTTATTATATTCTAATAATATTATTTTTAAATAATATAATTAGAATTATTTTTAAATATTCTAATTATACTATTTTCAAATAATTAGAATTATATTCTTATTAAATATTCTAAATTATAATCTATTTAAATATTCCTAATTATAATCTTCTTAAATATTCCTACTTATATTCTATTTAAATATTCCTAATTATACACTATTTAAATAATCTGTTTACATTATTTTTATTATACTTTGTTTAAATCATTTATTTTATATTCTGTTTAAATGATTCTTATTGTACTATTTTATATATTAATTGTAATTGTAATTCCAACTCCAATATTTCTTTATTTTATACTCTAATTAGAATTTTTTATTATTTCAAAATAATATTTGTAATAAAATGTTCAAAACTAATAATAATAATTTAATATTATGGTCAGAAATAATATTAAAAATTAATTCATGAATAATACTAAATAGTCATATTATTTTGGTAGAATCCTTTTTTCTTATCCATATCATCTTGTCTTAACTTATTTTAACACTTTCTTTAAAAAGGATCGCAACTTTTTTTATCACTTTATTCAAATAGAAAAGTGAATTCTAGTTTTGAGCTAAAAATAGTCATAGTTCGCTCTTTAGCTGTTCACATTTTATCCACTGTTCGCCTGCAAAATTTCGCTTCGCTAGTTCGCTTTTTATCCACGTAGTTCGTTCGCCTGTTCGCCGTTCGCTGTTCGCTTTTTATCCACACCCATATATCGATTATTACTAATAGTTTATTAGTAATAATAATTTGTTACATTCATCTTAACATAAGATTCTCCCCTTAGCATTTTCAACTTATAGTTTCTCTTTCCAGAATGGATCCGATTTCAAACTTTTGTGCGATCGATCAACCGAATTCTGAGGGTCATGATGGAGGTGATGATGATGATGATGGTCATGATGGAGGTGATGATGATGATGATGGTCATGATGGAGGTGGAATGGATCATTATCATCTACTACCGCATCCTCAAAAAAGCACCACATCCTTCATCCATCACTCCACTCACTCACTTTCACACTACCACCCACTTACACATTATCTCACCATTCACCACTACACCATACCACCACTACACCATACCACCACTACACCATACCCCCACTACACCATACCACCACTACACCATACCACCACTACACCATACCACCACTACACCATACCACCACTACGCCATACCGCCACTACTACCACCACAACCATCACTACTACTATCACTACCACCACCACCACCACACAGACTCAACAGCTGATGATGACTTCACCATGGCAACGGACGTCAACGAATACTCACAAACCAACCAGAAGCCAAAGAAATTCATGTAATCATTACTCATTTACTCTTATTTGCATTACTCATTTACTATTGTTTGTATCACTCATTTACTATTATTTGTATCACTCATTTACTATTATTTGTATCACTCATTTACTATTGTTTGTATCACTCATTTACTATTGTTTGTATCACTCATTTACTATTGTTTGTATCACTCATTTACTATTGTTTGTATCACTCATTTACTATTATTTGTATCACTCATTTACTATTGTTTGTATCACTCATTTACTATTATTTGTATCACTCATTTACTATTGTTTGTATCACTCATTTACTATTGTTTGTATCACTCATTTACTATTATTTGTATCACTCATTTACTATTATTTGTATCACTCATTTACTATTGTTTGTATCACTCATTTACTATTGTTTGTATCACTCATTTACTATTGTTTGTATCACTCATTTACTATTGTTTGTATCACTCATTTACTATTGTTTGTATCACTCATTTACTATTATTTGTATCACTCATTTACTATTGTTTGTATCACTCATTTACTATTATTTGTATCACTCATTTACTATTATTTGTATCACTCATTTACTATTATTTGTATCACTCATTTACTATTATTTGTATCACTCATTTACTATTATTTGTATCACTCATTTACTATTATTTGTATCACTCATTTACTATTGTTTGTATCACTCATTTACTATTGTTTGTATCACTCATTTACTATTGTTTGTATCACTCATTTACTATTGTTTGTATCACTCATTTACTATTGTTTGTATCACTCATTTACTATTGTTTGTATCACTCATTTACTATTGTTTGTATTACTCATTTACTATTGTTTGTA
Source organism: Piscicola geometra (assembly GCA_943735955.1). Taxonomy (NCBI): domain Eukaryota; kingdom Metazoa; phylum Annelida; class Clitellata; order Hirudinida; family Piscicolidae; genus Piscicola; species Piscicola geometra. The sequence continues at coordinate 134,303 of OX030969.1, read as the reverse complement.
TCACTCATTTACTATTGTTTGTATCACTCATTTACTATTGTTTGTATCACTCATTTACTATTGTTTGTATCACTCATTTACTATTATTTGTATCACTCATTTACTATTATTTGTATCACTCATTTACTATTATTTGTATCACTCATTTACTATTGTTTGTATCACTCATTTACTATTGTTTGTATCACTCATTTACTATTGTTTGTATCACTCATTTACTATTGTTTGTATCACTCATTTACTATTATTTGTATCACTCATTTACTATTGTTTGTATCACTCATTTACTATTATTTGTATCACTCATTTACTATTATTTGTATCACTCATTTACTATTATTTGTATCACTCATTTACTATTATTTGTATCACTCATTTACTATTGTTTGTATCACTCATTTACTATTGTTTGTATCACTCATTTACTATTGTTTGTATCACTCATTTACTATTATTGTTTGTATTACTCATTTACTATTGTTTGTATCACTCATTTACTATTGTTTGTATCACTCATTTACTATTATTGTTTGTATTACTCATTTACTATTGTTTGTATTACTCATTTACTATTGTTTGTATCACTCATTTACTATTATTGTTTGTATTACTCATTTACTATTGTTTGTATCACTCATTTACTATTGTTTGTATTACTCATTTACTATTGTTTGTATCACTCATTTACTATTGTTTGTATCACTCATTTACTATTGTTTGTATCACTCATTTACTATTATTGTTTGTATCACTCATTTACTATTGTTTGTATCACTCATTTACTATTATTTGTATCACTCATTTACTATTGTTTGTATCACTCATTTACTATTGTTTGTATCACTCATTTACTATTGTTTGTATCACTCATTTACTATTGTTTGTATCACTCATTTACTATTGTTTGTATCACTCATTTACTATTGTTTGTATTACTCATTTACTATTGTTTGTATCACTCATTTACTATTGTTTGTATCACTCATTTACTATTGTTTGTATCACTCATTTACTATTGTTTGTATTACTCATTTACTATTGTTTGTATCACTCATTTACTATTGTTTGTATCACTCATTTACTATTGTTTGTATCACTCATTTACTATTATTGTTTGTATTACTCATTTACTATTGTTTGTATTACTCATTTACTATTATTATTTGTATTACCAATTGTATCACTAATACGGTGATTATCGCTTATAATCATTTTATCTCTTGTTGTATATATTATATGGAGATCATCATCATCACCAACCACCCACCAATCATCATCATCACCACCACCCACCCACCAATCATCATCATCACCATCATCAATCAGGGACTGCAAAGGTGATAATGAATTGAAGATCATCATCATCACCTGCTTTGTGTTTTCCATCTCCGTCACCATCTCCCTCATCCTCACCATCCTCTTCGCCCCTCCTCAGGTGCTCATGATGATGATGATGATGATGAGGATGATTAATGTAATTTATAACTATCATCATCATTATCACCACCATCATCATAATCACCTTCATCACCATCATTATCATTATCATTACCACCATCATCATCATAATCATCATCATCATCACTCCCACCACTATCTCACTATTATCATCATCATCATCACTCCCTTTATCTTTATACCCTTATTATCATCACCACCTCAATCATCATCATCACCACCACCACCACCTCCATCATCATCACCACCACCATCATCATCACCACCACCTCCATCATCATCATTATCACCACCACCTCCATCATCATCACCACCACCACAGGTCATCCCTCACGGCATCGTTTCTTCCAAAACTCTTGCTTGCTCCAAGGCTGCGACTGATGTTCTCAAGAGAGGTGCTGATGGTGATGATGATGACAGTTTTGGTAATGATGTTTTGGTTAAAAAAAACTATTGCTTCCACTACTACCACCACTACTGATACTACTACCAACACTACTACTACTACTACTGCCACTATTACTAATACTACTACCACTAATACTACTACCACTACTACTACTACTACTACCACTACTACTACTACTACTACTACCACTAATACTACTACTACTACCACTAATACTACTACTACTACCACTACTACTACTACTACTACTACTACTACCACTAATACTACTACTACTACCACTACTACTACTACTACTACTACTACTACTACTACTACTACTACTACTACTAATACTACTAATACTACCACTATGGCTACTACTACCACCACTACAACTACTACTACTACTACTACTACTACTTCTACTACTACTAGTTCTTCTACTACTACTACTACTACTGCTACTACTACTACTACTACTACTACTACTACTACTACTACTACTACTACTACTACTACTACTACTACTTCTACTACTTCTTCTACTACTACTACTACTACTACTACTACTACTACTACTATTACTACTACTTCTACTACTTCTTCTACTACTTCTACTACTACTACTACTACTACTACTACTACTACTACTACTAGTACTACTACTACTACTACTACTACTACTTCTACTACTACTACTACTACTTCTACTACTTCTTCTACTACTACTACTACTACTACTACTACTACTACTACTACTACTACTACTTATACTACTACTACTACTACTACTACTACTACTACTACTATTACTACTACTTCTACTACTACTATTACTACTACTTCTACTACTTCTTCTACTACTTCTACTACTACTACTACTACTACTACTACTACTACTACTACTAGTACTACTACTACTACTACAACTACTACTGCTACTACTACTACTACTACTACTACTACTACTACTGCTACTAGGAGGGACAGGGGTAGAGGCTCTGATATCAGCTGTCTTGTGCGAAACAGTCTATCAAGCTGATGTGGTGACACTCGGCAGGTTATTATTATTATTTATGTTTTTATTCTATCATTATCATCACTTCTATCATTATGATGGGGATGATGATGATATTTGTTATTAATTTCGAATTAAGAATTTGTGTTGCTTTAATCATAATAGTTATCAATTGCATTCTCTCATTTACTAGTAAGGTATTTCTTTTTTTTCCTTATCACCATCATCACCGCCAACATCATCATCATCATCATCACCGCCAACATCATCATCATCATCATCACCATCATCACCGCCAACATCATCATCATCATCATCACCACAATCATCATCATCAGCTCCGGTCTCCTCTTCTACCACCAACTTCTCCACAACCAAACGTCATTAGTCGATTTCACCACTGCATCCATCCGTCAGCAAGTCAGTCATGATGATGATGATCATTGCGGTGATGATAATGATGATGGTGGTGGCGATGATGATGATGGTGAAGATAATAACAATAATAATTATATATTTGAAATAATAGTAATGATTAAAATTATTCTTATTACCATAATATAAATATTAGAAATTTAATTATAACAACAACAACCACAACAACAACCACAACAACCACAATAACAACAACAACCACAACAACAACCACAACAACAACAACAACCACAACAACAACCACAACAACAACCACAACAACAACAACAACAACAACAACCACAACAACAACCACAACAACAACAACCACAACAACGACAACCACAACAACGACAACCACAACAACCACAACAACAACAGACGGGTGGGGGGATGGCAGTGCAGCTTCCCTCTCTCCTGAACGGCTTGACCACTGCCCGTCGTCTCGGTGGTCAGCAGAGGTTGTTGTTGTTGTTGTTCTGGTCATCAACGGTGCTTTCTTGTTGCTGCTGTTGTGTTAGTTGTTGTTGTTGCTGCTGCCTAGGTTTTGTTGGGGCGTTATTGTTGGCGTTTTGGTTGTTTTAGTGGTTTTGTTGTGGTTTTGATGATGGTTGTTGGGATGGTGGTTGATTTGTTGGGGTTGTTTTTGTAGCTGTTGTACTCCTAGTCTTTGCTACCACTACTTTTTACTTATTATCATTTATTTATTATTTTCTTTTTTTTATTATTATTTATTAATTATTATTATTCATTCATTTTTTTCGTTTATTTAATATTATTTTATTCTTTTTTATCACTTCAAAGTTTAAGCTGGGAAAAGATTCTGGAACCGATCGAACTCGAGATCGGACCGACTGTCGCTTATGCCTATGGCACTCTCGTCATGCTCTTCCTGAACTTCAAGGTACTCAACTCTTTTCCCACTTTATCGACATATTCCAAGCGCATTAATGTGCTAAAACAAAATACCTGAAAACAAAATTCTATACAAGTGCGCGCTATACACGGTATCCAACTCCTCACGCAGGAGAATTACCTGGGCGACTTTCAGAGCCTGAGCGACTTGGAGAAGAACATCGAAGCGAGCACGAGCGACTCATGTGCCAGCAAGTCGTGCATGGGCGCTGACGAAGCGAGCGGTGTCTCGGAGGTCGACCCGCGACTGTACCGACCTTTCAGCGTCGTCGTCCACCTCACTGTGCACGACATTCACGGCCATCTTGTCATGGTACTTTTGCCTTGCTTGCTCCACTTAGGAAATACAACTGCTTTCTGCATTCTTGAAGTTACATTATTTCCCGTTTGCGTTTTTTTAATTTTTAATTTTTCAACACTAGAGTATTTCTTATCATAATTATCATCATCGTTATCATCATCATCATCATTATCATCATCCTCATCGTCATCATCATCATCATCATCATCATCATCATCATCATCATCATCATCAGCATCAGCATCGTCATTATCATCGCTGTCATCATTATCGTAGTAATAATCATAATCATCAACGACGTCACCATCAGAATCATCATCATCACCACGAGCATCATCACCCCCTCCCACCCTTCCCCATTCGACAGAACTGCACACCGACGGGAGCGCCCTGTCCCAGCTTCTTCCTTGAGAGGGTGGTCTTCGAGATGGACAAGCACTACCACGAGACGCTGCTGCAGGTGAAGCTCTCCTCCGTCATGCTCGTCTGCATCGACACTCACGAGGTGTTCATCGGGCGTGGCGAGAGGCGATAGGGGGAGGGATGGTGGCTTTGTCTGCTTGTTTGTGCCTGCATGCTTGCAATTCAACGTAGTTATGATTTGGGCAATTCAATGAAATGATAACTAATATTTTGAAAAGTTATTACTGAGTGTTTTATTAAGTGTATAAAAAAATCCTTTTTCAACAATCGACTCACTAGCTTCTATACAATTTAAAGCTACACTACCTTAAATTACACCATTTCAACTACATCTCTCTACTACAACTGCACCACCTTCAATTACACCAATTCAACTACATCTCTCTACCACAACTGCACCATCTCAGCCTACACTCCAAACACCACATCATCTTAACCCATAACCACACACAACCACTCAAACTAATACGCTCAAACTCTCTCAACCTAACCCATGCCACATACAACCACCACACAACAACCCCCCTTCCCAACCACCACCACTGCTACCACACAACAACCCCCCTTCCCAACCACCACCACTGCTACCACACAACAACCCCCCTATCTCAACCACCACACAACAACCCCCTATCCCAACCACCACCACTGCTACCACACAACAACCCCCCTACCCAACCACCACCACCGCTACCACACAACAATCCCCCTATCCAACCACCACCACCGCTACCACACAACAACCCCCCTTTCCCAACCACCACCACTGCTACCACACAACAACCCCCCTATCTCAACCACCACAACCACCACACAACAACCCCCTATCCCAACCACCACCACTGCTACCACACAACAACCCCTCTACCCAACCACCACCACCGCTACCACACAACAACCCCCCTATCCAACCACCACCACCGCTACCACACAACAACCCCCCTATCCCAACCACCACCACCGCTACCACACAAAACCCCCCTATATTAACCACAACCACCGCCACTACACAACAACAGCGACCAGCGCAGCAGCGGCACTTGAACCGGGGCTTCCTGACGTTGTCCTCGTTGCAGATCAGGGGACACGCCATGTTCTCACACGAAGGTCTGCCCCTCAAGGCCGAAACTCTGGAGTACGCCTGGTTGATCGAGGTGGTCGTTGGTGACCTGGTCGGAAAGCTCACCACTGCACAGGTTGCTGCTAGTCGTGGTGGTGGTTGTGGGGCTAGTAGTGGTGGTTGTGGGGCTAGTAGTGGTGGTTGTGGTTGTGGGGGTAGAATTATTTAGTTGTGTGTTTTATAATAATAATAATATTATAAATAATTATTTTTTAAATTGGAGAAAGTTTATTATTATTAGTAGTAGTAGTATTAAAATGTTTTCACATCTCAAGCTTTCTTTATCAATTGCCCAACACCACCACCATCACCACATCCACCACCACCACCACTACCACCACCACCACCACCATCACCACATCCACCACCACCACCTCCACCACCACCACCATCTCTAGCACTTTCACTACTACACGCAGCCACCACCACACAACAGCTACTCAGCATCGTCGAGACGCTGAAGACCTTTGTGATGTTGGCTGCAGACAAGGAGAACAAGTTGGTGTGTCCGAACGCCTTCGAGCTTTGCCAGCACATGCTCGATCAGAATGAGTGTGTCAAGACAGGTGCGTTTTGAAGTTGTTTTAGTGAAAACAACTTTTTTTAAATATTAAAATTAAGTTTTTTTTATTGAAGCTTTTTCATTCATTTTTACATGTTAAAGCTTTTTTTATTTTTTTCAATTAAGTTTTTAAAAAAAGTTGTCAAATCTTTTTACAAAAATTTTTCTCCAATTAAAATTTTTCTATTTTAAAAACACTTTTTAAAAATGTTAATGAATTGAATCATAAACTCTCGTAATACTATACAATAGAATACAACGACGAGTGTTATTAACGTGGCGTAAACCCGGTCGGGCTTCAAGACCACTTGGTTATGCATGCACACCGATTATTATTTATTAAATTATTTTATTCAACACAGGCAACAATCTCTTGTCTCCGTGCCCGACTGTGGCCGACCTCAAGTACGAGTTCATCAGGCTTTCCATCGACTGCATCGACATCCACCTGGTCGAGAGCGGATCAGCCCTGAATCTGCAAGTGAGGCGTGCCACTTTGCGTGCCTTCTTTAATTAATTTGTTTGCTGAAGGGTTGACTAATATAGCGAGATGTAGTTTGGAAAAGATTTTTATTTTTTATTATTAGTTTTTGTATTAACAAATTATTAATTTATTATTATTCTTCTTGTTTATTTGTTATTATTATTGATTTATTTCCCATTATTATCGTTTCTTTAATTTTCTATAACCGAGTGATCTTGAAGTCATCTTCAAGAACCCACCTACCCACCCAAACTCACTAAAAACCCACCCAAACCCACCTACCCACCCAAACCCACCTACCCACCCAAACCCACCTACCCACCCAAACCCACCTACCCACCCAAACCCACCTACCCACCCAAACCCACTAAAAGCCCACCCAAACCCACCTACCCACCCAAACCCATTAAAAGCCCACCCAAACCCACCTACCCACCCAAACCCAATAAAAGCCCACCCAAACCCACCTACCCACCCAAACTCATTAAAAACCCACCCAAACCCACTAAAAGCCCACCCAAACCCACTAAAAGCCCACCCAAACCCACTAAAAGCCCACCCAAACCCACCTACCCACCCAAACTCACTAAAAACCCACCCACCCATCCAAACCCACCTACCAGATCCACCCGGTGAGGCTCTCACGTTGCAACCTCTTCAGCGCCGCATCGAAAGAAAACGTCACTCTGCTGCTGCCCCGTGTCGGCCTCAAGCACTTCGTGTGCACCAAGGCGGCAAACTCCGCCGAGTCCGAAGGTCTGCTCACGTGGCTCGAAGTGGGCGGCATGAAGCTGGGGCCACTCTTCGTCGACCTGAGCAAGAGTCTCGAAAACCGCCTGCTCCAGGGCGCTCAGAACGACTTCCTGAGACTTCACGACCAACGAACCAAACGGCTGGACTTCCTATGGGAGGGCGTCAAGTGCGGTTGTGTCGGTGGCTGTGCCTTCTTCGGGAACAACCGCAACGGCGAGAACTTCTTCCAACCTTCTTCGCTCGATCTCGAACTCAACACCAACGTCGCCGTGCCTCGCATCTTCGGTAACGTCTCAGAGGGCTTTGGCTTTGGGCAGAGCATCTTGAAGCCCGCCGAAAGCATCTTCTCGCAGAAACCACTGCCCGCCGCCGAGTACTTGAACGAAGTCTTCAAGCCGCCAGAAGATGATGGCGAAGAGAGGAAGAGGCAAGAAACAGTTTCTTCGCTCAGGAAGAATCCCATCTCAACGACGCCGAGCGTCAAACGTTCGGGCAGCATCGATAAAGGAAAGGATTCAAACTCGATAGTCTGGAAGAGCAGACTGACGCTGGCGAGTGAGGAAGAGGAGGGAGAGGAGGAGGGTGAGGAAGAAGATAACAGCATAGACATCATCCTCGTGTCCCTGTCCAGTGATGAGTCCGCCCCAGGAGTCATCACCGACCCGAGCTCTGGCGTCTATCCCAGGAGCAAAATTATGAAGTACGTATAAAGTTTTTTTCAATATTTAAAGTATTTTCAACTTTTTTAAAAGTATTTGCTCTGGAAGAATTCAGTCGTAGTTTTTCAGGTATTAAGACTATTCCACGAACAAGTTAGCCTATCCTTATCATCATCATTATTATTATCATCATCATTATCATCATCATCATCATCATCATCATCACCATCACCATCATCATCAACATCACTACCACACCCACAGCGAAAGCGCTCTATCGTCACCGGCTTTGCGACTCTCAGCGCAGTCGACCGATGAAGCAGCCAGCACGCGCCTCCCCAAGACGTTCTTGGGCCGTCTCAAGGAGCCCAGAATGGCCAGCAGATGGCATTCGGACGTCGAACTGAGACCCAAGAAGCAGGCAGCCTCCTCGCTCCTCCTCGCTGAGGTTTTAGCGCGTGCATGTTTGCATACACATACATCAACATTTACGTTCACGCACACGAGCACTCACACACACACACCTACATCACATACACGCACACACAAAATTGAAATTGAAAAAATATATATTTCCTTGCTTTAAACTTGTTCATCTCTCACAAACAACAACCTCCTAGAAACTAATCGAGAGCAAGAATTCTTCGTACCAAAACGCCATGGAGTCGGTGGGCAAACAGACGTCCGACAGCAGCGACCTGTCCTTCAAGTCGGCCCTCAGCTTCGAGTTCAAGACTCGAGACGATAGGGGCCAGCTGAGAGACCCGCCTCTGAAGGCCTTCCCCTCGCCCGAGCAGAGGAAGAAGAACCTTTTGTTCGCGCAGAAGAACGCGAAGGCCGAAGAGAAAGCAGCTGAAACTCGATGTAGACTTTTGGTTTCTTATTAATTCTTGCAGACTTATTTCGAAGTATCTTTCATTTAATCTTGAACGGCTTAATGCCTTCTAATCATGAACTATTTGTTTCTCGAGCTATTTTCAATCGCCAAACAACAACATCCTCAGCACAACAACAACAACAACATCCTCAGCACAACAACAACAACCTTCTCAGCACAACAACACCACAGTCTCGAAGAACATGAGCAAGTTCCTGCGCAAGAACGAATCTCACTTCTGGAAGGCCAAGTACTTGCACCTCGACTCGCACATCAAGACGCCACCAGAACCCGCCAAAGCAACGAGCCCCTTCGAGTCGACAAGCGGTCAGGACATTCTCGGCTCGAAACTCCTGATGGAGGGCTACAAGTGCTACATGGGCAAGTACCACTGTCCCAACTGGTCCGCCCCGCTGCCTGTTCAGACCAACCTTACTCACTCCGACCCGTCCGTTTCCGACCTCAAAGACCTCAACTACTGCGTGCCTCACTACGCCGCGTACAGCAAAGGCCTCGACTGCCACTCGATCATCAGCGATCATACTCCGCTGAAGCCCGCTCACGAGCGAGACGAGCAGGACGCCACGCATATATTCCGGCGACACATCGAGAAGAAGTTCGGCAAGGACGGCTTCAGTCCGGAGAACTCGATAAAGCGGCCGGAGGAGGCGAGGGACGACCGCAAAGTGGACGACTGGGCAGCCATGGTGCAGCTCGACAAGTCGCTCGATGTGATGATCTCGCCTGTGATGCTCGAGGCTTTTAATAGGTGTGTGTGTGAGTTATAACAAACAATTAATAAGAATGAGGTATGTAAATAAATAAATGAATAATAGTAATAATAACAATAATAATAATGAACGTAAATTCTCGTAGTAACTGTCAAAAACTCAATAAATTCTATCGCCACTTCAACCACAACCATCACCACAACCGTCACCATCACTATAGCCACCACCACCACAACCACCACCACAACCACCACATCCACAACCACCACCACAACAACCACCACCACCACAACCACTACAACCACCACAACAACCACCACCACAACCACCACTACAACTATCACCACCACAACCACTACACCACCACCACTACAACTATTACCACCACAACTACAACTATAACAACCACCACTCCTCGAAGGTACATCGACTCAATAATGCCTTCTCTGGCGAACATGCACCCCTCCTCGATCATCGACCTCCTGCACTTCAACTGCCTCAGCACCCTCTCCAACCAGGAAGACAAGAACACCACGCTCACGTCTTGTCTCGACGCCTTCGCCGAAACAGCCGAGGTGACGAAGACGATCGATAAGTACCAGTGCGAAAACCTCCATGTGAAGGTCAACTTGCCGCAGGTTCGTGTGGCTCTCGTGTGGGTTTTGTGTGGCTCTCGTGTGGGTCTCGTGTGGGTCTCGTGTGGGTTTCGTGTGGGTTTTGGGGGGTCTCGTGTGGGTTTCGTGTGGGTCTAGTGTGGGTCTCGTGTGGGTCTCGTGTGGGTCTCGTGTGGGTTTTGGGGGGTCTCGTGTGGGTTTTGGGTGGGTAAGGTGGGGTTTTTTGTTTGTGTTATGTTTATTTTGGCTGGAATTTAGTGATTTATTCTTCAGTTTTTATTTTTCTCATCAACTCATTTCATTCGATTGACGCCTCGATATTTATTAACGACAACAGTTTCATCCATGAAAATGCAAAATGCTTCAAAACTCAACAGCAACAATAACAACTGACTACCTCCCAGACACCATCACTGCCTGTAACAACGACAACAACAACCACACAGATAAACGTATCTCTCCTACAAGTTTGTTCTGTCAACGGCAAACTATTGAAGGCGAACAAAGCCTCCGACCACACCTCCGTCGCCCTCCTCACCGTCAGCTTCAACAACTCCACCCTCAACTTCTTCCACAACGCCGAAATCAGAACCACTTCGACCATCCTCATGTCCAATGTCAAGGACCCCGCGAACAAAAAGTTTGCCGCCATTTTCAATATTTATAATTTTAAGGGCCTTGGTACGACCACACACAACATTGAAGTGCAGAAAATAATCACAACAAACCACACTTCAACACACCACACTCGACCACACAACAACACTCGACCACTCAACAAAACACAACACTCGAACACACAATCCACGCCACACAGACCACGCCACACAGACCACACCACACAAAGCATACTACACAAGACACAAAGAAACCACACAAAGCACCCACCGACCCACCCACAAGGAACCACGAACTGTCGCTCTTCGACGGCAACCTCACGATGATGAACATCGGCAACCGCATCGGAGTCGGCAAGCGCAAGATGGCTGACCTCCGCAACCGCCTCAAGAACACGAACACTTGCATCGTCAAGTGCAAAACCTTCTCGGAGAGTCGCAAGACCGATATGGTGCTGCAGGTGCCCAGTGGGCTGGGAGGGGGCAGGAGGGTGGCGGGGGTGGTGGAGGTGGTGATGATGGTGGGAGAGGGGTTTGGGGTGGTGTGGTGGTGGTGGTGAAGATGATGATGATGATGATGATAGAACTATAAATACTAATTATAATCATATGAAAAAAGTATTGCTAATAGTAATACTAAAAAGCGATTATCACACGTCATATGAGGATAAAATGATGACAAAAGCACCCTGATGTCCACCACTCCAACACGCACGCAGGTGAAGCTGTCTCAGATGCACGTTCAACTGCGCAGGTCTAAACAACTTTCGGCTGACCTTGAGGCCGACCCGGTGACCTTCACTTCGATTCCTCCCTCCTCCTCCAAGGTCTTCTTCCGCTTCAAGGGCGCCAAAGATGCATCCAATGAAGGCGATGATGATGATGATGTTGGTGGTGGTGGTGCTGGTAATGATGCTACTTTGTCGGTCCCCTACTCCTGGGACCTTTACAGGAAGGAGATGCATTTGAGCAGTCGAGGTGAAGTGTTTCTGTGTGTTTTGGTGTGTGTTTGTTGTTGTTGATGTCGGTTTTTTGAGTTGTGAGTTTTGATATGCTTATTATTTATCTACACACACACACACACACACACACACACACACACACACACACACACACACACACACACACACACACACACACACACACACACACACACACACACACACACACACACACACACACACACACACACACACACACACACAAACACAGACACACACACACGCACACACACACACACACACACACACACACACACACACACACACACACACACACACACACACACACACACACACACACACACACACACACACACACACACACACAAACACACACACACACACACACACACACACACACACACACACACACACACACACACACACACACAAACACAGACACACACACACGCACACAGACGTATCAAGTCAAACTCAAAGCGCCTCACTACAAAAGCCTGTTTCTGAGAGCATAAACGAAGTAGTGGGACTCATCATGTTCGAGTGTGGTCTCGAGGCGATCTCTTTCGACCTCGCCCAGCGTTTCGGTTACGCCGACACGAGCAACCAAAACTTGAAGGAAGAAACCCCGTCCAAGGCGACTGTCACGCGCTCAGCTTCAAGTCCCGAAGTGGTCAACGACGGGAGGCATCTTTCGCATGCCTTCCAGGAACGTTACAAGAGGAACTTCAACACCTCGTTGACCGGTGATTCCGACGGAAAGTCGAATCTGTCGAAGCGCAGTCGAGGGGCGTTCGGCTCGTTGCGATCGTTGGCGCACAACAAGCCTGAGGAGGGCGCGTTGAGGGGCGATGCGACCAGTGCCGCGCTCGAGATCAGACAGGTGTGGTTCAACTTCGCATCGCCGAGTTCCGTCAAGGAGAGTAAGCACGCCGCTAAGAAGTTTGTTTGTCAATTTAATTTTCTAATTTTTAAAATCGCAACAAATTGTTTCAATTTTAACTAAAGTAAAACTAAAAAAATTATTCAAATTTGAGATTCCCAATCTTAGTTAATTTTAACATTTCACACAAACCATCCAAAACTCCAACCCAAACGACAACACAACACACCACTGGAACCAACAACACAATACACCACTGCAACCGACAACACAACACACCACTGCAACCAACAACACAATACACCACTGCAACCGACAACACAACACACCACTGCAACCAACAACACAATACACCACTGCAACCGACAACACAATACACCACTGCAACCAACAACACAACACACCACTGGAACCAACAACACAACACACCACTGCAACCAACAACAACAAAATACACCACTGGAACGACAACACAACACACCACTGCAACCAACAACACAATACACCACTGCAACCAACAACACAATACACCACTGCAACCAACAACACAATACACCACTGCAACCGACAACACAATACACCACTGCAACCAACAACACAACACACCACTGGAACCAACAACACAACACACCACTGCAACCAACAACAACAAAATACACCACTGGAACGACAACACAGACAAAACTGGAACCTCCTCTCAACGGCCTCCCCATCCATCCTGGCGTGGATGCAGCCGGCGAACAGGGCCGTCTCGGTCGCCAAGGCAGCGCACCAGGTGTTCCTGAGGCGGCAGTACGTCGTGATGGCATCGCTCATGACCGACGCTCTAGAAATGCAGGCGATTCACCTAATGACCAAGGTGATGGAGATGATGATGGTGGTGGTGATGATGATGATGATGGTGGTGGTGATGATGATGATGAGGATGAGGATGATGATTATGGTGGTGATGATGATTATGGTGGTGAGGATGAGGTGATAATGACGATGATGATGACGTTAATTATGATTATGATGTTTCGTTGTCAGTTTCGTTGTCAGTGTTGTTGTTGGTGGTGTTGCTTTGAGCGTAATTTTGTTGTTGTTGTCGCTCTATGTTTGAATTGTGTTACTACTTTACAACACTGCAACCGGACCATCACTTCTCTGTGTTACTATGTCGAAAATACACACTCCCATCCCATCTGACCACATCTCGTCATCCTTCACCACATTCCATCACACCACAACATCACCACATTCCATCACACCACAACATCACCACACTCCATCACACCACAACATCACCACATTGTCATCGCCCCTGACAGCATCAGACTACATCTTACTACACCCCACCACATCCACGCATTATCATCATCGTCGTCGTCATCATCTTCATCATCATCATCACCATCATCAACATTATCATCATCATGCTACTTGAATGCACTCAACTACATCTTACCACAAAACGCATCATCATCATCTCCATCATCATCATCATCACCATCATCATCATCATCATCACCATCATCATCATCATCATCATCTCCATCATCATCATTATCACGCCAAAGAGCAAGTTCAACAAGACGTCATGGGAGTCAAAGTATCTGCAGGACGAGCCATCTTCACAACTTCTCACTGTCCTCCGCAGGTTGTCATCGTCATCATCATCATCATCACCATCACCACCTTCATCATCATCATCATCATCATCATCACCTTCACCACCTTCATCATTATCATCACCACCTTCATCATTATCATCACCACCTTCATCATCATCATCATTATCACCACCTTCACCACCTTCATCATCATCGTCATCATCATCTAGTTTTTTTCTCGCTGATAAAACGTATAATAATAATGCCTGATATGATAATGATATAATAATAATCATAATAAAATAATATAATAAATAATAAATAAATAAATAATATAATATAATGACGAACATTATTATAGTGGCGTATAACCCGAACGGGCTTCCAGGTTACTTAGGCTGCATATTTTCATTTGCGTCTTTGGGTTACTAGGGCATTGCTTGCACTTGAAGCTAGGACCTTTCATTATTGGTCAAGCCGAGAGTCGTTGCCGACTCGGCTACCCGTTCAACATATGATATTACGATCATTATCATTACAGATACGTCAACAGCGTGGGAGTCGAGGCGTTAGAGGACCTTTTTGTGGGACCGTCTGTACCTGACGTCAGTGCTCGCTCCATGATAATGATATCGTTAATGATGAGAGTAGTAGTAATAGAAGTAGTAGTAGTAGTAGTAGTAGTAGTAGTAGTAGTAGTAGTAGTAGTAGTAGTAGTAGTAGTAGTAGTAGTAGTAGTAGTATTAGTAGTAGTAGTAGTATTAGTAGTAGTAGTAGTAGTAGTAGTAGTAGTAGTAGTAGTAGTAGTAGTAGTAGTAGTAGTAGTAGTAGTAGTAGTAGTAGTAGTAGTAGTAGTAGTAGTAGTAGTAGTAGTAGTAGTAGTAGTAGTAGTAGTAGTTGTAGTAGTAGTAGTAGTAGTAGTAGTAGTAGTAGTAGTAGTAGTAATATTAATGATAATAATAATTATCTTCATTTTCCTAACACTAATATGCCCGCAGCCACTATATGGTTCATTTTCCTCATCTCACCCATTCATGCTTCTGTCTACCCCTCATCCTCTCATTCCATCCCTCCATCTACCCTCCCAACAGAACACCACCCTCAAGAACGGAATCCTGGTGCTGACGCGACAGTGGAAGAATGTCCTCTACCTGCCCATCTTCGACGACCACACCTTCCGTGTTAGTGCGCTTTTGGTGTTGTTTTTTCTTTTTAAGGATTTATTATTATTGTTATTTTCGAATTATGCTTACTTTTTCGTTTTGCGTCTTATGAAATTTTTCATTCCAAGAACATCACAACTTTTATTTAATTTTTTCTGATGCATCAATGCTGTTGTCATTCATTCCAACGATCCTCCATCCTCCATCTTCCACACTCCACACTACATCCTCCCTTCAACACTCCATCCTCCATCTTCCCTTTCACACTCCACATTCCATCCTCCCTTCCATCCTCCATCTTCCACCTTCCTCCCTTCCACATTCCAGTCTAAAAAGAGAGTGAAGGTGGCTTACGCGGTCCCGCTGGTTCAGAGCCGCTACTACAACACCTCAGCCGACAGCTCGCAGGACTATCTCGGCAACGAGGGCATGCACGCAGGTGGCGATGGAGCTTCCAATCCTGCTGGAGACAGTGCTAGGAACCTCAGTGCAGTCGATGCCGTTGATGAGAAAACCTTTCTCTTGCGAGCGGAAGGAGGCGCTCTTCTGACGCCGAAGCCCGCTTCTTTTTGCGAGTCAGCGAACCAAGTGCCTCCGTTCACGCTGAAGGCATCGCCCATCGACCTGGTGAGGATCGACACGATGGGCAGGATCTCCTTCCAGAACCTCGAAAGCGGTTGGTTTTGTGTGTGTTTTGTTTGCCTTCTTTGAGTTTTTTCTTTGTGATTAATTTCAAATCACACAAATTCTATTCTACCTTCACCACTACCGCCCACAGACATTACACAAATTCTATTCTACTTTCACCACTACCGCCCACAGACATTACACAAATTCTATTCTACCTTCACCACTACCGCCCACAGACATTACACAAATTCTATTCTACTTTCACCACTACCGCCCACAGACATTACACAAATTCTATTCTACCTTCACCACTACCGCCCACAGACATTACACAAATTCTATTCTACCTTCACCACTACCGCCCACAGACATTACACAAATTCTATTCTACCTTCACCACTACCGCCCACAGACATTACACAAATTCTATTCTACCTTCACCACTACCGCCCACAGACATTACACAAATTCTATTCTACCTTCACCACTACCGCCCACAGACATTACACAAATTCTATTCTACCTTCACCACTACCGCCCACAGACATTACACAAATTCTATTCTACTTTCACCACTACCGCCCACAGACATTACACAAATTCTATTCTACCTTCACCACTACCGCCCACAGACATTACACAAATTCTATTCTACTTTCACCACTACCGCCCACAGACATTACACAAATTCTATTCTACCTTCACCACTACCGCCCACAGACATTACACAAATTCTATTCTACCTTCACCACTACCGCCCACAGACATTACACAAATTCTATTCTACTTTCACCACTACCGCCCACAGACATTACACAAATTCTATTCTACCTTCACCACTACCGCCCACAGACATTACACAAATTCTATTCTACTTTCACCACTACCGCCCACAGACATTACACAAATTCTATTCTACCTTCACCACTACCGCCCACAGACATTACACAAATTCTATTCTACCTTCACCACTACCGCCCACAGACATTACACAAATTCTATTCTAACTTTTTCAGCAGCAAAATAGAAAATATTCATAAGAATATTGATAATCTCCTATCACAACCTCAAAACGAACAGTTCATACACACTCATAGAAAAAACATCATTGACCCCATATCTAACTTTAAACCAACAACATCTGAAGATATATTACAAATCATTCATGCTACATGCACGAAGACATCGCCCATTGATCCTTTTCCTCACCAAGTTATAAGACAATGTAGCTCAATATTGTCAAAAGCCATCTCACAGCTCGTCAACTTATCTTTCCAAGAAGGATGTTTTCCATCTACTTTCAAAGCAGCCCAAATTACACCAATATTAAAGAAAGCCAACCTCGACACAACCAATCCAGCAAATTATCGACCTATTTCCAACCTGTCCACCATATCAAAAATTATGGAAAGGGCCGTATTAAAACAACTACAACCTCACATCACCTCCAATCCAAACTATCCCAGTCACCAATCAGCCTATAGACCTTACCACTCTACAGAAACAGCCCTACTCCATCTAACTGACCACATTTTCAACGGATGCGACTCAAAAAATACCACCCTCCTCGCATCACTCGACCTATCAGCAGCCTTCGACACCATCAGCCATTCCATCTTCATCGACAGACTTCATAAAGAATTTGGAGTTGATGGAACAGCTTTAAACTGGCTGTCATCTTATTTAGAAAATAGACATTATCAAGTTAAATTAGGTACACACATCTCATCACCAACCAATATACAACACGGCGTTCCTCAAGGCTCTGTTCTTGGACCGCTTCTTTTCACCACATACATCTCACCTATCTCAAATATAGTCAACCAATTCAACATAACCTACCATAAATATGCTGATGATATACAACTTCTTCAATTCATCACACCTAATACATCCAACCAAGCTACTAGTAACCTCACATCTTGCATACAAACCATGGAAACTTGGTTTCTCAATAACTATCTCCAGTTTAACACCACTAAATCAGAAATAATAAAACTAGGCACCCCTTATCAATTAAATAGTTTAAACACAATATCATCTGTCAACATCAACTCAGATAAAATCCCCATCAATAACAATCTCAAAATACTCGGAGTCACCCTAGACAGCAAACTCACTTTCAAAAACCACATCACATCTATCATCCAATCATCACACTATCATCTCAAAGCAATCAAACACATACGCCCATTCATTACTACTGATCTCTCCGCCTCACTTTCCCGATGTCTAATACTAAGCAGACTTGACTACTGTAACTCGCTATTATATAATATCACCAATCAAGAAAGAAATCGTCTACAATCAGTTTTAAACAAGGCGGCTAGAATCACACTCAACTGTGATTACCCAGGCCATCACCTTGTTCAATCATCAAAGGAAAATCTTATAAAACTCCACTGGCTTCCTATAGACTTTTGAATATCCTTTAAAATAGCCATCACCACATTCAAAATTCTTCAAACCTCAATACCGTCATATCTCAGCAAACTCATAACTAAAAAAACATCAAACAAACAACTGCGTTCATCTTCATCTCTTCTCCTCAACCAAGAATCCACTACAAACAACATCTCAAAAAGAGCTTTCCGTCACGCAGCTCCAACAATTTGGAATGCCCTTCCACCTGCACTTCGAAGCATCAACCAATTTTCGACTTTCAAAGCCAAACTGAAAACTCATTACTTTAACTTAGCCTATCATTCTTAATAATTACTCCATGCTACTCTTTGCTCTCCTTTTCATAACATTACTATTATAATTATTTTTATTTCTTTATTGCATTACGACGCAGTGAAAGCGCTTCAGTTGCGTGCCCGGGCGCTATACAAAAATGACAATTATTATTATTATTATTGTTCTACCTTCACCACTACCGCCCACAGACATTACACAAATTCTATTCTACCTTCACCACTACCGCCCACAGACATTACACAAATTCTATTCTACCTTCACCACTACCGCCCACAGACATTACACAAATTCTATTCTACCTTCACCACTACCGCCCACAGACATTACACAAATTCTATTCTACCTTCACCACTACCGCCCACAGACATTACACAAATTCTATTCTACCTTCACCACTACCGCCCACAGACATTACACAAATTCTATTCTACCTTCACCACTACCGCCCACAGACATTACACAAATTCTATTCTACCTTCACCACTACCGCCCACAGACATTACACAAATTCTATTCTACCTTCACCACTACCGCCCACAGACATTACACAAATTCTATTCTACCTTCACCACTACCGCCCACAGACATTACACAAATTCTATTCTACCTTCACCACTACCGCCCACAGACATTACACAAATTCTATTCTACCTTCACCACTACCGCCCACAGACATTACACAAATTCTATTCTACCTTCACCACTACCGCCCACAGACATTACACAAATTCTATTCTACCTTCACCACTACCGCCCACAGACATTACACAAATTCTATTCTATCTTCACCACTACCGCCCACAGACATTACACAAATTCTATTCTACTTTCACCACTACCGCCCACAGACATTACACAAATTCTATTCTACCTTCACCACTACCGCCCACAGACATTACACAAATTCTATTCTACCTTCACCACTACCGCCCACAGACATTACACAAATTCTATTCTACCTTCACCACTACCGCCCACAGACAT
The DNA here is from genome assembly GCA_943735955.1 of Piscicola geometra. Taxonomy (NCBI): domain Eukaryota; kingdom Metazoa; phylum Annelida; class Clitellata; order Hirudinida; family Piscicolidae; genus Piscicola; species Piscicola geometra. Next base: position 114,052 of record OX030969.1, on the reverse strand, counting down.
TACACAAATTCTATTCTACCTTCACCACTACCGCCCACAGACATTACACAAATTCTATTCTACCTTCACCACTACCGCCCACAGACATTACACAAATTCTATTCTACCTTCACCACTACCGCCCACAGTCATTACACAAATTCTATTCTATCTTCACCACTACCGCCCACAGACATCACACAAATTCTATTCTACCTTCACCACTACCGCCCACAGACATTACACAAATTCTATTCTACCTTCACCACTACCGCCCACAGACATTACACAAATTCTATTCTACCTTCACCACTACCGCCCACAGACATTACACAAATTCTATTCTACCTTCACCACTACCGCCCACAGACATTACACAAATTCTATTCTACCTTCACCACTACCGCCCACAGACATTACACAAATTCTATTCTACCTTCACCACTACCGCCCACAGACATTACACAAATTCTATTCTACCTTCACCACTACCGCCCACAGACATTACACAAATTCTATTCTACCTTCACCACTACCGCCCACAGACATCGCTCCCTTTTTTTTCTTTTTTGAATAATTTGTTTCAGTTTTAGAAAAACTGACTCGTTTCACTGACATTGCTTTTTCTTGTAGTTTCTGGCAGTCTTTCAACCTCCAGACACACCCTCAAAGGTACTCTTCAAGCCGCTACTGGACGCCATCGGACTGGACCTGCATCCAGTCAAAATGTCCACCATCATGAAGAAGTTCGGCGGTGAGTTGTCGGCTCTCGCCTTCCTGAAGGAGTTGCGAGTGGAGTTGGTCGAGTCGGAAACGCCCAGTCTGCCCCGGACTTACAAGAAGAGGTGGGTGTGATGAGGGGTGTTGTGAGTTACTTTTTGAGGAGTTGAGGCAATCATGAAATATATTGTTTGTTTTATATATACAAAGTTGTTTACATTTTCAAACACAAATACATTTTAGTAAACGCACACCCACATACACACACGTACACACATACACACACACACACACACATACACACACACACACACACACGCACACACACACACACACACACACACACACGCACACACGCATGCAGGCTTCAAGAAGAAGAAGTCGACAGACTCTTCCATGTCACTCAGCATCGACAAGACCGCCGTGACTCTCTTCGAGGGCGTTCAGTCGAGCTCGCAACAGTCAGTCCAGTTGACAGACTATGTTTCATTGTGATAGGAGGAGGAGGAGGAGGATGATAATGATGATGATGATGATAATAATGATAGTATTTAATATGACTAATAGACCATATTATAGTTTTGCTACATCCTCAAGGCCCAACACTGTTGATAAATATTGAACAAAATTAAATAAAATGGCGCTAGCAGCAATGGCACATTCACTCATATTTCATTATTCACCCCTTCCTTTTTGCCTCCCTCCCAACAGCAATGATGACATGTTTGTTTCTTACTTCAGTACTCACCGCTCCATTCACTACCCTCCCCCTTCTTCCCTTCCTCCCACACAGAACAGTCGTATCGATCGACATTTTCCGCTCAAATGCACTCCTCTCTTCCTTCATCAAGTC
>OX030969.1:50000-107500 GCA_943735955.1 Piscicola geometra | reverse complement strand
GTGTAGTAGTGGGTGGTGTTGTAGTGGCGGGTGGTGTAGTAGTAGGGTTGTATTTGCAGAGTTGTTGTTGTTGTAGGGTTGTGGAGATGTAGTAGATGTAATGGGTGTAGTTGTAGTGGATGTAATGGGTGCAGTAGTGTCGTTATCAGTGGTGGTTTTAAGCGAGTTTAGTTGCTGTTGTGGTAGCTGAGCGTTGTAGTTGTATTAGTAGAAATAGTTTTAGAGTAGGTAGTATTGTCAGTAGTAAGGTTAGTAGTGTTATTGGTGGTTTACTGGATGAGGTAGTAGTAGTAGTATTAGTAATATTAGCAGTAGTAGTAGTAGTAGAAGTAGTAGTATTAGTATTAGTAATAGTAGCAGTAGTAGTAGTAGCAGTAGTAGTTGTAGTAGCAGTAGTAGTAGTAATATTGTGTAATATGTGTAGATAGGCCTGTTATGTTTTTCAGCCAATACTTTGGTATGCAAGCATTCGATCACTTCTCTCGTTTAAGTCTACTTTTCAGTTTGAGTTTTTGTCGATAAGTTTGCGACTTCCGTTTTTTTTTCACGAATTCATTTAGCATCACTTCCTCAGCATGGTAAGTCTTGTGCAAGTCTTGTGAATGAACGCGTACACACACCTACACTCGTGCACACAAACACACACACCCACATACACCCACATACACACACACACACACACACACACACACACACACACACACACACACACACACACACACACACACACATACATACATACATACATACACACACACACACACACAGGTAAATGTCACCAGCATGTTACCGACATCGGCTAGCATAGACCTACCATACGTCACAGTAGCAATGCCGGTAGACGTTATGTTAATGAGCTAAAAGTGGGTTTTTTCAGAAAACGTCATTTTCAACATGTAAAGTACCTTTATTTAAGTAACGATATTTTGTAACTAAATAAAATTATTATTAAAAAATAGATAATTAAATAACCTTTTTAATGCATTTAATTTCTATAATTTATTTTACTTTTTTTATCTAAAATTAAACGATTCAAACAAAGAGTATACGATTTCAAGAAACGCTGTTAAACAACGGCACCTCGTATACCTTTTCATTTAATAATTACGCTAGTGAAAGAATTAATTGATTTTAAAAAAATGATACATTTTAAAATTAAAAATTGAATTGTCTACATTTTGTGACATGGCGCTAATCTGTAAGTTGAAATCAACTCTTTCAAATTGCGTTTTAGTGGTAAAACCCGCATAACATCTACAAAATAAAATATTTTTTAAAGAGCCACCTTTTTATGAAAATTTATGTTATATATCTTTTGAATAAAATATTTAAAAATTCATTTCATTAACTAAATCATTTACCTTTTAATTTATTACTTTTGGACATACCAGGACATTCAAATTTTAAAAGCCACCGTTTGCGCGTCGTTGTCTTTCCTTTAGTCACTAAGTAACTATAGTGAACTAAAGTTTAGTCTTTTAGATCTACGAGTTTGAAACTCTTTAAATATTTTAGTTAAAATGAATTCTAATCCATAAAAATGCGATTAGTTATTTTAAAATGCGATATACAGAACTTATACCATCTTCAAATTTTAAGTCTCACCAGCAAAATAAGTTTTAGAACTATATAAATACAAACTGAAATAGTGGCTGGAACAGACACTGACTAGAAAAAGATGAATTTTAATCTTCGTTTAATTAATAAAAGTTCAAAACAAAATAAAAACTTTATTGAAACGTAAATCTCTGAGTTTGAGTTAAGAAACGAAAGGGTCATTATTCTGTTTAAAATGTTACAAAATATATAAAATGCACAAAAGTTCATAATAGTTTTCATTTTTTATTCTTTATCCAAAAAGCTTTTTTCAGAGTCACTCAATCGCAAAAAAGGTTATTATTAAGAAGTCCATGCTTTTACAGACTCGAATGTTGTTGACAACTCTTAATGTTGAATAAACTGTCTTAAAAACTGTGTTTGAAAACTTAAATTTTTTTCTAAATTTTAATTAAATTTTGTTTAAATAAAATTAATTAAATTTTATTACATACATATTTCAAGTTTAGACTCAATAAACGTTTATTAGTGCAAAAAGATACTTTTTTCTCTATGTAATGTCTTTCAAAACGCTATAACTTATGTTTTTTTGAAGATAAATACTTTTTTTAAATGCTTTGTTTCTTTTTAGAAAATACATATACATGAAAAGTTTGAATAAATTTAGTTATTTAAAACTCAAGTTATAGCAGAAAATAGTACTTTTATGCCTTCCACACGGGTCCGTGCGCACCGCCTATATTTTTAATGCTATGCAATGGTAACTCGATGTATGAAAAGTTAGCATTAAAAACGACATAGCTTCTAAACGGGTCAAAATTAAATAAAAAAATTTAACGGCATTCAATTTCTTTTATCATATTCTAATTTTTGAATATTTTTTTATAAATATTAATAAGGTTTGAAAAATCGACCGGCATTGCTAACATAGCGTACACGGCACGCTACAATAGTCCCCTCGCAGATGGCGGAGCCAATGAGTAATGAAAAAAATTATTATTAAATTATAAACGAAAATGACTGAGAATGGAAATAAGTCCTACAGCAGAAAACAAAAATAAATAATAATATTTCATTCTGCAAATCTAACTCGACGCTCTAGTGGCTGCGTAATAATATTACAATTTTTTAATGGCTTAGGACGAACTGTATATTTTTTAATCTGAGCCAACTTAACACGATCACGCGCCACTGCAGCAACCTCGTCATTGGACATCCTAATTTTTACAATTTTGTCATTAAAATCAATAACCTCATAAGGACCTTGATAAGGCGATTCGAGTGGGCGACGCACACGGTCAATTCTAACAAACACAAAATCACCCTTATTTAAAATAATACCATGTAATAATCGATCAGGTGTATGATGAAGCCCTTTAGATAATGAAGAAAAATCAATGTCCGACATACACTTAGATAACCGTAAAACTAACTCAGGCATCCTCAACGCAGAGCGCGCTGTGGAAGGAGTAAAAAATGTGTGAGGCATAAGAGGCGAGGCGCCAGTGACAGCTGTAAAAGGACAAATACCATGTCCATTTGGCAAACAACGAAGTGCTAGTAAAACAGAGGGCAATGCGATCAACCAATCATCTTGTCGAGTCTTTAGAGCATTCTTTAGTGTGCGATGAAATCGTTCGATCATACCGTTTGATTGAGGGTGATAAGCTGTTGTTCGTAAACGATGAAAACCAATCAATGAGGAGAGATGACTCATGAGTTCTGACTCAAATTGGCGTCCCCGGTCCGTTACAAGATGGAGCGGCACGCCAAAACGAGAAACCCACGCAGTCAAAAAGACATCAGCAATAGATTCAGCTGTGATATTTGAAGCTGGTACTACCTCAAACCATCGCGTTGCTCGGTCGATCATAGTGATCAGATATCGCTTCTCCGAGGGGTAAGGTGCAAGGGTGTCTTTTGAAGGCTTCAGAGGACCAACAATATCTATGTGAATTGTTTGGAACCTGTCGGAAGCTGGAAACTGCATGTGCTGGACTTTAGTTTTGTTGTGCTTGAAGACTTTCGATTGTTGGCAGTTGATACACTCTCGAACCCACTCTTTGATGTTTCTTCTCATGTCGGGCTAAAAGTATCGTTCAGTCACTAGTTGTGTAGTGCCTGTCACACCAGGATGCGACAAATTGTGCAACTGTCTGAAAATTGCCATACGATGTTCCAGAGGCACAAAGGGTCGAGGATATGGAAGAGTGGTATCACACCACAATAATTTCTTGTCTTCGATAGGAAAAGACTTCAATCTTTCTTTGTATTTTTCAATTTCTGCGTCATCCTTCTGTGCAAAACTGAGTGTGGACAAAGCTGGAAGCATCATCTCTAGTAAATGAGTGAGTGAGTGTGTAGCGTGCCGTGTACGCTATGTACACACGGCCACTCCTTAGTCCCCTTTGTCTCTTACTGTATATAAGGAGCCTTTGGATTAATAAACGCTCTCTCTCTTCCATATTTCAAAACGATACGTTACAATTGGTGACCCCGACGTTTCAACCTCGTGGACTCTCCAACAACATTTCTAAGAACAACATCTCATTTTTGGAGAAGATACAGAGACTGCCGCAGTTCAACCGCATAAAGAGAACAACATGGCAAGCGCTGCAGTATCAGTGAAAGAACCGCCATTTAAAACAACAAATCCTGCCACGTGGTTTGTGATACTCGAAGCCCAATACAACTTAAACAAAAACAAGAGAAGCAACAACTAAAACAAAAACAAGAGAAGCAACTAAAACAAAAACAAGAGAAGCAACAACTAAAACAAAAACAAGAGAAGCAACAACTAAGACAAAAACACGAGAAGCAACAACTAAAACAAAAACAAGAGAAGCAACAACTTAAACAAAAACAAGAGTAGCAACAACTAAGACAAAAAAACAAGAAAAGCAAAAACAACAAAAATAGGCTTTATAAAAAAAAACTAAACAACAACAAGAAAAAAAAAAGAGACAGATGTTTTTCCGACCACGTGGGTTTCTCGTTTTGGCATTCCGCTTCATCTTGTGACGGACCGAGAACGCCAATCTGAGCCCGAACTCAAGATTTCTTTCCCTGCATTAATCGCTCCCTTACCGTTTTCAAAATCACAAACCCCTGGTGAATGCCTTCTACAACCAAACTCCACCGAAGTCTGATCGCCAGCAACGCCATCCGCCACATATTTCAGAATACGTCTGCTCATGTGAGTACATACGTGATTTTTTTGAAAATATTGTGGCAGATGCGCTTTCTGGTGCCGATACAGAAGAACAACGGAAGAACAACGGAAGAACAACGGAAGAACAACAGAAGAACAACAGAAGAACAACGGAAGAACAATGGAAGAACAACAGTAGAACACATAGAAATACAAAAGAACACACAAAGAAATAAAATTTAAAAGAAATAAAATTTGAAAGAATTACATTTTAAAAGAATTACAATTTAAAAGAAATACAATTTAAAAGAAATACAATTTAAAAGAAATACAATTTAAAAGAAATGTTATTTAATAATAATTTTTTACTACTCATTCGCTCCGCCATCTGCGAGGGGACTATTGTAGCGTGCCGTGTACGCTATGTACACACGGCCACTCCTTAGTCCCCTTTGTCTCTTACTGTATATAGGGAGCCTTTGGATTAATAAACGCTCTCTCTCTTCATATTTCAAAACGATACGTTACACACTCATTCACTCACTCACTCATTCACTCATTCACTCACTCACTCACTTACTCACTCACTCACTCACTCACTCACTCACTCCCTCACTCACTCCCTCACTCCCTCACTCATTCACTCATTCACTCATTCACTCACTCACTCACTTACTCACTCACTCACTCCCTCACTCACTCACTCACTCACTCCCTCACTCACTCACTCACTCACTCACTCACTAACTCACTCCCTCACTCATTCACTCACTCACTCACTCACCCCTTCACTCACTCACTCACTCACTAACTCACTCCCTCACTCATTCACTCATTCACTCATTCACTCACTCACTCACTCACTCATTCAACTCAACTATGCCAACATTACATAAAAAACAACACTTGCAAACATCACTTGTAAACACACTCAAACTAAACCACGATCACCACAACAGCACAATAATAGCAAGAACAGCACCACAACAGCACCACCACGACACTTGCAGGCTTGTCTCAGAAGGACCTCAGCAGGATGTTTCCAACACCGCCTTCAGCTGACAACCCGTGCAGTGAGGCCTCCCTTCTCATGCACTCCACTGAGCACGACGCTCACCACCCTGACTACTCCCTGCAGCAGCACCAACACTTCGCCTTCCATGCCTACATCAGAGACGAGCTTGGTGCCGTCTCTTCCAGCCTAGCTTCACTCAAAAAGGTAGCTTCAATTCATTAGCGTTGTTTTCTTATTAAGGCTTGTACTCGTTGCTTGCTTCACGGTGAGTTGGAATGTCTTTGAAATGTCATTGCTGGTGAACTCCTAGGTTTCAATGCTTAAGTGGCCACTAATAATTCTTGCGTCCTGGCCATCACAATTCCACCTTATAAAGCCTACTTTCACTTACTAGCTCTAACAATGCCATGCCTCCAAGGAAACCCCAACAATCCACCACACAATCCACCACACCACCACCGCCACACCACCACCACCGCCACACCACACCACCACCATACCACCACCACCACACCACCACCATACCACCACCAGCACACCACACCACCATCACACCATCACACCACACCACCATCACACCATCACACCACACCACCATCACACCACACACCACCACACCACCTGACAGAACTGCAGCAGCCTCTTCAAGCACCCCATCCTCACCCGCCTGCCTGCCTCTGCCCACTACAAGTCCATCAAACTGCACTCCATCCAGCCCCCTCCCCATCCCCTCGTCTACCAACCTACCATGTCTTCGTCATCATTATCAGCACTACCCACCTCTTCGTCGTCGTCTTCACTTGCGTCATCACTTGTTGCATTAAGTTCTCAAAAGACTTGCAAGAGCACTCCTCTGCCTGCAGCCTCCAAGTGAGATCTTTGTGTGTATGCCCTCTTGTGTGTATGCCCTCTTGTGTGTATACCCTCTTGTGTGTATACCCTCTTGTGTGTATACCCTCTTGTGTGTATGCCCTCTGTGTGTATGCCTTCTTGTGTGTATGCCCTCTGTGTGTATGCCCTCTTGTGTGTACACCCTCTTGTGTGTATACCCTCTTTTGTGTATACCCTCTGTGTGTACACCCTCTTGTGTGTATGCCCTCTGTGTGTATACCCTCTTGTGTGTATGCCCTCTTGTACAATGCCCTCTGTGTGTATGCCCTCTGTGTGTATGCCCTCTTGTGTGTATGCCATCTGTGTGTATGCCCTCTTGTGTGTATGCCCTCTTGTGTGTATACCCTCTTGTGTGTATACCCTCTGTGTGTATGCCCTCTGTGTGTATGCCCTCTGTGTGTATGCCTTCTTGTGTGTATACCCTCTTGTGTGTATGCCCTCTGTGTGTATGCCCTCTGTGTGTATGCCCTCTGTGTGTATGCCCTCTTGTGTGTATGCCATCTGTGTGTATGCCCTCTTGTGTGTATGCCCTCTTGTGTTTATACCCTTTTGTGTGTATACCCTCTGTGTGTATGCCCTCTGTGTGTATGCCCTCTTGTGTGTATACCCTCTGTGTGTATGCCCTCTTGTGTGTATGCCCTCTGTGTGTATGCCCTCTGTGTGTATGCCCTCTTGTGTGTATGCCCTCTGTGTGTATGCCCTCTGTGTGTATGCCCTCTTGTGTGTATACCCTCTTGTGTGTATGCCCTCTGTGTGTATGCCCTCTGTGTGTATGCCCTCTGTGTGTATGCCCTCTTGTGTGTATGCCATCTGTGTGTATGCCCTCTTGTGTGTATGCCCTCTTGTGTGTATACCCTCTTGTGTGTATACCCTCTGTGTGTATGCCCTCTGTGTGTATGCCCTCTGTGTGTATGCCCTCTTGTGTGTATACTAGAGGTCGGACTTGGGCGATTTTTCATTCCCGGTCCCGTCCCGTTCCCGAAATTGTTTTTCCCGTCCCGTCCCGTTCCCGATGGGCCATCAGAATTTTGATTCCCGTCCCGTCCCGATCCCGAAATTTCTTTTCCCGTCCCGTCCCGTTCCCGATGGACCATCAGAATTTTAATTCCCGTCCCGTCCCGTTCCCGCAACTCGATTCCCGGTCCCGACCCTTTCTTGAAACTTTTTGACCCGGTCCCGACCCATTCCCCAAAAAATTTGTTTATTTATTTCTTTTTGCTGCCGTTTTCACAGGTCCCAAACTTGCTAGTCCTAACATTTCTTAACATTTATTATTTGAAAGTCAGAAAATATTTCTTTTAAAAAATACAAAAACACGATTTAAATATCAAATATATATTGAAATGAAAGTATTGAGGTTAGTCATTGTTTTTAAGTCATTCAATCAAGTCTTTATTGCTTTTCACACGGGTTAAACCGTCAAAAGTTTCAGCTTTCAAATTAGGTGATCTTGGGTCTGAAATTTCAACATGTTTACAAATTCCGTTTACATGGAATAGAACTTGCAGGTATACTAAAAATTTTTTTGGCTTCTTCTAGTAGTATTGGAAAATATTTCATTATACTCCAATAAATTAAACATCTTTATAATCTTCAATTTTATTGGGACGTAATTGTGAATATTTGTACAATTCCTCCTCTTCTGAATTTTTTCCTTCGTTCATTATTATTAATTCCACAATAATGTTAGAAATATGTTTTTTGACAACATTCTTATTCTCCACAACTTCACAAATAAAATCATTCATATAATGTGATAGTATAAAAATTGTATTATAATTTTTACATTATAAAAACTAAGATAATAGGTCTAAATAACCATCATTTGTTTTTTTTCTCAATGGCACTGCAGCTTGATCTGGCTGTACAAAATGGAATTAAATTTTCTCTAATGAAAGTCTTTGTATTTATTTCTTTTCTATCCCAAACTCTTTTAAATTATTCTTTTAAACTGTGGGATGCAACAGACATGCTGCCATATGAATAAGGTCAATGGGCATCTTTTCTTTTGTTGAGATGATCAACTGAGCAATCAACTAGAAATTAATAATTCAAATTCAAAGTATGAATTTATAAAATAAAAATAATATAACTGACCAGTTTGATTTCATCTGACAATTTTTCATCATCACCAATTTGTTCTAGTCTCTCTAATATTTTGACTCGCCATAACAACTTCAAATGTAATGTAGGAGATTTTGACATTGACAACGCAATGGTGGCTTCGTTATACATTTCTATTGCACTTAATACTTATTTTAATTACTTAATTACGGAGTATCGATGAAATGGAGATTTCCATACTTTGCTGAAGTATAATTATTAAAGAATCCAATCCCAATAAATTGTATTCCCGTTATTCCCGTTCCCGATTTAAAAGTTGATTCCCGTTCCCGTTTTTTCCCGTTCCCGATTTGAATAATGATTCCCGTTCCCGTTCCCGTCCCGAAAACCTATTCCCGGTTCCCGACTTTTCCCGTCCCGAAATTAATTTTCATTCCCGTTCCCGCGGGAGTCCCGCAGGTACCCGCGGGTACCCGGTCGGATCGGGTACCCGGTCCGACCTCTAGTGTATACCCTCTTGTGTGTATGCCCTCTGTGTGTATGCCCTCTGTGTGTATGCCCTCTGTGTGTATGCCATCTGTGTGTATGCCCTCTTGTGTGTATACTCAGCATCGCCAGTCGACATTTCAAACATTATTATCAACAATACTAGAATATTAAAATTTTAAATTACTTTTTACAATTTTTAAACAGTTTAAATTAAAAGAACATTTGACACGTTTTGAAGTGCTCAACACTTTTTCTTTTCTTGCAGCTTTTTATTTTTCAAATCATCACAACTGATTGTCATATGTTTGATATACTGGTTCAGTATATTCCATTTTGAAAATAGTTTTTCTGAGTTAGTTCGGATTAGAATGAATTTGAACTAAAAGATTTAAAGCGTGTCAAACTCGTAGATCTCAGAGTAAGAGCGTAAGAGCTGGACTTTAAAATTCAAATGTTCTGTAAACTTAAATTTTTATAACACTAGTAAATTAATTAGGAAGTTATTTATTTCATGAAGGACAATTATTTATGTTATATTCGAAAGATTATAAAGTTTTATTTCATACAAATTTTGAAGCATAAATAATTATTTTTAAGATTTTGAGTGGGTTTTAACACATTTTTTTTGTAAAGTTTATTTTGAGATACATAAATGATAATTTTGATTTTTAAAGTTTGTTAAAAGCGATGAATTCATTGATTTAATAATTAAATAAATGAACATGCATACGATAATAACTCCCACTTATTTCAGTTCTCTCGGCGACAGCTCTCACAATTGTCCACAAGATTCAGGGCAACTAAAATATATGCAATATCAACAACAGTTAAACATTCGCAACAACAAAAACTCAACACTCATTCAACAACAACAACAACAACAGAGCATGATCAACATGATGAACCAAAACAATCAGCCACAACAATTTCAACAACAACAACAACACAGTTTACAAAGCTCACAACAACAACAACAACAACAGCAACATCTGCCCCAACAAAACTCACAGCTAAACCAACCTCAGCACTTGCAACACCAACACCAACAACACCAACAACAACAACAACACCAACAACACCAACAACAACACCAACAACAACAACAACAACACCAACAACAACAACACCAACAACAACAACACCAACAACAACAACAACACCAACAACAACAACGCACACCTCCGAACTACGAGCTGATGTCGCCTCCTTCGAACGCGAGCAGTTCCTTCAACAAACAACTTCACTCCGTCGACCCGAACAACAACAACTCCGCATGCGGCCATGAGGTACCTCTTTCCTTCCCTCTTCTTCTTCTTCATTACTCTCTCACCTTGAAGCTCGTTCGCGTTTGCGCCACGTTAATTTTATCTTTTTGTATTTTATTGTATTTTATTGTATTTTATTGTATTTTATTGTAATGTATTTTATTTTATTGTATGTATTGTATTGTATGTATTGTATTGTATGTATTGTATTGTATGTATTGTATTGTATGTATTGTATTGTATGTATTGTATTGTATTGCATTGCGTTGTATTGTATTTTTCTGTATTTTATTGTGTTTTTTTATTGTATTGTATTTTATTGTTTTGTACTGTATTGTATTTTATTGTATTGTATTTTTCTGTTTTGTATTTTTTTTATATCATTGTTTTCTGTTCTGTATTTTTAATATTATAAATAGTATTATATATAATTTCAATAATAATGGTTAATATAGATTAGCTGAGATCATCCCAATAATAAGCGTGAATAACCACCATTTATAAACTTTAATCATAATTACCTTGCAGGGCTCGCGCTGAGCCTACATTTTTAGGGTCAAATTTGTAAAAATAGTCCCATGTATTATGCGCACTTTTATATTTCATTTAACTCACCTTGAATGAGCACCTAGTCGGCTTCTAATCAATAAACCCCCACATAGAAAATGACTTCTTCGTTTTATAATTATTCAAAAAAAAATTAAGTGAGCATTAAATGTGCATTTAAGGCAATGAAGAAACCCATTTTTTAATATCTTTAATCTAAGGCGACTTTAATGACCTAACGGCATTACAAAGTATACAATATAAGTATATTGGCTTATATAGATTGATCGAGTCTGCACGTAGATGACCGGATTAAAACACGAGGCTAATTTAGATTGGCTCAGATTCAATAACAACTTGTTCCCACAAGATCCCTTCAGACAAAGAAACATCTAAAAAAAATGTCACAATTGAATTTGGAAAAAATGCAACAAAATTCATTGGGGCCAATCAGGATTCTTTCAGGCAAATTTTGAGAAAGGTGATCCTCGACAGCGCGAGCCCTGCCTTGTCACTGTGATCTTTATACATCAGATGTAGTTGCCTCAAGTAGTATAATTTAACATGCTCATCTAATTAAAGGTGAATAATTTTATCAAAAAAATGCATCATTCTTTTAATAACAACCACCCGCATTAAAATATAATTCTACAAACTACTTGAAGCTACCACTACTCAATATGCCACCACCACCAATACCATCTCACTCACCGCTGATCCAAAATTTCAAATAACATTTATTATTGTTATTAAAATTTATTTAATCAATGAATTATTATTACCATATAATCATTTTATTATTTATTCAAGCATGAATAGTAGTTAACTGCTTGTACATTTAAGTTTCAAAAATATTTATCAATTAATCTTTGAAATAATAAAATATTTTACATTTATTATTATTATTATTATTATTATTATTGCTATTATTGTTTCAGGTGTTTGTCACGGGCGAGAAGGATTCGGAAGCGCTTAAGAGAAAGGTTAGATATTTTTCTTGAGGCCTTTAATTATTAACGCTTTCAAAGAATTTAAAATAATAAAAAGTATTTTCTCAGTTTAATTCTATTTTTAAAAGTTACTTATCAGCAGTTGTGTTTTCAAACTTTCAAAGTTAAAATCAAAATTTTTTTTATATTAATCTTAATAATGACAATGAATATTTACGTTTTATATTATTATTATTATAATCCAATTATTATCTAATGCGAATCTATCCGCTCTATACTCCATTAATTATTTGCATCAAGTCTCAAATAAAAGGCTAAGAATGCCTTTGTCAATAAACACTCCTGCACTAATCAGTGTGGCCACTCCTTTACAACAATACTATCCTTCCCGCCAATGACACTACTATCATCACTCCCGTCTATACTGATACTATCATCACTCCCACCATTAACACTACTATCATTACTCCCGCCAATAACACTATTATCATTACTCCCGCCAATAACACTAGTATCATCACTCTCACCATTAACACTACTATCATCACTCCCACCAATAGCACTAGTACTATAACTATCACCGCCATTACCCATAAGACCATCACATGGGTGAACGGATAGCTGAGTCGGCAACGACTCTCGGCTTGACCAATAATGAAAGGTCCTAGGTTCAAGTGCAACCAATGCCCTAGTAACCCAAAGGCGCAAATAAAAATATACAGCCTAAGTGGCCTGGAAGCCCGTTCGGGTTATACGCCACTATAATAATGCTCGTCATTATTATTATTATTATTATTATCACCACCAACAAAAACGACTTCACCACTAACACATCCACTGACAATAACATCACCATCAATGCCACACCACACCATCATCACCACCACCAATGTCACACCACACACCATCATCACCACCATCGCCAGTCCATCACAATGTCAAACCACCACCACACCGCACCACGTATGCAGGTCTTCATGTTACGGAAGATTGCCTCTAACACACTGCCCAGGGAGTTGAACGTACGCTGCTACATTTGCTCCCTCAACACCGACACGATTGTCTATAAGGTATTAGTGTGTTAGTGTTAGTGTGATAGTTGTGTTGTTGTTGTTGGTGTTAGTGTTGTTGTCGTTGGTGTTAGTGTTGTTGTCGATGGGGTTAGTGTTAGTGTTTTAGTTGTGTTGTCGATGGGGTTAGTGTTTTAGTTGTGTTGTGGATGTTGTTAGTGTTGTTAGTTGTGTTGATGATGTTGTTAGTGTTGTTAGTTGTGTTGTTGATGTTGTTAGTGTGTTAGTTGTGTTGTTGATGTTTTTAGTGTGTTAGTTGTGTTGTTGATGTTGTTAGTGTTGTTAGTTGTGTTGTTGATGTTGTTGTTGTTGTTGTCGCTTTAAGTTCTTTGTTCCTAATCCGCATGACCGCACCATTCCGGTCTCATGCGGAGAAGGTAGGTGAACACCTCCCCCCCTCTCTCTCTCAGAGCCTCATCGCATTGATCGGTGTGGATGAGCTCCTCTCTCTCTTTCCTGCTGCTCTTGCAGTCCCAGAAGTGGTCTGGGCTGGTCTCCACTTCACCACACAGCTCACAGGTGGCGTCTTCATTCAGGATGTTCCTTCGGTAGAACGCTGTGGCTGGACAGTGGCCGCTGCCTAGCTGGGCCAGAAGTGTCTCTGCTCGCCTACCGGTGCCATCTTCCATTTTCAGTGGGGCACCGTAGATTCGTTTTCGTCTGGGATCCAACAGCTCAGGAAGTTTCATACTTCTTTTGAGGATACTCTTGATTGCCGACCATGTGACTGACTGTGGTTGCTCGCCTTGGCTTGCGGTGAGTGCGGCTTTGTCTGCCGCCTCGTTTGTTGTTGATGTTGTTAGTGTTGTTAGTTGTGTTGTTGATGTTGCTAGTGTTTTAGTTGTGTTGTTGATGGTGTTGCTAGTGTTTTAGCAGGAATGTCAATGTTTCGAAAACTCCCAACCTGCGTAACCGATTTAACCCATTAACGCATGACTCAAAGGATTTAATTAATTTTTTAACATTTTATTGAAAACCCGATTCTAACAAATAAAATCAAAAAATTAGTCTGAAATATTTTATACAAAAAAAGTTATGATGAAAATAAAAAATGTCCTTAAAAAAGGACGCTATGCATTGCTACCGACGGTAATCACGATTCGTGGTAGATGCTGAAGCACTCCAAATGTAAAGCTACATTACATTTAAGGCATTTCTTTTCCACTTTCTTTCCACATTGCTTGCATCTTTTTTGGCCATCTTCAATTTTAC
This sequence comes from Piscicola geometra, assembly GCA_943735955.1. NCBI lineage: Eukaryota > Metazoa > Annelida > Clitellata > Hirudinida > Piscicolidae > Piscicola > Piscicola geometra. The sequence goes on along the minus strand of OX030969.1, from coordinate 93,290 downwards.
CAATAAAATGATCTTTTCCATCGTATCGGACATCTGCAATCACGCTTTTAGCTAAATTCATGGATCCTTTTTTTTCTTTTTTGATCTGTTTGAAACCATATGAAAAAATTATAAATATTTCAGTTTAACTCTTCAAATCTGTTGACAGTCATAGCATTGCTTACAGCTAGATTGTGTACATCGTCGCTCTGTTCCCAGTACATCCTGCGGTTTGCCAAAGGAACATAACCTGAAAGCATGAGTAAAGCCAGCACCACTCTATATTCATTTTCAGTAGCATTCAGCTGTTTTAGTTTTTGGCTGTCATATAAATTTGACATGTCTGTTATTAGCTTGATGACTGGTACATCCAAAAATAAATTAAACAATGTGAGAGGAGACATGTTTTCTAAATTTGGTTTGTCCTCTGAACTATTATCTGCCAATAATCCAGTAGTAATGTCTTTTTTGGTCCTTCTCCGATCAATTTTAATTTTTTTAGCTGGCCTTTTTACAGCAGTTTCTTCTCTACTTATAGTGGTTTTCTCTTCCCCGATTTTGGAAATTACTATTTCTGCTTCTGCATTTAGCTGGTTTCTTGATAAATTATCTAAGGTTCCTTCACCATCCTCGGGTCCACTATCCTCATCAGAGCAGTTTGGGTCAGTAGGAGGAATCATGACTATATCTGCTGAAAAGAAATCATTGTCATCTTCCAAAATACTAAGGACTTCATGAAGAGCGAATCTGAAAATAATTGTTTTTACCATCAGTATTACTGCATAGTGTCCTTAAAAAAGGACACTCAATAAAACACAGTTTTTGGAAATAATATTACATGTAAAATAAAATTTATTTTAAATAAAGATATAAGAATGAATAACAATGAAATATTATTATACATTATGAATGGTAGACATTAAATAAAATTATAACTAACTTTTTTTCATGAGCCATGACAAAAACACAAAAAATTTAGTTATCGCCTTGAAAAATCAGAATATCGAAACAATCTATCAATTTCAAATCACAAAAAATTTTTTAACAAAGACTTCAGTTTATATAGGACAGGATTAGCTGCAAAGATAATAAATATAATCAAGATAACTATTATTAAAAAAACTTTTTATTGCTGTCCTTAAAAAAGGACAGTATGCGTTAATGGGTTAAATACCGGAAAAAATAATCTAGCGTCCGCTTTAAAGCCTTAAATATTTTCTTCTAATTCAACATGCCCTTAAACTTTTATTATTTAGTTTAAAAATTTTATTTTTATGTTACAATTTCTTAAAATTTTTTTAATAGAAGAAGTCTTTCAAAACCTTTTATTTTTATAGTTTTAACATTAAAAAAAGTATTTGAGTACTCAAATAAAAATATTTCTAAGGTATTCGTTAATTAAATCATTTATTTTGACGCTTTTTGTTTTCAGACTTTTTTATTGTAACGCAAAATTTATTTCCACGCCTCCAAACAACAACGCCTCCACACTTCCTTCCTCAAACTACTACCACTTCATCAAAACACTTTACTTTCAAAAAGAAGTCTTTTAAATGTGTAACCACACACCCCCTTGCTGTCATTTATTGTATCTTGGGCTCGTTTTAGATCTCGATTCAGTCATTCTGAGGGGGTTCATCAGCTCTTGAAGCTATCTTTCTCTCGATTCGTCTACCTATTGCGTATTTCAATTATTAAGTATTTTTTGGGGTTTTTATAAATAAATAATAATATACTTATACAATAATATACTTATACAAATATTCAGGTAGAAAATCCTAAAAAATATTTGTTTAAAAGATAAAAGTCATTTTTTCTTAAAATTCAAAACTGGTTACAAATTTTTACAATAAATTCAAAATACGAAAAACTTAAAGCGTTTATGGAAAAAAATAGAAAAAAATATTTGTCCAACTAGAAGAAGAAAAAGGGTTGTTTCTTGGGCTGCTCCGAAGGTGTTTCCACCTGCAGAATCAATACACGGTCACTGACGTACAACTGCGTACGTCACGCTGCAAACGAACTCATGAACACCTTGTGTGTACATTTAACATATGTTTATTTGTTGTTGTTTTAATTATTATTCATTTAGAAGAAGAAAATGTAATAATTTTATTTATTTTTGCAGAAATATATTCTATGTATTTATAAGTAATTGAGTGTTTTTTGAATATATGAATTAGGTAAATATATATTTATATTTATGGCGTTTCTCAAGGACGGCTTATATTCTAGTTTCAGTAAGTAATTTATGTTTGAATTTGAAAAAAACGTTATGACCAGAATTTTTTTTTGTTTATCTAAATTTTGATCTGAGTTCGAGTGTGATACACGTGTACGTCAGATGTGGTTTTTGTTTAAGTTTTCATTAGTTTAAAAAGTTAAAATATTTTATAAGCCATTGCCTAGTTGCTAGTGAGAAGAGGGATTTTCATCCTAGAACCTCATCATCATCATCATCATTATCCTCATCGTCATCATCATCATCATCATCATCATCATCATCATCATCATCATCATCATGACGCAAGACGCTCTTATGTCGCAAGTGTGTGGAACGATTTTGAGAGCAATGACCCGGGAAATTGAAGAGATAAATCAAAGCTTTATTAAATTGCTGATTCATATGCCATGGCTTGCATGTGGCGCTCTTGCTTTGTGCTTTTTAAATTTATTTTTCAGACTTTTTCAGTCGCGAGCTCAAGTGATTAAAAATTTATTAAAGGCTTCGTTTATCAATACATACAATGCATTATTTATTACATATTTCAATCTACTTGGCTTCTTCATCAATCCCGTTAGAGACTGTCTATCAATTATTTGAAAAAGGCTTTATGAAAATGTACGAAGAAATAATAATTTGTTATATGAAAACTCTCCTAATGCATTCATGCAGAAAAGAGGTTTTGAAAAATCTTAATGACAAATGCTGAAGCTCTCAATAAGACTGGCACTACACTCCTTCGCATGCACATACTTTCTAGTCTCTCACAGCCTACATCGGCTCGTAAAGACTCTTCACCACCGCACCACTCCGCATTTAAACGCACTTTGCTCTTCAAAGTACTCGTTTTAGACTGAGGGTTTTAACGCAAGCGAACTTCTTCTACAGCGTCTCCAAGGTCACCCTCTCAACCACTCTCTGTTCCCTAATCCCGAATCAGCTTAAGGAGTTCAGGCCACCGTTTTAGTCTTGCTTTAGTGTGCTCCTCAGGGTCAATTTAGAAATGGATGATGCTTTGTTTTTTAGACTTATCCTTTCGAGGTGTTTTGAGGAAAATTGCAAACTGCCATTATAATTATAGTAGAATTGAAGAAAGTCCTCTTGATTGGTAGGGTAAAGTCGTTAAATCAGTCGGTGTTTGAGAATGATGAGAGGTATCGATCTAAGCCAGGAGTTCACGCCTTCGAAATAAAGCATTGATTTTCAAGATTTACAATCTTTAATAAAAATCATTAAACATCAATCCGCCATTTTGATTCAATTTGTATTTTTGAAATGTCAAATTCACTTCCCAACTTTGCTGGACAATCTAAAATAATTCAATAATTTATAAAGTTTTAATTGAGGAAAGTACGTAAAGTTAAATAGTCTTTTAAAAACCTTTAAAATTAATAAATTATATTTAATTATATTTTTAATTACGCTTTTTTGCACTGCTTTCCAAAATACAGTTTTATAAGATTAATGCATCTAAACATTCAAGTTAATGATTTAAATGGCTTATAATAAGATTAGACAAAAGACCTAATTAAAACTTTGAGCCTTCGCATCTGGTTTTCTGGCAGTTGTCACGATATTCCTCTAAACCCTATTTCAATTTATTTGAAAGTAATGAATTAAAATGTGGTGACTCTTACCAACCACTTCTAAACTTGTCTTTTTCCTAGCCCTCTTCCAACCTCCTCCTCCTATTAACCATTTTATGACTCTTCACCAATCACTTCTCTAACACTTCAATCTTCTCAAGTATTCAACTTCTCTAACCACTTGGGAATACGCGCGTTATTTAGCCATTTCAATACCCTCTCAACCACTCCCTCTACTCTCCCAATTACTCCTTGTACCTTTTCAACCACTGTCTCTACTCTTTCAACCACTCCCTGTACCCCTTCAACCACTCTACTTAACCTCCACTTGACACCACTACCACCAACCACTCTTCACTACCACTTTCACTCCCTCAACCCAATACCACCATCTCTTCACCACCATCACCCCATTCCAACACTGCCATCAGTCCACCTCAACCCCACCAAACACCACTCAACACCACCACCAAATGCACCACCACAGGGCTGGTTGAGCACCAAGCAGTTATGGACGTACTTCGGAGACCTCTCGAACGAGCACTTCAAGACGCACCTGGCGCTCGTGCACGTCAGATTCTCCACCAACACCTTCCCGTCGTGGGAGAGGGCGCATCCGCAGAGGTGGGCAGTTGTCGGTCAGTTGTCGGTCAGTTGTCGGTCAGTTGTGGGTCAGGGGGGAAAGGAAGGGTCAGGTGGTGAGGGGGTGGGTTTGAAGGATTTCAGAGGTTAAGTGGAAGACAGTCTATTTAGACTCATTCGAAAGCGATGGTGATGATGATCAATGATTCAAAGGTTATTACTTTTATTTAATTTTTACATCTCTGCCCTTTCTCCTCCGTCACTCTTTAGAGAGTATTTTTAAGCGCAAATCAACTTTCTTCTGGTTCTTTATTTCGCGTGAGAGCTCGTCAATACTGTAAGTGTGTCTTCCGGGTGCTTCAGTATTCGAATATAGCTGCCATTAAAATACTTTTATTGCTTTTATATGGGTTTTTTTGACCAACTTTTTTGAAAATTATATTTCTAAATTTTGTCTTGTTGTAGTAGAAGTGTCTTTGTTTCATGTCTCAGCTGGACGATTTTTTAGGAAATATTGGGTCGTTGGTCTCGAAAATAATTAATTGAAATTTAAATTGTAAAAATTTGAAATATATTTTTGCTTGAATGCCTCTAAAGTAATCACCATCTTATGCGTTTTCATTCAACCTTAATCGATTTTGTAATGAAAAATGTTTATCTTTTATTTTTTATGAAAAATTCTTTTTTTTATACATGTTTTGCTTTTCTATCTACATTATATTCATCCTACATATTACAAACTGCCACTCAAACTGACTCACAAAGAAACTCTCACACTGACTCACAAAGAAACTCTCACACTGACACACAAACACACTTACACACACTGACACACAAATACATTCACACTGGCACACAGACTGACACTCACACTGACACAAAAAGACACTGACACAGACTAACACTAATACGCTGACACACACAAAGAAACTTCCACAAAGACACACACACACTGACACACAGACTGATAGCGCACAAAGACACACACACACACACACACACACACACACACACACACACACACACACAAAGACACACACACACACACACACAAAGACACTCACACTGACACACAAAGATACACACCTAAAGACACTGACACCCACACTGACACCCACACTGACTCACAGACTGATAGCGCACAACGGAGAGATCAACACGCTGAAGGGCAACGTAAACCTCAACCACGCCAGAGAAGGAGTCATGCAGAGCTCCTACTTCAAGGTGCTTGTTGTTGGTGTTGTTGTTGGTTAGTTATTTATGTTGTTGTTGTTTATGTTGTTGTTGTTTATGTTGTTGTTGTTTATGTTGTTGTTGTTTATGTTGTTGTTGTTTATGTTGTTGTTGTTTATGTTGTTGTTGTTTATGTTGTTAGTTTGTGGTTGCTATGGCTAATGTTGTATGTTTTGCCTTTGTTTGACTTATTTTGCAGTTATTGTGTTGTTTTTATTGTTGCTGGTATTGTTGTTATTTTATATATTTTTTTTGGTGTGGTCAGCAATACAGAGGGGGATGAGAAGGAGGAGAATGTTTTAGCATGTTTCGAGGGAGGGATGGAAGGGGTGGAGGGGGGAGATTTATAGGCAAATAGGGGGTTGTAATTTTCAATATAAAATCGCAGTTATTGTGAAGAGTTAGCATATTTTAAATGATTTTTCCATTAATTGTTTTCCTAAACGGTTTTTGTTCCGCTTTCATTAAATTTTTCTTCATTTTTCAGCTAAAGGATTGATTACCAAAAATGGCAGCACGTGAAATGGTTGTTTCACTCATAGAAAGGCAAGCCGTCACGCTAACACCTTTTAAGCCTCTTGCAAGCTAATGTTCGCGCATTAACAATGCATTCCTTTGCGAACACCCCATCTTCCCACACAATCCACTCGTCCTCCCAACTCTCGCGCCTTAATCTGAGAAAGTCGTTCGAAGCAGCATACGTTCGTCCGAATCGAATGTGCAAAAAGCTTTCATGTCTTTTAAAACGCCATTTTATGTGTGAGAATTGCACTAAAACTCACATGAAAAAAGACGTTAGAACTTCATTTTAAACTTAGTCGTCGTATTGACTCTACTTTTGAAACTCTTTCACCATCTTTTCGTTTCTTTCCACCACTCCTCTTCTCCCTTTTATCACTCCTTCCTTTCCCTCAACCACCTTTACACCTTTCCTTCACCCCATCTTCTCCACTCCACCCTTCCTCCACCCCTCCACCACTCCACCTCCCTCCACCTCCCTCCACTCCTCCACCACTCCTCCTCCAACCCACCTCCCTCCACCCCTCCACCACTCCTCCTCCAACCCACCTCCCTCCACCCCTCCACCATTCCTCCTCCAACCCACCTCCCTCCACCACTCCTCTTCCAACCCACCTCCCTCCACCACTCCTCCTCCAACCCACCTCCTTCCACCACTCTTCCTCCAACCCACCTCCCTCCACCCCTCCACCACTCCTCCTCCAACCCACCTCCCTCCACTCCTCCACCATTCCTCCTCCAACCCACCTCCCTCCACCACTCCTCTTCCAACCCACCTCCCTCCACCACTCCTCCTCCAACCCACCTCCTTCCACCCCTCCACCACTCTTTCTCCAACCCACCTCCCTCCACCCCTCCACCACTCCTCCTCCAACCCACCTCCCTCCATCCCTCCACCACTCTTCTTCCAACCCACCTCCCTCCACCACTCCTCTTCCAACCCACCTCCCTCCACCACTCCTCCTCCAACCCACCTCCTTCCACCCCTCCACCACTCCTCCTCCAACCCACCTCCCTCCACCCTCCAGGACGACCTGTCGAGGATGTTTCCGGTGATAGAGGCGGGCATGTCTGACTCTGGAACCTTCGACAACGTTCTTGAGTTCATGACCATCGTTGGGGACAGACCCTTGCCCGAGGTGGGAGGGAGGGGGTGGGTGCTGATGATGATGAGGATAGGGAGGAGGGGGGGTGGAGGTGGTGATGATGATGAGGTTGATGGTGGTAGTGGTAGAGGTAATGATGATGGTGATGGTGGTGGTGGTAGGGGTAATGATGATGATGGTGGTGGTGGTGGTAGGGGTAATGATGATGATGGTGGTGGTGTTAGTGGTGGCGGTCTGTAGTGGCTTTGAATAGTGTTCACGTAACTTTGTTTGCACTGAACACTCAAGGTGTGTTTGCACAGCACTTTCGGTCTGTTCTATCAAATCAATAGGCGCACCATTGCTTTGGAAGTCATATCACCACTTCGACGTTTGACGCTTTGCCGCCACTACTGCTCTTTTTTCTATTTCACCTTATCACCATTCACCCACCCACAGCCTAACTCAGCTATCAAACCATCCATTCATCCACCATTTCATCCACCTATCCACCACACCACCCACATATCCACTACACCATCCACTCATTCACTACACCATTCATCATTCATTCATTTATCTTCAATCCACCGATTCCCTATCCATTCGTCATATTACCCTTCCATCGATCCATTCATCATATCACTTACCATCTGTCTATCCATTAATCGTATCAATCATCCATCCACCCTTCCATTCATCCATCCACCCACCCATCCATGCATCCACTCCTCCATTCATCACACCATCCATTCACGCACCCACCCATGCACCCACCCATGCATGCATCCATGCATCGAACCACTCATATATGCAGGTGATAGTGACGATGGTTCCAGAGGCTTGGCAGAACGATCCAACGATGCCCGAGCAGAAGAAGGCCTTCTACCGCTGGAGCGCCTACACCATGGAGCCCTGGGATGGCCCTGGTGAGGGGGGTGGTGGGAGGGATGAGGTTAGATTTAGCACCTATTCCCACCACCACTGGCATAACCACCACCACTACAATTACTACCATCATCACCACCACCACCATCATAACTACCACCACCATCATCACCACCACCACCATCATCACCACCACCATCATCATCACTACCATCATCACCACCACCAGCTCTGTTCACCTTCACGGATGGCAGGTACATTGGAGCGATTCTGGACAGGAATGGACACAGACCATCCAGGTGGTTGCTAGCTATGTGTGCAATAAAGTCATGAATTATTCATTTAGTATGAATAATTAATTTTTCGTCAATAATTATTTTGTATGATTAATCAAATAAGCAAATCATGCAAACAAGCAACCACCCAGGTACTACATCTCCAAGTCGAACCACATGTACATGGCGAGTGAGGTGGGTGTCACCGAGTTGCAGCCTAGTGAGATCATCTCCAAGGTGACTCTTCTCTCGCTTGATCGATTTACTTTCAACTACCACAGACTACTGCAATCACAACAATTACAACCACCACCAAACCATCACTACCACACTCACGACCACCACTGTTTCAACTACAATTACAACAACCACCAATAAACCATCTCTACAACAACCAACAAAAGACACTCACACCACACACCAAAACCTAAAAAACCACACACACCAACAAACCACAAGACACCACAGCAACCATCACCACCATCACCAAACAACCACCAGGGCCGTCTGAAGCCAGGCAGAATGCTCCTGGCGGACACGCGCAGGAAGATGTTCATCAAGGACGAGGACATCAAGCGCGAGATCTGCTCCACCTACCCTGTCATCGACTGGCTTCAGAGGGAGGTGGGTGCTTTGCTTTGATCGTTGGAAGGGTGGGTGCTTGTATTTGCCTTGGATCGTTGTATGGGTGGATAGTTGTATATAGTTCTATATGGTTGTATAAAGGGTGGATTGATGGATGGATTTAGTAGAGGTGAGTTGGAGAAGTTTTTTTTAATTAATTAAAAATATATTTGAACTGTCAGTTTTGAGTCGTGTCGTTTTAATAATTGTCTTCAGTAATCATCAGCCTTTTAATTGTTCACTCTTTAATTGCATTCACATCCTCGCTCCAATTCATCCTCGTTCACACGTCCATCTTCCCACCAATCACCCTCCTTCGACCATTCCTTCAAACAAATCCTTCTCCCCCAAATAACCCCCCCCTTCCAAAACGCCCTCTCCAAACCCCCTCCCTAGACGTTCACTCTGATGGAGATGTACCACGACCACCGCAGCCAACGACGTCTGCAGAGGCGCGACTCCTCGGCCAACATGACCAAGTACAGAGGCTCCATCATGGAGGAGGACAGGCGTCTGCCGATGTTCGGCTGGAACCTTGAGGTGCTGAATATGCTGGTCATCAAGATGGTCGTCAACAAGTGGGTTATTGTTTCCTTCAGTCTGTCGTTAGATTTATGAACAAATTATTTCACCGCTTCAGTCACTCTTATCCACTCCCCATCTCATTCTCCTGCATCCACCCTTCACTTCCCCCCCTCCCCATATCTCCTCCACTCATCCACCCCACCACCTCCCCTCTTCTACCACCACCATCATCACCACCACGCAGGAAAGAGTCGTTAGGCTCGATGGGCAACGACTCCCCGTTCGCATGCCTCTCTCAGTACAACCCCACCCTCTTCGACTACTTCAAGCAACTCTTCGCTCAAGTCACCAACCCGCCCATCGACCCGTTCCGAGAGAAGATCGTCATGTCTCTGGTGAGAGATTGTAATTGATTTCGATTTAAACATTTTGGTTTGGTTTTTACGCCTCGTGAGAGGGTTATTATTGGCGTGTTTAATATGAACAGGAGGATGATGAGGATGATGGCGGTGGTGATGAGAACGATGATGATGTAGTTGGTGTGATTTAGAAAAGAGAGAGGTGTATTCAGTGAGGGGATTCTCTCATACAATACTAGAGAGACAAAGGTCACACTAGCCAAGGAGTGTCTGTGTCCGCGTGTATGCGTGTATGTGTGTGTGCGTGCGCAAATGCGGCACATTACAATGATAATGATGATTTATATTACATATATTCGAAATTTTTGTCTTCTTAACCTAAAAAATAGTTTTTTTCTTTGTCTGTTTTATTCATGATCGCTAAAAATATTTAAAAAAAGAAAATCACGCCAGCTTCAAAGTCCAAAAAACCACCGCGCACAAATATAACGATTACTACCATAACACACGACGCAAAAAACAACAACACAACAACAACCGCAGCACTGAAATAACAACAAACTACAACGCAACAAAATCAACAACCACAAAGATAGAACACCCAACAACAAAAACCTCAACATTCACACTGAACAACCAACAACACAGTTACAACAACAATGACACACAGGCGTGTCTAATAGGCCCGGAGTACAACAGTCTCGAGCCGTCGGCAAAGCAGTGCCAGCGTCTGTGGTTGGAGCAGCCGATCCTCTCGAGACAGGATATGTCCATCATCAACTTCACTTCCTACAAGGGATGGAGGGTGAGTGCTTTGGATGGGTAGTTGGGGTGTTTTTGGTTTTTGGAGGGGGTTGAAGGGGTGGGGGGATTGGTGTTTTGGTTGGTGTGGTTGAGTGAGGGTGGGTGTGGTTGAGTGTGTCTGGGGTGGTTGTGTGTTTGTGTTGAGTGGGTGGTTAAATGTGTTTGTATGGGTGAAGTGTGTTTGGTGGGTGGTCAGGCGTTTGTGAGTATTGTGAGTAGCTATTTGGGCGTGAGGAAGTGAGAGATCCATGGATATTTGATTAGCGATTAGAGATTTAAAATTATAAAGCACATAAACTTTCCTAAGCATCAAACATAAAATAAAAACACCCATCATCCAAACCACACCGCACCGCAGTCAAAGACGATCAACACGATGTATCCAGTGCACCACGACATCGAAGGTCTCCTACCCGCCCTGAATTCCATCTGCCACACCGCTGAACAGGCGGCCCTGCAAGGCTTCCAAATCATCGTGCTGTCGGACAAAAAGGCCGGTCGACGACTGGTGCCTATAAGGTGGGGGCAAGGGGTGGTGGATCGGGGTAGGTGGAAGTTTTTGTATTGGTGGCTGGGTGTGCTAATGGGTTTATGAGGGGGGTGGAAGATGGTCGTGTGTGGTGAGACTTAAAGCATTCAGGTGGGTGTTAAAAACGAAACAGAATCAAAAATAATTGTTTCAACATTTGTCATTTTTTATTTTTTCGATTTAAAATGCTCTTTTATTAAACACTTTTGTAATGATAATTTTCCATCCCGCCCTCCCTCCACTCCAACCCTCCAAAGTTCTCTGCTGGCATTGGGGGCGGTGCACAACCACCTGGTGCGCAAGAAGTTGAGGATGAAGGTGGCGCTCATCGTCGAGACCGGAGAGACCAGGTGCATGGGTGCTTGAAGGGGTGCTTGAGGGGGTGCTTGGGTGATAGATGGGGGGAGTGTGGAATGGGAGTTTAATGGGGGTGGGATGATATGGGGTTTTCGGGTGGTTGTTGAGTGGTTAATGGTTGCCAACAATTACCACTTCTACTAACAAACCAAACGCAAACAACAACAACTAACCAACCAACCAACCATGCTACTACACTCCCAGAGAGGTCCACGACTTTTGTCTCTTACTTGGCTTCGGGGCTGATGCCATTTGTCCCTACCTCATGTATGAAACGCTGAACGCGCTGAGAAGGCAGAATAAGCTTGAGCCGCCGCTGAGTGACACCGAGATTGTATCTAATCTGGTGTGTTGGGGGGGGGAGGGTTGTGGTGTCAGTGTGTTGATGGTGATGGTGTGTTGTGGTGGTGGTAGTGCGGTCGCTTTGGTGGTGGCTGGTTGAATGAGTTGTGAAGTGGTTGTTGGTCGTTTGTGTAGTGGGATGGTGGTGTGAAGTGGCAGATGAGGGGAATCAAGGGTTTTTGATGGAGGTGAAATGAAATGGGGTTAGATGAAGGAAAGCGCAATAATAGCATGCAATAAGGAGCAGCACCATACCCCAAACGAGCGGAGCTCAGCGGTCCTTTCCCTATCATGCCTCGTTGCCCATCACAGGTTCTGGCTCTAGCGAACGGCATAGCGAAGGTGATGGCCAAGATGGGAATCTCGACACTGCACAGCTACAAGGTGAGTCGAATGAATTCGTCGTGGTTTTGCCGCTCTTGCTGGCTGGTAGTGGTTGTACAATTCGAAAATTCGTCATGGCGATGCTTGTGTTTTTACATCCTGGATTTTTTATAGTTATTCTTTTTGTGTTTATTCTTGAGGTATTTACTTTTTAGTGCGCTTTTCGTTGTTATTATTGTTGTTGTTATTATTATTACTACTACTACTTCTACTACTACTACCACTACCACAACCACTTCTACCAACACTACACCCCGCACCACCACTACTACTCCCCCCTCCCCCCATCACCACCACTACTACTCCCCCCTCCCCCCATCACCACCATCACCACCACCACCACACCTCCCTCTACCACCACCACCACCACCACCACACCTCCCTCTACCACCACCACAGGGAGCTCAGATCTTCGAGTCGGTGGGTCTGGCGGAGGAGGTGATCAACAAGTGCTTTCCTGGCACTCCATCCCGCATTGGTGGCACCAACTTCACCATCCTCGCATTGGAGGTTTGCATGGGTGGGAGGGGAAGGAGGAGAGGAAGGGGTGGTAGTGGTGGTGGTGGTGGTGGTGATGAGGGAGGGGTGGTGTGATAGGGGGAGTTAGGGGTCTTGGTGGTGGAGATGGTAATGATGCCAAAGTTATTAAAAAGGTGTAAGTGATGGTGGTGGTGGTTGTGGTTGTGGAGGTGATGGTGGTTGTGGGGGTGGTGGTGGTGGAAGAGAGTGTGGAAGTTATGAATAAAGGTGATTCGTGCAAGGTTAAATTAAATGTCGAGCTATTAAAACAAGAATTGAAAGATCATTAAACCAAATTCTTAGATACATTTTATTTATCTCCACCACAACCATCACCATCCCTCCACCACCATCATCATAATCATCACCAAACTATCATCGCTACACCGCCTTTTCCAAACACCATCCCCATCATAACCACCACCACCACCACCATCAACCACCAAGGCGATGAACCGCCACAACTACGCGTATGCCGACAGGGAGTGCGACAAGCGCTTGGTGACGACGCCAGGCTACCTGCACTGGAGGGGCGGTGGCCAGAAGCACATCAACGACCCCATGACCATCGCCAATCTGCAGGTCGGTGCTACATCAGGGTTTAATCATCATCACCAAAATTGATCCACTATTTTCATCACCAATCATTCTCATCACCAACCATTCTCATCACCAACCGTTCTCATCACCAACCATTCTCATCACCAACCATCACGACACATTATCATCACCATATATCCACCACCATCACCATACACCCACCACCATTACCACCAAGGACGCCACAAGGGAGAACAGTGTGCAAGCCTTCGAGAAGTTCACCAAGACGGCGAACGAGAGCGCCAAGTTCTGCACGCTGAGGGGCCAGATGGACCTGGTGATGAGCGAGCAAGAGTCGGTCTCGTTCGATGAAGTCGAACCTGCCGCCAGCATCGTCAAGCGCTTTTGTACCGGTGAGTGGTTGGATGGGTGAGTTTGTGAGTGGGTTAATGGGTCGAAGGATATTTAGATTAGTGGATGGCTTTATAGCTGAGTGGATGAACGGATGACAGGATGGATGGTTTTGAGTGTGATTTTCTCAGATGGTTGTGAAGTAGACTTGATTTCAATGATAATCAAAAGTCTTCAAACCGCCATAACTTTCATCAAGGAAACTCCAAACGATTCCACCGATCAACCCCCCCATCCACCCCATCCTTCCCAGGAGCCATGAGTTTCGGCAGCATCTCCTACGAGGCGCACACGGCACTGGCGGTGGCGATGAACCGCGTGGGAGGCAGGAGTAACACGGGAGAGGGCGGGGAAGATCCTGAGAGGTACATCGTCAACGATCCCCATGTCAACAAGCGCTCTGCCATCAAGCAGGTGGGCTTGAGTGGTTGGCTGTGTTTTATGGTGGATTTGTGGTGGGTTCAGGATGAATTTATGCTGCATTTTGGATACATTCATGGTGATTTCATAGTGAATTCTTGGTGCATTTATGATGCATTCATGATCCATTCCTAATGCATTCGTGATAATTCATCATGCATTCGTGATTATTCATCATGCATTTTTCGATGAACGAGAAATCGCCATTGAATTCATGGATAGGCGAATGAATGAGAATTAGTTATGTGCATAAATTAATGCATCAGTCATTCCACTCAACCTCCACTGCTCGAGGCTCGAGTCAAGCGACCAAAAGTTAAATCGAACACACTCCATGACACTACCATACCACACCGATCGATCATCGTCCCATCACCCTAGGTGGCTTCTGGCAGGTTCGGAGTGACCAGCTCTTATCTGTCGCACGCCGATGAGATCCAGATCAAGATGGCGCAAGGAGCCAAGCCAGGTGAGGGCGGAGAGCTGCCTGGCTACAAGGTGGGTCTTTTCTTCTTGCCTTCCCCCTTTCGAATAATGTATAGTTTGAAAAATAATTTATTTTCAATGAGTTAATTAATCTTTTTTCAAATAATTGTCTTATTTATTTTATTCTTATATACTTTCAAGTATTAAATGTTTATTTATATTCAAAAATTCATATATTCAATTAATTATTATAATTGACTTGAGTTATCCGGTTAAACTAAACTCTTTTTATCCACTCTTCCACCCCACCATCACTACTAGGTGACGAAGGAAATAGCAAAGACTCGTTTGTCGATCCCTTCGGTCGGCCTCATCAGTCCACCACCGCACCACCACATCTACTCCATCGAAGATATAGCGCAGGTGGCCGCTCGTGCTCGTTCGATTGTTGTTCTTGTTGCTGTTCTTGCGGTTGATTTATTTTTTTTCTTAATATAATTTTTTGGGTATACATTTTATTTTTGAAAGTATTCTTTTTGCATCGTCTCTATGTTAATTGGAAAGACTACGGCTATCATTATCATCAACAACACTACAACAAAAATACCAGTACTTTTACCACTATCATCCACTACAACTTTCACCACTACCACCACCACCACAAGTATCACTACCATAACCACCACCAATACTACAACTATCACTACTACTATCATCACCACGAGTACTATCACCACCACCATCATCACTACCACTACGCCTAGTTGATATACGACTTGAAGTCAGCCAATCCAGAGGCTCGAATCAGTGTCAAACTGGTGTCCGAAGTTGGAGTTGGTGTGGTCGCTTCAGGAGTCGCTAAGGTGGCTGTGGTGGCTGTGGTGGTTGTGGTGGCTGTGGTGGTCGTGGTGGCTGTGGTGGCTGTGGTGGCTGTGGTGGCTGTGGTGGTCGTGGTGGTCGTGGTGGTTGTGGTGGCTGTGGTGGCTGTGGTGGTCGTGGTGGTCGTGGTGGCTGTGGTGGTTGTGGTGGTTTGGTGGTTGTGATTTTGTTGGGTAGGGGGTTTTGGTGGTTGTGGTAGTTGCTGTTGTGGTTGTTGTGCACCAATCCACCACTGCTTGGCGCTATATTATATAATCATCATCATCTTCATCATCATCATCATCATCATCATTTAATCATCTTCATCATCATCATCATCATCATTTAATCATCTTCATCATCATCATCATTTAATCATCTTCATCATCTTCATCATCATCTTCATCATCATCATCATTTAATCATCTTCATCATCATCATCACAGGCGAAGGCAGGTCACATCACCATATCAGGACACGATGGTGGCACTGGGGCCAGCAGCTGGACTGGCATTCGGTGTGTATGGCTTCAGATTTAATTGATTTAATTAATTACATATGCATTTATTAATTATTAGATTAATTATTATAATTTCATGCATTCATTATTGAATCGATTATTATCAATAAATCCATTCATTTTAAAATTAATTGCTATTTGATTATACTTTTATTAATTAATTAATCTATTACTGAAAATACCACAGGCACGCGGGCTTGCCGTGGGAGTTGGGCCTGAGTGAGACGCATCAGACACTCGTGCTGAACGACCTGAGGTCCAGGATCGTCCTCCAAGTCGATGGCCAAATAAGGACAGGTTGGTGGTGGTTGTGGTTGTGGTTGTGGTGTGGTTGTGGTGTGGTTGTGGTGTGGTTGTGGTGTGGTTGTGGTGTGGTTGTGGTGGTGGTTGTGGTGATGGTGGTACTAGTGTTTGTCTTTAGAATTGTTTTGGCTAAGAGTGCTTGTTAAAGCGAAACTCAAGAAAAAAAGAAAATCATAAATCTAATAGTTTGAAAGATAATGTTCTACCAACTCTAATCAACCAACCACTCAACCACTTACCACTTTAACCAACTACTCTTCTCCAAAAATTCCCTATCAAACCCCCCCCCCCCCCGACCAAAGGCAGGGACGTCGTGATAGGCGCCATGCTGGGTGCAGATGAATTCGGATTCGCCACTGCGCCACTCATCATCCTCGGCTGCACGATGATGCGCAAGTGCCATCTGAACACGTGTCCCGTCGGCATCGCTTCCCAGGTGCTGGTGCTCGAGGGGGGAGTTAGGAGGGGGTGTTTGTGGCTTTGGGAAGGGAGAGTTAGGAGGGGGTGTTTGAGTTTTGACGGGGAATTGGTAGTTGAATTTTTTACTTTTTGTTTTCGGAAAGAATTTAGGGCTTTGTTTGGAAGGGGGAGGGGGTTAGTTAGCCTCGAAGATGATGTTCTATTACAAGATCTTTGATTAAGTGAATGGAATTTATTTATACTGAATTTGTATAGAAATTTTTTCAATTTTTTTTATTATTACTTGTTCATATTATTATTGTTATTGCTATTATTATTAGTATTATTATTATTATTATTATTATTATTATTATTATTATTATTATTATTATTATTATTATTATTATTATTATTATTATTATTGTTGTTGTTGTTAATATAACTATTTTTATTATTATTATAACTATTATTAATATTAATCATATTTTTATTACCATCATCAACATCATTACCAGGACCCCGACTTGAGGGCGAAGTTCGAGGGCAAGCCAGAGCACGTGGTCAACTACATTCTTCCTGCTGGCAGAGGATGTCAGAGGTCACATGGCTCGTCTGGGCTTCCGTACATTCCAGGAGATGATTGGTGGGTGGGGAGGGGGTTTGAAAGGGCTTGGGGGGTGAGGGAGGGGTTTGAGGGGTGGTTGGGGAGTTTGAGGGGGTGGGAGGAGGGAAAATGGATGAATGAGGGGGAAGAAAGAGAAAGTGGGGTGTTAAAATAGCATTGTTATTGCCTCTATCATCAGTTGATGGGATAATGAGTGTTTGAACTCCACCAACACCAACCACCACCAACAACAACACCACCACCAACAACAACAACACCACTACCGCATACCCACAACCTCCACGCGGTGCGGTGGGGGGCGCTTGCGCCTCAAATGTGGGTACTTTCGGCCACCCTGCCAGGGCAGACTCTGCAAGTCAGCCCAGGAGACAACAAACTCATCTCTGGACAGACTTCCCAGCCCTGGAACACGGACTGGACAAGAACACAAGAGAACTGACTCATGAGCCTGGCAGGGCAGCGCAGCTGGTCGAGACTATCCTCTCCAGACTGCTGAACAACACAACGAATTACAACAACAACAACAACACCACCAACAACACCACCACCAACAACAACAACACCACCAACAACACCACCACCACCAACAACAACCAACAACAACACCAACAACATCCAACACCAACAACAACAACACCACCAACAACACCACCACCACCAACAACAACCAACAACAACACCAACAACAACCAACACCAACCACCACCACCAACAACAACAGGCAGAACCGACAAACTAATCTTCTCGCCTAACCCATCGATCGCCAAGGCGAAACTCCTCAACTTCGAGCCCATCCTCCTGAACGCCCTCACCCTCCGCCCCAACACCAACATCAGGGGCGGCTCACTCATCCAGGAGTTCAACACCAAGGAAAGACTCGTGCGTTTTTTTCGTGATTTCTTATGGGTTTTTTTTTTCTTTTTTTTGAGGTTTGGGAGATGTTTGTCTATGATTTAGGAATTTTTTAGTTTTAGGAATTATTTATGATAAAGTTTTTTGTTTAATATTTTTATTTTAAGAATGGGAGTTTTTTATTTTAAAAGTGAATTTACACTATGCCCACCAATCATCCATCTCACCATCCCATCCATCTCACCATCCCATCCATCTCACCATCCCATCCATCTCACCATCCCATCCATCTCACCATCCCATCCATCTCACCATCCCATCCATCTCACCATCCCATCCATCTCACCATCCCATCCATCTCACCATCCCATCCATCTCACCATCCCATCCATCTCACCATCCCATCCATCTCACCATCCCATCCATCTCACCATCCCATCCATCTCACCATCCCATCCATCTCACCATCCCATCCATCTCACCATCCCATCCATCTCACCATCCCATCCATCTCACCATCCCATCCATCTCATCATCCCATCCATCTCACCATCCCATCCATCTCACCATCCCATCCATCTCACCATCCCATCCATCTCACCATCCCATCCATCTCACCATCCCATCCATCTCACCATCCAATCCATCTCACCATCCCATCCATCTCACCATCCCATCCATCTCACCATCCCATCCATCTCACCATCCCATCCATCTCACCATCCCATTCATCTCACCATCCCATCCATCCACCATCCCATCTCTCTCACCATCCCATCTCTCTCACCATCCCATCCATCTCACCATCCCATCCATCTCACCATCCCATCCATCTCACCATCCCATCCATCTCACCATCCCATCTATCCACCATCCCACCGATCCACCATCCCACTTGCCAACCAACCCTATTTTTCAAAATTGTTTGCCCATATTATCCATCACTACCACCAATCCACCGAGCGACCACGCCATCCCTGCAGGACACCGAGGTGATAGAGGAGGTGCGTGAAGTGATCGAGGGCCGTCAGACGAGCATGACACTGCACAAGAAGATCGACAACAACCAACGAGCCTTCGGAGCCACCCTCTCGCACTACATCTCCCTGTTCGCTCTCTTACATTTAATCTTTTTCTAATTCTCTTTTTATTCAATTTTTATTCTGTTTTTAATAATTTTAATATTTTTCTTATAAATATTTTTTCAATTTATTTATTTAATTATTAATTAATTAATTATTAGTTAGTTAATTAATTAAGTAATTAATTAGTTATTAGTTAATATTTAATTAAATAATTTATATTTAAATAATTGATTATTATTTAATTAATTATTTATTTAATTAATTTATTATTATTTAATTAATTTATTATTCTTTAATTAATTAATTATTATTTAATTAATTTATTATTATTTAATTTTTTTATTATTCTTTAAATTTTGTTATTATTATTTTTTTATCTTTTTCATAATTATTTAATTTTTCCTCATGTTTTTTCGTAATTTTAATATTTTTATTATACTTTTCAATTTATTATTTTATTTATTTATCATGATGTATTTCATTTTTTATATCATTTAATATATTCAGAAATGTATCAATCTTTTTACAAGAATTTGTATATATAAATACAAGAGCCCCTTCACTAACCGGTCTTTTCCCCTCCCCCCTCGATGAGCCAATACCACCCACACCAACCACAGCAAGTACCTGGAAGGAGGCCTGCCAGAGGGCAGCATCCGGGTGAACCTGGAGGGCTCGGCTGGTCAGAGCTTTGGCGCCTTTCTGGCCAGGGGAGTGCACTTGAGTCTTGAGGGAGATGCCAATGACTATGTCGGCAAGGTGTGTCCAGGGTGTGTGCCAGTGGACATGTTTCAAGTTTTTGATTAATTAGTTTTTTTTGTATTAATTTTAATGGCTTTAAATTTTTTTCTGGCATTTTTCATCATTCAAAAATTGCAAATTTATGCAACAACTACCCAACAACAACTACCCAACAACAACTACCCAACAACAACTACCCAACAACAACTACCCAACAACAACTACCCAACAATAACTACCCAACAACAACTACCCAACAACAACTACCCAACAACAACTACCCAACAACAACAACCCAACAACAACTACCCAACAACAACTACCCAACAACAACTACCCAACAACAACTACCCAACAACAACTACCCAACAACAACTACTCAACAACAACTACCCAACAAAGACAACCCAACAACAACTACCCAACAACAACTACCCAACAACAACTACCCAACAACAACTACCCAACAACAACAACCCAACAACAACTACCCAACAACAACTACCCAACAACAACTACCCAACAACAACTACCCAACAACAACAACCCAACAACAACTACCCAACAACAACTACCCAACAACAACTACCCAACAATAACTACCCAACAACAACTACCCAACAAAGACAACCCAACAACAACTACCCAACAACAACTACCCAACAACAACCACAACATCAACAACTACCAAACAACAACTACCACCCAACAACAACCACAACATCAACAACCACCACAACATCAACAACAACCACAACATCAACAACCACCACAACATCAACAACCACCACAACATCAACAACAAGCACCCAAAAACAACCACGGAGCGGGGATGGCTTAGATCGTAGACATCGGACTTGCAACTTAAAGGTTGCCGGTTCGAATCCTTGACAAGGAACCGTGAACTATCATATACCTAGTGTATATGATGCGGTGTTTGCGACGTATGCATTGAAAAATGTGCACGTCGTGTGGAGTGGCGCCTCGGCGCATAAGAACCATGGTTCTCAGAACCATTGTAACATGGCATGCGTCTGTCAGGCTGTGAACAATATAGACCACAAAAAAAAACCACCTACTAACAGGGCCTATGCGGTGGCGAAATCGTCATTTTCCCGCCCAAAGACATGCCTAAGGAATTCGAATCCGAGTCCAACATCATCGTCGGCAACGTCGTCTTGTACGGGGCCACTTCTGGCAGGGCTATGTTCAGGGGGCAGGCGGCAGAGAGGTTCTGTGTGCGTAACTCGGGTGCCGTGGCGGTGTGTGAGGTAGGTGTCTTTGTGATTTGGGATTACATGATATTTCATCTGAATCCTTTTTTGGGCATTATTTACAAAATTACTTCAAATATCATGCATTGAACATCACATCGTTTTTCTTCATATCCAATCTCAAACCAACTCCAATCCTTTTCAAGCAGCTTTAACCTCTTCTATTCATTTTAAAAAATTAACCCATCTTTTAACCCATCTTTTAACTCTTCCCCCAAACCCCCTCAAACCTCTTCTCCAAAACCTTCTTTCCTCTATCTCTCCCCAACCCCCCCTCCCCTCACACCACCTCCATCCCCCCACACCACCTCCATCCTTCCACACGACGTCAGGGCTGTGGTGACCATGGTTGCGAGTACATGACAGGCGGGGCTGCAGTGGTGTTGGGCATGGTGGGCAGAAACTTCGCGGCAGGCATGAGTGGTGGCTTCGCCTATGTCCTCGACAGGGAGCAGGTGCAAGTGTGGTGGTTGTGTGTGGTGTTTGTGTGTGGTTGGTGGTGTGGTGGTGGTTGTGTGTGGTTGGTGGTGTGGTGGTGGTTGTGTGGTTGTTGTGTGGTGATTGTGGAAGTGTGGTGGTTATGGGTTTGGTGGTGGTTATGTGGGTGTTGTGTGGTGATTGTGGAAGTGTGGTTTTTGTGTGGTAACACCATTCTACCACCAAACACCCATTCACTTCTCCATAACACCCACCCATCTACCACTTCACATCCATATCTTTCTTCCACTAACAAACAACCATCCAATTTTCACCACAAAACACCCACTCACACCAAACCCACCAGACCATCCACCCACCAGACCATCCACCCACCAGACCATCCACCCACCAGACCATCCACCCACTAGACCATCCACCACCCATCCCACCAACCATCCCATCCCACCTCCCATCCCAACCCATCCCACCTCCCATCCCAACCCATCCCACCTTCCATCCCATCCCACCTTCCATCCCATCCCACCTCCCATCCCATCCCACCTCCCATCCCATCCCACCTCCCATCCATCCCACCTCCCATCCCACCAACCATCCCATCCCACCAACCATCCCATCCCATCCCACCTCCCATCCATCCCACCTCCCATTCCACCAACCATCCTATCCCATCCCACCTCCCGCACGACAAAACAGATGCAACCTGGAGATGGTAGCGCTAGAGGATGTGGATGATTTGGAGGATCAGAATTGGTTGCGTGACATTCTGGAGGAGTTCGTCCAGAAGACAGGATCCAGCCTGGCAGCCGGTCTTCTCGAGAATTGGCACGACTCTCTCGCCATGTTTGTCAAGGTGGGTGGGTGGTGGAGTGGTGTGGTGGGGTGGTGGGGTGGTGGGGTTGTGGAGGTTTGTGTAGTTTGGTTTGGGGGTTGGATGTGGTTGTGTTTGTGGTTGGTTTAATGGTTTTGGGGGTTTTTGTTGTAGGTTTTGGTGGTGTTTGTAGTGGAGGTGTTTGGGATGGAGTTCATAGTAGCAAGTTGGTGTTTGTTGGATCTTGAGGTTTTCAAATGAACGGGTGCCAATATCCTTGCTATCATCCTTATTGTTATCCTTCATCATCATACTCAATAATAATCATCGTCATCATCGTCATCGTCATCATCATCATCGTCATCGTCATCATCGTCATCGTCGTCATCATCATCATCATCGTCATCGTCATCATCATCATCATCATCGTCATCATCATCATCGTCATCGTCATCATCATCATCGTCATCATCATCATCGTCATCGTCGTCATCGTCATCATCATCATCATCATCGTCATCATCATCATCGTCATCGTCATTATCATCATCATCATCATCATCGTCATCATCATCATGACACACCAGGTCTTCCCTCACGAGTACAGGAGGGCGCTACAGGAGGCGGAGTTGGAGGCGGAGTTGATGAAGTTGAAAAAGGTGTCTGTGTGCTTGTCTGTGTGCTTGTCTGTCTGCTTGTCTGTCTTCTTGTATGTGTGTTCGTGATTGTCTGAGTGCTTGCGTGGTTGTTTGTGTGCTTGTTTGAGTTTTCGTTCATCCACACACACACAAACAAAAACACAAAAACTTCCACCCAGACACACTAACACACACACACACAAACACTCCCACCCAGACACACAAACACACAAACAAACACACACACAACCACACATACAAACAGGCGAAATCGGAGGCGTACACACGCGCGAACGAGTCCTCGATGGACGGGGATGAAGAGTCCCAATACAAGGAAGACAACGTCATCCTAGAAGACGTGCTCAAGACACGGAAGGAAGTGGTGAGTGGGTGAATGGGTGGTTGGATGGGTGGGTGTATGGGTGGGTGTGTGTATGGGTGATGAGGAGTGGGTGGATGGGTAATGGATGCATGATGATGATGATGATGATGAAACCCACCAGGACGAGAAGTTGAACAAGCATGAGGGAGACTTCGAAAACTTGGTGGGATGCTGCGCCACTTTGCCTTTAAATACTTGCAACATGGCAACATGACAACATGGCAACACCATTTTGTACACCATCCCATCCACTCCACCCCACTCCAACCAACCATCCCATCTAACCACCAACCACCCCTCACACCATCCCAACCATCCACACAGGGCCCTCTCATCCTCGAGGGGGAGGACATCCCGGTCGACCTGAACGAGGAGAACATCGAAGAGATCTCCAGGGTTACATAGAATGCTGACCACCCCTCGGTGGATGACATCGAGGAAATCATCCCCGACTTCATCAAGAACACCCTGGACAAGAAAAAGTTTGAGGGGGTGTTTTTCTTGTTTTAATTGGTTTTTTTGGTTGGTTTTTTTATTGGTTTTTTATTTATGAAAGCTTAATTTTTTAGTCTTTTAAAAAACATTTGTTTTACATAATCTAAGTTATTTTGTTACAACTACACACTATTAATTCTACTCATCCATTTGCGCTGCTTAAACAACACATTGAACTTCCACTACCCAGCCATCATGTCCACCTAACCATCATGTCCATCCAACCATCGTGTGCACCCAACCATCGTGTGCACCCAACCATCGTGTGCACCCAACCATCGTGTGTACCCAACCATCATGTGCACCCAACCACCCCAACCAACCATCCCATGCAGGGGCTTTGTGAAGTACAAGCGGGTGAAGAAGCAGTACAGGCGGCCTGAGGAGCGCATGAACGACTGGCACGAGATATACAAGCACACGGGCATCCAGAAGTACATGCAAGTGCAAGCGGCCAGGTGTGCTGCAGTTTCTATTCTATCCGCCTATTATTATTATTGTTATTATTATTGTTATTATTATTGTATAGCCTTGGCGCTATTTTAAATTAACTTCATTATCATCATCATCATCACCACCATCATCATCATCATCATGAGTTTTCTTGCGTGTGTTTTTATGTGCTTGCTAGTGTGTATTACAATAATTTATTTTTATCGTTTTTTTAAAGTCCAAGTTTTTTCTTCGTTTTTGTTTTTTATCGTTGAATAATTTCTATAATAAAACATTTTGTCTACTAATAACTCACATCAAAAAACTACTTTACCACACCACCCTCCCACTTACACTACATCTCATCATCTTGCCACACCACACTACCACACTACTACTCCACTACACGCCACATCACTTCTCCACTACAGCCGATCACGTCAACATCTACACCACACCACACCACACAATCGCCGCAACAGGTGCATGGACTGTGGTGTTCCGTTTTGTCAGTCTGACCATGGCTGTCCTCTTGGAAACATCATCCCGAAGTGGAACGACCTGGTTTTCAAGGTTTGCCGCTCGTGCTGATGATGATGACGGTGTTGATGATGATTATGTTGAGGTCGTGCTGATGATGATGTTGGAGTGGTGATGAGGCTGATGATGTCAAGATGGTGCTGATGATGATTTTAAGGTGGTCAGTCTCAGGCATCAGTGCTGATGACTATCACGCACACCTCACAGAGAAAGTTGCGTCGGCGAGAAGGTCAATCAATGCCCAAGATGACCCAACATTTTCATTCTGCGAGCACGGGCTCAGTTTGAATGGGTTCAGCATAGTCGACGAAGAAGAAGTAGTTAAGGCTATTCAAGGGCTTCCGAATAAGCAGTGCTCGAATGACCCGGTTCCCACATGGCTGTTGAAGGAGATATCTGGAATAATTGCTCTTTTTTTAGTGAGCTTATTCAACAGGTCTTTTTCGGCAGGCAGGGTTCCGAAGTCTTTCAAGTCGGCCTACATCACGCCACTGCTCAAGAAGCCAAGTCTTAAACTCACTGAAACTTCGTCGTACAGGCCTATTTCAAACTTGAGGGTGTTGTCCAAACTCATGGAAAGATTAGTTCTCCACAGAGTAGTCAACTACCTCGCAGAATTTCATCTTTTCCCTCCCTTGCAGTCAGCCTACCGTTGTCATCATTCGACAGAAACTGCCATAACCAAAGTCTTTTCAGACATCGTTAGGGCAGCAGATGACGGTAAGCTTACATTGTTAGTTTTGCTTGATCTATCGGCAGCTTTCGATCTGGTAGATCACGCAACACTGCTCCGAAGACTGCACATCTCCTATGGTTTCTCTGACTTTGCGTTAGAATGGTTTAGGGACTACTTAAATGACAGATGTTTTGACATCCACTGTAGTGGGACAAAATCGACAATGTTGGTTTCCGCTGTAGGAGTCCCCCAAGGTTCAGTCCTTGGTCCTTTACTGTTCTCTTTGTACACTGGAGATTTGGAAAGAATAGCAGCTAGACATGAGCTCGCTTTTCATCAGTACGCTGATGACACCCAGATTTACGGTCACTGCATTAAAGGTCATCAGGCTGACCTGCAAGAAAGGGTGTCATCATGCATTGATGAAATTGCTGCTTGGATGGGCGCCAATCAACTGAAACTTAACTCCAGCAAAACTGAAGTTATCTGGCTCTCATCCCGTCGAAACTCTACTCACACTCCCAAAGATCCAGTTCGCATTTGTCAGAACGAGATAATTCCTTCCGATAGTGTCAGAAACCTAGGAGTTTATCTCGACAAAGACCTCACCATGACGACACACATCAACAAGATGACTCAAACCTGCTTTGCTTCATTACGCCAAATACGATCCATAAGATGGTTATTGACCAAGGACTCACTGAGAACATTGGCTTCTGCTTTGGTTCTCAGTCGAATTGACTATGGCAATATCATTCTTACTGGGTCGCCAATGACGCAGCTGCAGAAAATTCAGTCTATAATCAACACCACAGCTAGGCTCATAACAGGTGCTAGAAAGTATGATCACATCAGCCCTGTTCTCAAGGAGCTTCACTGGCTCCGTGTTGAAAATAGAATTGAACATCTTGTTAATGCACAAGTGTCTGTCTAATGAGTGCCCAGATTATTTGTCGAGCAGCATTGTCATGAGAGCAAGTCTTCCCCAGAGAGAAAGACTCAGGTCTGCTAGGTCAAGAGATGTAGTTCCACAGAGCTACAAACTCAAGTATGCAGGTGCAAGAAGCTTTTTTGTTGCAGCGCCGACTCTTTGGAATAGTCTTCCCAATAGACTCAAATCCCCGAGCTCGACCGCGACATTCAGCCGTTCCCCGAAAACGTACTTGTTCGACCGATAACAATAACTTACAAATTTACTGCTCATTTTTCATTAATCAATTTCTTGCATGACTGTTCCTCCACCAGATCGACGTATGTGTCAGACCAATAATACCGCTCATTTTCAGGACTAGTTAAATTTATTTTCATCAGAAAATATTACACAGTTCCATTTATCTCTAAAATCCACATGATTTTTGTCCATTCTAATCTTGCATGACATGAATTTGTTTCAATGCAAAGTATGCTGTCTCTATGCATATTTGAAAAACTTTTTCCCGATTTTTTATATCTTTCACACACTGCAGTCGAATTGAAGATCGTTTTCGTCACTTTGGCGCTGATTTTTCTTTTGCAGCTTCCCTCACCAATCTTGAGATTCGTCTTTGCCAAATCTTTTTGGTCTTCCTGTTTTTTTATAGTATCATTTTTTTTTGATCTTTTAAAATTAAATTTGTGCTAAATTTTACTCAATTTGTCAGTAATAATAATCAACAAATAAATAATCAACAAGTCAGCAATTTGCTTAATTATCAGATTTTAATAACAAAATGTTAAATAGTTTTTTATCTTTTCCCATTATTTACATAATTACAACTTTTGTAAATAATTCACTAATTGTTAGTTTATATATAAAATAAAAGTAAGAAAAAAAGATGGCATTTAAATTTTGTTTGTTTAAAAGCAGACGACACAAAAACTGTAGTCTTTTTGTTTTAATCCCTCTGAACAATAAAAAAAGAACTAATGAATAAATTTTGTAAATTTGAATCGTATGCATTTTGAATTGAAAAAATAAAATGTGGAATTGTAAATTAAAAAAACTGTTGTTCCTATTATTTTGAGTTGCACTGTATCACAATACAACACACCACCACAACCAATCCTCACAACACACCACCACAATCAAAAGCACCAACCCACAACACAACCAAACACACCACAAACCAACACACACCACCACACAACAGGGAGTGAGCGGCTTGAGTCTGAACATAGCACTCTCTGACTCGATGCTGAACATCTTCAAGGACCAGAACTTCGACAGCTGCACCTTGTGCGCCTGCAACCGCAACATCGAAGGCAGTGACATCCACATGTACCTCTCGCCTGCCGCCTCCGTTGCAGACTCCACTGACGACCAGTTCCGCTGCACCTGTGCCTTCAGCGCCATCATCAACCGCCGGTCGGTCGGTGTGGTTGTGGTTAGTTTGGTGTTGTGGTGGTGTATCGGGGGCCTTGGGTGAGTTAGTGCTATGATAGCATAAAGTGGGGGAATGATGGTGGTGAAAAAGTTTAAATTTTAGTTCAAGTTTAAGGGAAAGACAGTAGATTGATCGGTTGACTATACGAAGTTTTGTGTGGTCATTATACATTGCATTGTATGAGTCAACAAGATGATGCTATTACAACACCATCTTCATGCACAGGTATGGCCACAACTCTGGTCTCTTCTACGAAGACGAGGTTGACATCACAGGCCACTACCACGATAGATTCGACAACACTCACAAAACTCCCCTCCTAAAACTCAACAACAACCCACCTGATAACAACAAAATCGACAATATTAGCAATGATATTAGCAACCTAAACAACAACAGCCTCATCAACAATGGCTCTTATTCATTCAACAACAATTCAAACAACAACACCAGCAATAACAACAGTAACAACAACAACACCATTACCATCACCAACAACAACAACAGCAACAACAACAACAACAACAGCAACAACAACACTCTTTTCAACAACGGCGACATCTCGCCTGAAGTGTTTTCACTCTTCAGGGAGCAGTTCTCAGCGCAGTTTCCCGCGCCCTACATCGTCTCCAACTACAACCAGCAGGCAGACGTCAACAAGTTCAGCAACGATGATGATGACGTCAATGAACTCGAAATGAGAGGTATGCATCGTCATCAACATTACCACTTCAATCATCCTCACCATCACTAACATAATAATAATAATAATAATAATAATCATCATCATCATCATCATTATTATTATTATCATCATCATTAACAACACAATCATCATTAACATCATCATTATCATCATCTTCATTTCTATCATTCATATTATGACGAGCATTATTATAGTGGCGTATAACTCGAACGGGCTTCCAGGCCACTTAGGCTGCATATTTTCGTTTGCGCCTTTGGTTACTAGGGTATTGGTTGCACTTGAACCTAGGACCTTTTATCATTGGTCAAAGCCGAGAGTCTTTGCCGACTCAGCTACCCGTTCACCCGTTCATATTATCCTTAACTTAAGAATAAAGCTCTTGAATAATATAATAATACCGTAAAATATCGATATAGGCGCACACTTTTAAATATTTCTTTTTTTAAAATCCGAAAACATTATTTTCGGTCTTATTACCACTGGTAGACATTCTAGTTTTTCAAGTTTATGTCCGAACTAAGGGCTCAACAAAATAAATTTAAAAGAAAAGTGTCAAAACATTTTTACGGTAATAATAATGAACTGCGTTAATGTAGTGGCTACTCGTTCACGCAATATAAACCAACCTAATGAGGAGCACTACTAGGTCCATCCTGTCCATCACGCTTGCAGACTGCAGTCAAGTGTGCCATTCAGCCCTCGGTCTCAGCAGACCTTCAAAGGCAGGCAAGCAGTCCTCGGAACTCCTGTGTGTTCACAAGTGGTCCTTCTACCAAGGTGCTTGTTGTCCTGTGGTCGCCATCATCATTAAATACTTGTTGAGGCTTTACCACTATAACTACCACTATCAACAATTATCACAGCAGCAACATCACCTACCAGCATCCTCCATCACGACAGCTTCAGCTCCGCTAGCTTCAAACTCGCGCGAAGTGGTTCGTTTGTTGAAGAAGATGCAGCCGCTCCTGCAGGACGCCATCCAGAAGAGACGCACCACTCGCACATGGGAGTCAGTCTACACCATCTCAGGCCCCCTCACTTGGAAGGACTTCCACTTGCTGGCTGGAAGAGGTTGTTGCTTGTTTGTGTGTGCCAGCACTGTAACTACCTCCACTGCAGTACCACAACTAACACCACTGCAGTACCACAACTAACACCAGCACCATTGCACCACCAGAACTACCACTGTAACTACTACTGCAACTCCACCACTGCACTATCACCACAACCACTACTACCACCACTGCACAAGATCGAGGGAAACTTCGGAGCCCAAGTCTCTTCCCTGCCTGTTGGTGGGCCATGAGAAACAGTGGCTCAACATCGCCCCTCACTCCGTCAGACATTGGGTTCGTGCCAGCAGCTTGCTTGCTTGTGCTTGCTTGTGCTTGCTTGGTGCCTGCTTGTGCTTGCTTGTGCTTGCTTGGTGCCTGCTTGTGCTTGCTTGGTGCCTGCTTGTGCTTGCTTGTGCTTGCTTGGTGCCTGCTTGGTGCCTGCTTGTGCTTGCTTGGTGCCTGCTTGTGCCTGCTTGGTGCTTGCTTGTGCTTGCTTGGTTATTTATTATGCATAGTTTTGCTTTCTAAGTGTCGTTTTTATAGAATAAGCACTCGATCAATTAAAAGGATAACAATTTCTAAAGTAAAAGTCATTTTCATCAAAAACAACAACGACAGGACAGCATGATGCTAGGTCCTCTGGGTGAAGCGAAGGACGTCCTCTACTTGGCGATTGCACCCGACAACGACCTGGTCATCAGCCAAGCCTCCCTCTTCCTCGCTCAGCTGGCCAGCGTGTACGAGCAGTGCCGCCTGGGCAAGCATCGGCCCTTGAGCGACAAACTTCGGGATGGCATCATGAGGGTGAACAGGAAGTCCGATGAAATGCTGCCTGACGAAGTGGACGACCAGTGGTTCAGGGAGATTGGTGCGTTGGTGATGAAGTGTTGGTGCGTTGGTGGGTAGTGCGTAGGCTGTTTCAT
The DNA here is from genome assembly GCA_943735955.1 of Piscicola geometra. Lineage (NCBI taxonomy): Eukaryota > Metazoa > Annelida > Clitellata > Hirudinida > Piscicolidae > Piscicola > Piscicola geometra. Next base: position 62,563 of record OX030969.1, on the reverse strand, counting down.
TATCAATAAGTTCTCGGTCGTTTGTAACTAGGTCTAAGGTGCGAATAATAATAATAATAATAAGATGCCTGAATCATTCTTGCTTTCTCCTCACAGGTGACTCCTCCACTGCTGCCAAATTAAGACTTTACGCTAAAATCTGCTGCAAATTACTAGGTTCGTTGTGTATCCACTAATCGCTTCAAGTTTTCAACCCATCAACAAACCAAACCAACCCCGTTGCCCCACCTATCCAACCTCTGTTATCCCCCCCATCTACCCACTTATCTTACATATGTAGATGGTTCAGATGGAGCGGAAGTTAGGATGATGTGTAGGGGGGATAGTTTGACGGTAAGGAATAATGCAATTGCGCGCTGGAAGTATGAGAAGGAGGATAGGAAGTGTGTTTGTGGAGAAGAAGAGAATGAGAGTCACGTATTGCTGGAGTGTGGGTTGTAGAATGGCTGACGGTTAGGAGAAGGGAGCGTGGAGAACAGGACCCGATGGAAGGGGTTCTTGGATACCAGGAGGAGGATCGGAGGATGAAAGAAGTGGTGCTGGGAAGTGGGAGTGATCTGGAGACAGAGGGAGAGGAGAGAAAGGGGGAGATGAAGAGAAATATATGGAGTGTCGATACAAAGGCACTATGAAGACTAATACTAATACCTTAAATGAGCACCTAGTCAGCTTCAAATCAATAAAACCCCCACATAGAAAATGTCTTCTTCGTTTTATAAGTATTCAACTTTTTTTACTTTTTAAAAAAAGTGAGCGTTAAATGTACTTTTAAGGCAATGAAGAAACCTATTTTTCATATCTCTTTAATCTAAAACGATGACCTAACTGTATTACAAAGTAGGCAATATAAGTAATTGGCTTATATAGATGCACGTAGATGACCGGATTAAAACACGAGACTAATTTAGATTGGCTTAACTGTTTAATAACAACTTGTTCCCACGAGATCCCTTTAGACAAAGAAACATCTAAAAAATGTCACAATTGAATTAGGAAAAAATGCAACAAAATTCATTCGGGCCTATCAGGATTCTTTCAGGCTAATTTTGAGAAAGGTGGCCCTCGACAGCGCGAGACCTTCATTCCACCCATCCTAATATTCAAACCACCCAACCTGCCCATCAAACTCACCCAACCCCCTTAACCATCCTCCCACCCACTCACCCTCCTTAAACTTGCCTTCTTCGCAGTGAACTTGATAATAAAGAACCTGCACGAGAAGCGCAAGGTGTATGAGGAGGCGACGAGGCGTCAGTCGATGGAGGGAGGCAACCGCTCCTCCATCTCCAACCCCGACCTGCCCCCCTTCTCCTACTACCACAACAACAACAACGCATCCAGCAACAACATGCCACCCCCCTTCAGTCAACAAAACAACACCCTGAGCAGCAACAACATTAACAACAGTCTTAGCAATAACAACAACTCGATAAACCCGTTGCAGTATTCTTCTCAACACTCGAGTGACTACCAAGGCAACAACAACAACAACGCCTACTACGACAAGAAAGGTTGCCTTCCCTCTTCATTCAGTTCTACCATGCATTTCATTCGTTCTTTTGAAGGGGCCCCATTCCAATGACCATTCTGTACTCAATCAACACACTTCACCACAATCTTCAACACACTTCCCACAATCTTCAACACACTTCACCACAATCCTCAGCACACTTCACCATAATCCTCAACACACTTCACCACACTCCTCAACACACTTCACCACAATCCTCAACACACTTCACCACAATCCTCAACACACTTCACCACACTCCTCAACACACTTCACCACAATCCTCAACACACTTCACCACAATCCTCAACACACTTCACCACACTCCTCAACACACTTCACCACACTTCTCAACACACTTCACCACACTCCTCAACACACTTCACCACACTTCTCAACACACTTCACCACACTCCTCAACACACTTCACCACAATCCTCAACACACTTCACCACACTCCTCAACACACTTCACCACACTTTTCAACACACTTCACCACAATCCTCAACACACTTATTATCCATCTCTCTCATTCAATCTGCTTCACTCCACTCACTCCACAGACACTAGTGGTGTTGGTGGCATGAGCGGAGCTTTATTGAATGACGTCACAGAGCATGACTCATTCGACCAATCAGACTTGAGCAGCGAAGTTGTCATGGCCGGTCAAATGCCTTATGTCGTCCTTTACATTATCGACCCATTCGACTACAACTACCAAACACCCTCATCATCATCATCAACACCCTCATCATCATCGTCATCATCAACACCCTCATCATCATCGTTATCATCAACACCATCATCATCATCAACATCATCATCGTCGTCGCGTCTTGGGGTACTTGGTATACTGAGGTGCTTCCAGAACATGGTTAAGTTGATGCCTGCGAACATGCAGTCATCCATCCAACTGCAGGTCTGTATGCCTATCGTGGTGTTGTTTGATGGGGTTGTTTTAAGAGCTGGTTGTGGTTGTAAATTTGTGGTTGATAGTGGTTGCGGTTGTAAGTTAGAGGCTGTGGTTGTTCTCTGGTGGCTGAGGTGGTTGCAGTCTAGCATTTTCAGTGTGGTTTTCAACGCGTTCCAGTGTCTTAAAGTTCACATCTTTGGTGTGATGGTGCGCTATAGAAATGATTTGTTAATATATTTTATATATATGCCAATACGGTTGCCTTTTAAATTTGACAAGTTTTAGACCTTTTTATTCGTAAATTACATATTTTTAAGATAATATTTTTTAAAAATTAGCTTAGATTAATTATTTCTATTCATGTTTAGGTAAATTTGGTATTTACGAGTTTTTATATATATAAATAGTTGTTTGTTATCAACCTGCCGGTAAGTTAAATTGATTTAATTTAACTATATATTGTGTCAATCAAAGACCGGTGAGTTGATTAAAACCTATTTAATTACAAATTTTCTTTTTCCCATTATATTAATTTCTCTAACAAAATCTAAAATCCTTTCCCATAGTTTCACCTAACATAACACTGCTCTTTTTAGTCTCTACACTATTTTATTATTATTATTATTGTTCTATCCTATGCAAATTTATTCAAAAGAATTTTTTTTACAATTTAATAATAACAATAATGGGGAGCTTAGTGCAGAGGCTAGAGTGACCATCAACAGACTAGGATTGGCAAGGCACCGCCAGCATTGGCATTATCGTGGTAGACGAGGCGGAAAACTTGTAAAGGAACGCCAAAGCCGGCACGCTCTCAGAAACCATGAGCCAGTTGTCCATGAGAAAGTTGATCGGCACAAATGCTAGAAGAGTGGGCCTCCAGTCGTGCTGGGCCTACTCAACACTAGGTCTCTCCACAATAAGGAGGATGATGTTCTGGAGACCATGAAAGAGTACAAGATAGACGGACTGTTTCTGGTTGAAACTTGGCATGATCCTGAGTCAGTCTGTATCAGCCGACTTCGGCAGGAGGGCTTGGTAGTGGTCGAAAGATCAAGGCCCAGACTCTCCAATACAGTTAACCACAGGGGAGTTGCAGTCGTGGCTGACTCTGGATTCCAAGTTGCACCATTGGACACAGAAGTTCAGTCCTCAAGACTCGAGCATCTTTGTGTCAGGATCACTTCTGGTTCAAGGGCGGTCATTGGTTTAGTTGTTTATCGAACAGGTTAAGCTTCTAGTGTGTTCTTCAAGGATTTCAATGAAATCATGAGCACCTTGGCCACATACAGTGAAGAAGTATTAATCCTGGGAGATTTCAACCTCCACCTTGAAAATCCAAGTGATAACGATACTCAGACGTTTCAGAATATCCTGAGCTCTCATGGTTCCCAGACATCAGTCAACCAACCAACCCATAGACATGGAGGGTGGCTTGATGTTGTTGTCTCGAGAAAGAGTCTTGATGTTGACTCTTTTGAGGTAGGCTTTTCTGACCACAAACTTTTGGTCAACTGGCCAAGCCCCTCTTGTGTACAAAAAAACTTCTAGTAGATGCTGGAAACTCTTAGATAGAACAGAGTTTGCTCAACAGGTTCGAGTGTCTCCACTCTCGTCTAGCACTGACCTTGATTTAGACACAGCTGCTGACCTCTACAGCTTTGACTAGCATTCTCGATGAGTTGATTCCTTTTAAGACTGTTAGAGTGCACCAGAGGCCTTCGGACCCCTTGTTTGACCATGAGTGTCGCGCCTCTAAACGCCTTAAGAGAAGTTTTGAGAGAAGCTACAGTAAGTCAAAAAATGAGCAAGCACGTACTGCCTGGGTCAAGCAGTTGAAAGTTTACAAGAGTATATGCAGACGTAAGCGAGAGCAGTTCTGGAACTTGAAGCTTTCTCAATCCAAAGGGAAGACAGCTGATACTTGGAAACTCACAAACAGCATCGCGGGCAGAAATAAGACGTTGCCAGTCTCAGTCATCAGTGCCGATGACTATCACGCATACCTCACAGGGAAAGTTGTGCTGGCGAGAAGGTCAATCAATGCCCAAGATGACCCAACATTTTCGTTTTGCGAGCACGGGCTCAGTTTGAATGGGTTCAGCATTGTCGACGATGAAGAAGTAGTCAGAGCTATTCAAGGGCTTCCAAATAAGTAGTGCTCGAATGACCCGGTTCCTACATGGCTGTTGAAGGAGATATCTGGAATAATTGCTCCTTTTTCAGTGAGCTTATTCAACAGGTCTTTTTCGGCAGGCAGGGTTCCGAAGTCTTTCAAGTCGGCCTACATCACGCCACTGCTTAAGAAGCCGAGTCTTAAACTCACTGAAACTTCGTCCTACAGGCCTATTTCAAACTTGAGGGTGTTGTCCAAACTCATGGAAAGATTGGTTCTCCACAGAGTAGTCAACTACTTCGCAGAATTTCATCTTTTCCTTCCCTTGCAGTCAGCCTACCGTCGTCATCATTCGACAGAAACTGCCATAACCAAAGTCTTTACAGACATCCTTAGAGCAGCAGATGACGGTAAGCCTACATTGTTAGTGTTGCTAGATCTATCAGCAGCTTTCGATCTGGTAGATCACGCAACATTGTTCCGAAGACTGCACATCTCCTATGGTTTCTCTGACTGCGTTAGAATGGTTTAAGGACTACTTAAATGACAGATGTTTTGACATCCGCTGGAGTGGGACAAAATCGACAATGTCGGTTTCCGCTGTAGGAGTCCCCCAAGGTTCAGTCCTTGGTCCTTTACTGTTCTCTTTGTACACTGGAGATTTGGAAAGAATTTCTCGACAAAGACCTGACCATGACGACACACATCAACAAGATGACTCAAACCTGCTTTGCTTCTTTACGCCGAATACGATTCATAAGATGGTTATTGACCAATGATTCACTGAGAACATTGGCCAGGTCAAGAGATGTAGTTCCACAGAGCTATAAACTAAAGTATGCAGGTGCAGGAAGCTTTTTGTTGCAGCGCCGACTCTTTGGAATAGTATTCCCAATAGACTCAGATCCCCGAGCTCGACCGCGACATTCAGCCGTTCCCTGAAAACGTACTTGTTCGACCGATCACAATAACTTACAAATTTACTGCTCATTTTCCATTAATCAATTTCTTGCTTCCTAATTTCATCCTTTTTTATATCTATACTAATGGTCAATAATAATTGTAAAATAAATAATAATAATAATATTATATATATATAAATATATATTGATATATATACGATCAATAATAATTGTAAAATAAATCATAATAATAATATAATATAGATATATACTCTTATCTTAAATTTATTGTTATTATTATTTCAGTTCAATCTTTAAAATATATATATGTATATAAATGATTATATTGTTAAATTTCAATAATTTACTTTACCTATACTTACCATTTATTGATCTATCTTTATTAATATTATTATCCAATTTTCCATAACCAAGTGGTCTTGAAGCCCGACCGGGTTTACGCCACGTTAATAACAGTCGTCGTTGTATTGTATTGTCTTGTTAATGTTGTTTCTACTGTAGAATAGTCTCAAGTAATGTTCAAGTTAAACAAGATAGCTAGTTCACATCGGCACTGAGAATAGTTCTTGAAACTGTTATCCTTCAGAAAGCACTTCTCACCTCACTAAAACATCCTGCTGCAGATCATCCCACAGAAGAATCTCCTCAATCCGTGCCAGCACCAGAGCAACCAGCACCTGAAGAACCTCAGCTTCTCGGTGTACGCAGCGTGCAGGAGGCAGCTCAGGCACCAGGTGCTGGGCAGGACGCTCACCAGCTTCGGACCCGCCTTCTCCGCAAACAACCAAATCAAACGCGTCTCGCAACAACTGCAACAACAACAATTACAACAACAACTGGTACTCCACAACAGCCACACAGAATCACCGATCTACTTGAACAACATAAAGTTGAGCCAGGGCAGCATCTTCACGTCGAGTCTCTACTGTCCTCCCTTCGTGCTTGCCCCTGCCTACTGCCAGGTCTCCTCCATCCTGCAGCACGAGAACTGGAAGGAGCACGTGGAGAAGAGTGGCATCCTCCTGTGTGCCTACTGCCTCAGCCACGACCAGCGCTTTTTACTCGCCTCGGTGGTCGACAACACGGGAGAACTGCTCGAGACGACGTGCATCAACATCGAAGTGGCGAATAGGCGACTGAGGAGGAAGGCCACAGTGCGCAGGTACGCCCTGCACAAGATGTGGGAGTTCGTCATGGGCGTCGTCTCGACCACCACCCGCTCCTGGAGACTGGTCATCGGCAGGTTTGGTCGGTTGGGGCATGGCGAGTTGAAGGGCTGGTCGACCATCCTCAGCAAAAAGAACCTCCTGGCCAGCAGTCAGCAGCTCAAGAAGATGTGTCTCTCGTGCAACAACAACACCACCTCTTCTTCTTCTAACTCCTCCACCACCTCTTCCTCCTCCCTCTTCAGCCAGTGTCCCAGCATCTTGAGTGCGTGTCTGGTGTCGACTGAAGTGCATCCCTTCATCCACATCATGTTGGACTCGGTGAAGAAGGAGGAGAGTCAGAGCAGCAAGAGGCAGTTGAGCACTCCGCGAGACGCCTCCTGCTCACACATCCTCGTCTACCCCACCTCCGGCACTGCACAGGTACTTGTGTGTGTGTGTGTGTGTGTGTATGTATGTGTGTGTGTGTGTTTGTGTGTGTGTGTGTGTGTGTGTGTGTGTGTGTGTGTGTGTGTGTGTGTGTGTGTGTGTGTGTGTGTGTGTGTGTGTGTGTGTGTGTGTGTGTGTGTGTGTGTGTGTGTGTGTGTGTGTGTGTGTGTGTGTGTGTGTGTGTCTGTGTGTGTGTTTTTGCTTTTTGCGTCTTTTGCAGGGCCTGCTTCTTCAAAGTTGTACTTATTTCTAGACTTCAAATTATAGCATGATCCAATACTTAATACGAACTCTTGAGATCACCAAAGCAATGCTTGTTATTGACAATGCCACTTTGAGCCTCTTCTGACAGCAGATCTCCCTCCCCAACCTCCGCTGCCTGCTCTACCTTTCCAACCTTCTGCACCTCACCCACCTCCCACCACTGCACAGGCAACAGACAGCAACACGTCAGACACGCACATGGACTTCTCGACGAACGAACTTCTCAACGAAGAGGAACTTCTGAACGGCATCGAGCCAGAAGATCCCGAGATGATCAACGACTTCTGGTTCAACCTGGACGACCGACTAGACGACGACTCGCACAACAACAACCACTTCGACACTGCTTCGGTTGACCCCTCTTCGCAGCAGAACAGGTCAGGCGCTGCTGCATCGACGATCGCCTCCCTTGAGTTGGAGGAGAGCAACTCATCGAACCTGCTGCAGCAACCGCAGGCCATGGGCTTCTACGTGTCGACAGCCCCTCCAGGCCCCCTGCCTCAGTGGTTCTGGTCTTCGTGTCCACACCGCAAGAACTACCTTCCTGTCTGCTTTAAGGTTGTTTCATTGAAGCTTCAGGAAGATTTGATAGTTGTCTTCAACATCACTTCTTTCTGTATTCTGAATCATCATCTTTTTCTAAACCACCACTGCAGGCCTCTCTGCACCTGCACTCGCCTTCAGTGCAGCAGAACCAAGACGACCTGATCCACCACTCCTCCAGCCACAAGAAGACTTCCCACCCTCTCGACTCCTACCTCACGTGCGACGTCCTCAGGTGCCTTGCTTGCTGTCCTTTCAATCGTTTTAATATTAGATTAGGGAGGGGGGGGGGGAATTAATAATAATAATGAAGAGCATTAATATAGTGGCGTATAACCCGAACGGGCTTCCAGGCCACTTAGGCTGCATATTTTTATTTGTCCCTTTGGGTTACTAGGGCATTGGTTGCACTTGAACCTAGGACCTTTCATTATTGGTCAAGCCGAGAGTCGTTGCCGACTCAGCTACCCGTTCGCCCACTCACCTACCCGTTCCGCCCACTTGGAATATGGTTCACTAGATTATTTCATGAATATTTAATTATGGAAGTTGGTACTTTTGATAAAACCCCCCCTCTCCCCACACCCAAAAAACTAAATCGAAGATTTAGGCTTAAGCTTCAGCGTTTTCAAGTAAAAAGAAATCATTAGATAATTTAAAGAACTCAAATTTTACGATAATAAGGTTACTTAATTTAATACTTTAAATAATCTAATATTATAAATATTAAAAAAAAATATTTGTGCCGCCCACACTACACTGGGCTTCAGCAGTGGCATGAATAAAATTCCGCAATTAGTTGAAACGGATATAAAGATATATCAGGTTTTACGAAGTTTTATGGTGAGAATAAACGTTTAGAGAAAAAATAAAAGTGTAGTTTGACATGCACTTGACATGTGTCTTCAGCTGGTGGCTCCTGAGCTCAGCCAAACCCTGGAACCGATTCAATGAGTTTCTTCTCTACCTTGAGTAAATAATGGGATCCAGTGGGCTAATTCGGTTTTTTTCCGAGGCAACAACAATTCCTATTCACCCCTTTAATGATCTCACTGAGTTCTCAAGCTAGAACCCACAGATAAACAATCGCCAAGGCTGTCTAGTAAGAAAAGTTGTGGAACCTCCCTGTTTCAAGTTGTTCTTCTGGGGTTTTTACCTATGAAGTACCCGTGAGCAGGCTTCTGAAATCGATGACTTTTTTGTTCACCACCTTGGAATGGAGAGGCAGTGTGGTAAGGTGAACCATAGACTAAAGAAACTAGTAAATTGAATGCAGTCAGTAGATCCATCATCCTATAAAAGAGCCAGCAGCCTAGAGATGGACAGATCCCGTCTTACGGAGGCTTCAAAGCAACGGGTCAAACAAAAAAAACAGTCAAACTTAACTAGAGTAAAAAAAAGGAAACTAAGTTTTTTTTAACCAAAAATTTTAAAAAATTTGGTTTATAGAAAAAAGCGAAAAGACTTAAACTTTTATGTCTGTTGAAATCAAAAAATGATCCTTCCACTGAAAATGAAGAAGTTTAAAAAATTTGAAAATGAAAGTATCAACCAAGAAAAATTAAAATATATATAAAAACAAAAAAGTTTGAAGAAATGTGATTTTCTAGTGAATAAAAGGTTTAACATCTCCCATTTTGTGTGTTTTTTTTTCAATCGCGGGTGGGGGGGACGTTATTTTTGACATAAAAAATTAGTTATGCTCCTCCCCCCCTAGTAAGATCCTCATACTACCACCTGCCACATCACATCACTACACATACCACACCACACATACCACCACTTTACCACCTACCACACTACACCAAATCACCACTATACCACTTCACACCACACCACATCACCACTATACCACACCACATTACATGCCACACCACATCACTACATACCCTACCACACACACCACCACACACACACACATACCACACCACACACACCACACAACACACACCACACACACCACACCACACACACCACACCACACACACCACACATACTCTACCACACACACCACCACACATACCCTACCACACACACCACCACACACAACACACACCACACATGCCACACCACACACACCACACATAACACCACATACCACACCACCCATAACACCCCACACATGCCACCCCACACACGACACACGACACACGATGCAGATACGTGCTGGAGACTTACAACGCCTTGTCGTGGCTCACCATCGACCCTTGCACCAACGACAGACGCTCTTGCCTGCCCGTCCACATGCTCGTCCTCATGCAACTCTACCACGGCATCCACGAATTCATCTGTTTCTCATGATGATGATGATGATCTTCCATGGTCATGATGATGATCTTCCATGGTCATGATGATGATTCCGTTAGCATCTTGGTCCTTACCTAAAGGCTTAGTTTCAGTTTTGTATATGCTGGGTGGAGAGGCTGTTGTTGTTGTTGTTGATGCAATTGATTTTCACGATTGTACAAATTGTCTTCTTCATTGTATATCGCCATCATTATGTTTATTGTGTACATTTCAACAACTACAACAATATTCATGTACTTCCATAAAGACTAAAGGTGATGATGATGATGATGAATATGATGGGGACTGAGAATGGGCGAAAGTAGTTTGTATTATGGCCACATGTGACTTCAACTGGTGCATGCATGCCTTCTCATTAGTAGCTGACCAGTTGTCCTTGCTGCAAGCCTCTCTCCATTCCTCTCTCTCTCCATCTCTCCATCCTTCTCTCACTGAGCCTCTGTGCAGTTTTCATGCAGCTCTCACCCAACCCTACCACACTCACCACGGCGCACACTACTATCATGCAGTCATTTTGAAACTTTTGCAAGCCTGCCTCACTCAGTGTATTCTTCTCTAGCATTGCCACTTGTATTACTTTCGTTGCTGCTTCACACAAGAAGACAACATATTCAAGCATCAATCAGTTCCGCGCATGCATCTGCCGCACACGCCATCTAGCGACATGCACTTTTGCTTCCTCGCTGACGTTCTCCTCCAGGCCTTTTGGGCACGATGACGTCAGTTCCACTCTCAAGCGCCTTCAGACTTTTATAGCGCTATATAAATACAATCATCATCATCACACTCATCATTATTACCTTCATGCCAGCCACAACTGCATACACGTGCCCTTCGAGAGCGCCTTCGTCATCCTTCTCTTTCTTTCTCCATTCTTCCCTCTCTTTCTCCATCCTTCTCTCCCTTTCTCCTTCTTTCTTTTCTCTCTTTCTCCTTCTTTCTCTTTCTCCTCTTTCCTTCTCTCTCTTTCTCCTTCTCCTTCTTCCTTCTCTCTCTTTCTCCTTCTCCCTTTTCTCTCTTTCTCCTTCCTTCTCCCTCTTTCTTCTTCCTTCTCTCTCTTTCTCCTTTCTTCTATCTCTTTCCTTCTCTCTCTTTCTCTTTTCCCTTCTCTCTCTCTTTCTTCTTTTCTTTCTTTCCTTCTTATCTTTTTTTAATTTATGAAAAAATCTATTCATCTTCAATCTACCTTATTATCTTTTCGAGCCACCTCCTTCCTTCCATACTCTACCCATGTGAATACCCACTCTGTCTCTTAGGCCAGTCCGCCATCCCCTCTCACCACCCTCCCACACCTCGGCTCCTTTTTCCTTGATCAACTAACTTATGTGCTCAAACGCACACACACACACACACACACACACGTTTTGATTGGAAGCATACGAATAAATTAGATATGTATATAGGACATTATTTTTATGACCTCATTTAGCGCTTGACAAACTTCCTGAGGCGCCAATGTTTCTTGTAAATTTGCAGACCATCGTACAATTATGTTCACCAACGAAGACTGCACTGCATCATTGGCATGTTGTACCACAGCATCTCTCCACTCACGCACGCATGCATATACCTTCCACAACACTCCGCCAACATCCCCTGGCACCACCACACCATCAGCTGGCGTGCCTGCTTGCAGAGCATGTGCCAAGCTCAACAGTGCAACAGACTTGATCTGTTCAGGCCAGCTTGGCATCATAGTCATCATCATCATTCTGGTCTTCATAATCATCACACTTTGTTATCTCGAGCTCACTCAATCAATCACTCATTACAAACTCTTAAACCTTTTGTTATGCATCCATCCATCCATCCATGCCATCTTTTCAGTTTGACTTAAGCACCACCGCCACTCAGCATTCATCTCTGAATCTGCAAATTACTCAATCCTATTTTTGCTGTCGACCAAATTTATATTCATTCACCAACACATACGCATGAATTCAGTAAAGCATTACACACACACACACACACACACACACACATGCTTACAGTGCACGTCACGAATAACTTACAGAAATCATATACAGGAATGCTTAAAGATGTGATTTGATTGTTTGTGTGTTCTTCACAGACCTCACGTGCATACCTACACAATGTGTGAGTGCGTAAACTTTTGTACAGCGTTTGATGCGACATGGCACGTGTACTGTCTATTTAATTTTGTATTTATTCAATAGCTGTTCATTTGAGAATCTTCTATGTCACATCCACAATGATTATCGTACAAGAACGATCAAGTTCAAACAACTACGAGAGTATCTCTTCGATGCCGCAATGCAGGCCTCGACTGCCTACCACTGGCCTCCATTCCAGAGCTGCCCACACTCGGAGAGGCCTGACCAAACGGCAGCACCTTTGAGCGACCAAAAGCCTCCACTGTATTCAGCTCAGC
>OX030969.1:0-42500 GCA_943735955.1 Piscicola geometra | reverse complement strand
GAAGAAGAAAGAGGGAGAAGGAAGGAGAAAGAGAGAAAAAGGAGAAGGAGAAAGAGAGAGAAGGAAGAAGGAGAAGGAGAAAGAGAGAGAAGGAAGGAGGAGAAAGAGAAAGAAGGAGAAAGAGAGAAAAGAAAGAAGGAGAAAGGGAGAGAAGGATGGAGAAAGAGAGGGAAGAATGGAGAAAGAAAGAGAAGGATGACGAAGGCGCTCTCGAAGGGCACGTGTATGCAGTTGTGGCTGGCATGAAGGTAATAATGATGAGTGTGATGATGATGATTGTATTTATATAGCGCTATAAAAGTCTGAAGGCGCTTGAGAGTGGAACTGACGTCATCGTGCCCAAATAAATATAATGATGGCGATATACAATGAAGAAGACAATTTGTACAATCGTGAAAATCAATTGCATCAACAACAACAACAACAGCCTCTCCACCCAGCATATACAAAACTGAAACTAAGCCTTTGGGTAAGGACCAAGATGCTAACGGAATCATCATCATGACCATGGAAGATCATCATCATGACCATGGAAGATCATCATCATCATCATGAGGATCAGATGAATTCGTGGATGCCGTGGTAGAGTTGCATGAGGACGAGCATGTGGACGGGCAGGCAAGAGCGTCTGTCGTTGGTGCAAGGGTCGATGGTGAGCCACGACAAGGCGTTGTAAGTCTCCAGCACGTATCTGCATCGTGTGTCGTGTGTCGTGTGTGGGGTGGCATGTGTGGGGTGTTATGGGTGGTGTGGTATGTGGTGTTATGTGTGGTGTGTGTGGTGTGGCATGTGTGGTGTGTGTTGTGTGTGGTGGTGTGTGTGGTAGGGTATGTGTGGTGGTGTGTGTGGTAGAGTATGTGTGGTGTGTGTGGTGTGGTGTGTGTGGTGTGGTGTGTGTGGTGTGTGTTGTGTGGTGTGTGTGGTGTGGTATGTGTGTGTGTGTGGTGGTGTGTGTGGTAGGGTATGTAGTGATGTGGTGTGGCATGTAATGTGGTGTGGTATAGTGGTGATGTGGTGTGGTGTGAAGTGGTATAGTGGTGATTTGGTGTAGTGTGGTAGGTGGTAAAGTGGTGGTATGTGTGGTGTGGTATGTGTAGTGATGTGATGTGGCAGGTGGTAGTATGAGGATCTTACTAGGGGGGGAGGAGCATAACTAATTTTTTATGTCAAAAATAACGTCCCCCCCACCCGCGATTGAAAAAAAAACACACAAAATGGGAGATGTTAAACCTTTTATTCACTAGAAAATCACATTTCTTCAAACTTTTTTGTTTTTATATATATTTTAATTTTTCTTGGTTGATACTTTCATTTTCAAATTTTTTAAACTTCTTCATTTTCAGTGGAAGGATCATTTTTTGATTTCAACAGACATAAAAGTTTAAGTCTTTTCGCTTTTTTCTATAAACCAAATTTTTTAAAATTTTTGGTTAAAAAAAACTTAGTTTCCTTTTTTTTACTCTAGTTAAGTTCGACTGTTTTTTTTGTTTGACCCGTTGCTTTGAAGCCTCCGTAAGACGGGATCTGTCCATCTCTAGGCTGCTGGCTCTTATAGGATGATGGATCTACTGACTGAATTCAATTTACTAGTTTCTTTAGTCTATGGTTCACCTTACCACACTGCCTCTCCATTCCAAGGTGGTGAACAAGAAAGTCATCGATTTCAGAAGCCTGCTCACGGGTACTTCATAGGTAAAAACCCCAGAAGAACAACTTGAAACAGGGAGGTTCACAACTTTTCTTACTAGACAGCCTTGACGATTGTTTATCTGTGGGTTCTAGCTTGAGAACTCAGTGAGATCATTAAAGGGGTGAATAGGAATTGTTGTTGCCTCGGAAAAAAACCGAATTAGCCCACTGGATCCCATTATTTACTCAAGGTAGAGAAGAAACTCATTGAATCGGTTCCAGGGTTTGGCTGAGCTCAGGAGCCACCAGCTGAAGACACATGTCAAGTGCATGTCAAACTACACTTTTATTTTTTCTCTAAACGTTTATTCTCACCATAAAACTTCGTAAAACCTGATATATCTTTATATCCGTTTCAACTAATTGCGGAATTTTATTCATGCCACTGCTGAAGCCCAGTGTAGTGTGGGCGGCACAAATATTTCTATATTTATAATATTAGATTATTTAAAGTATTAAATTAAGTAGCCTTATTATCGTAAAATTTGAGTTCTTTAAATTATCTAATGATTTCTTTTTACTTGAAAACGCTGAAGCTTAAGCCTAAATCTTCGATTCAGTTTTTTGGGTGTGGGGAGAGGGGGGGTTTTATCAAAAGTACCAACTTCCATAATTAAATATTCATGAAATAATCTAGTGAACCATATTCCAAGTGGGCGGAACGGGTAGGTGAGTGGGCGAACGGGTAGCTGAGTCGGCAACGACTCTCGGCTTGACCAATAATGAAAGGTCCTAGGTTCAAGTGCAACCAATGCCCTAGTAACCCAAAGGGACAAATAAAAATATGCAGCCTAAGTGGCCTGGAAGCCCGTTCGGGTTATACGCCACTATATTAATGCTCTTCATTATTATTATTAATTCCCCCCCCCCTCCCTAATCTAATATTAAAACGATTGAAAGGACAGCAAGCAAGGCACCTGAGGACGTCGCACGTGAGGTAGGAGTCGAGAGGGTGGGAAGTCTTCTTGTGGCTGGAGGAGTGGTGGATCAGGTCGTCTTGGTTCTGCTGCACTGAAGGCGAGTGCAGGTGCAGAGAGGCCTGCAGTGGTGGTTTAGAAAAAGATGATGATTCAGAATACAGAAAGAAGTGATGTTGAAGACAACTATCAAATCTTCCTGAAGCTTCAATGAAACAACCTTAAAGCAGACAGGAAGGTAGTTCTTGCGGTGTGGACACGAAGACCAGAACCACTGAGGCAGGGGGCCTGGAGGGGCTGTCGACACGTAGAAGCCCATGGCCTGCGGTTGCTGCAGCAGGTTCGATGAGTTGCTCTCCTCCAACTCAAGGGAGGCGATCGTCGATGCAGCAGCGCCTGACCTGTTCTGCTGCGAAGAGGGGTCAACCGAAGCAGTGTCGAAGTGGTTGTTGTTGTGCGAGTCGTCGTCTAGTCGGTCGTCCAGGTTGAACCAGAAGTCGTTGATCATCTCGGGATCTTCTGGCTCGATGCCGTTCAGAAGTTCCTCTTCGTTGAGAAGTTCGTTCGTCGAGAAGTCCATGTGCGTGTCTGACGTGTTGCTGTCTGTTGCCTGTGCAGTGGTGGGAGGTGGGTGAGGTGCAGAAGGTTGGAAAGGTAGAGCAGGCAGCGGAGGTTGGGGAGGGAGATCTGCTGTCAGAAGAGGCTCAAAGTGGCATTGTCAATAACAAGCATTGCTTTGGTGATCTCAAGAGTTCGTATTAAGTATTGGATCATGCTATAATTTGAAGTCTAGAAATAAGTACAACTTTGAAGAAGCAGGCCCTGCAAAAGACGCAAAAAGCAAAAACACACACACAGACACACACACACACACACACACACACACACACACACACACACACACACACACACACACACACACACACACACACACACACACACACACACACACACACACACACACACACACACACACACAAACACACACACACACATACATACACACACACACACACACACACAAGTACCTGTGCAGTGCCGGAGGTGGGGTAGACGAGGATGTGTGAGCAGGAGGCGTCTCGCGGAGTGCTCAACTGCCTCTTGCTGCTCTGACTCTCCTCCTTCTTCACCGAGTCCAACATGATGTGGATGAAGGGATGCACTTCAGTCGACACCAGACACGCACTCAAGATGCTGGGACACTGGCTGAAGAGGGAGGAGGAAGAGGTGGTGGAGGAGTTAGAAGAAGAAGAGGTGGTGTTGTTGTTGCACGAGAGACACATCTTCTTGAGCTGCTGACTGCTGGCCAGGAGGTTCTTTTTGCTGAGGATGGTCGACCAGCCCTTCAACTCGCCATGCCCCAACCGACCAAACCTGCCGATGACCAGTCTCCAGGAGCGGGTGGTGGTCGAGACGACGCCCATGACGAACTCCCACATCTTGTGCAGGGCGTACCTGCGCACTGTGGCCTTCCTCCTCAGTCGCCTATTCGCCACTTCGATGTTGATGCACGTCGTCTCGAGCAGTTCTCCCGTGTTGTCGACCACCGAGGCGAGTAAAAAGCGCTGGTCGTGGCTGAGGCAGTAGGCACACAGGAGGATGCCACTCTTCTCCACGTGCTCCTTCCAGTTCTCGTGCTGCAGGATGGAGGAGACCTGGCAGTAGGCAGGGGCAAGCACGAAGGGAGGACAGTAGAGACTCGACGTGAAGATGCTGCCCTGGCTCAACTTTATGTTGTTCAAGTAGATCGGTGATTCTGTGTGGCTGTTGTGGAGTACCAGTTGTTGTTGTAATTGTTGTTGTTGCAGTTGTTGCGAGACGCGTTTGATTTGGTTGTTTGCGGAGAAGGCGGGTCCGAAGCTGGTGAGCGTCCTGCCCAGCACCTGGTGCCTGAGCTGCCTCCTGCACGCTGCGTACACCGAGAAGCTGAGGTTCTTCAGGTGCTGGTTGCTCTGGTGCTGGCACGGATTGAGGAGATTCTTCTGTGGGATGATCTGCAGCAGGATGTTTTAGTGAGGTGAGAAGTGCTTTCTGAAGGATAACAGTTTCAAGAACTATTCTCAGTGCCGATGTGAACTAGCTATCTTGTTTAACTTGAACATTACTTGAGACTATTCTACAGTAGAAACAACATTAACAAGACAATACAATACAACGACGACTGTTATTAACGTGGCGTAAACCCGGTCGGGCTTCAAGACCACTTGGTTATGGAAAATTGGATAATAATATTAATAAAGATAGATCAATAAATGGTAAGTATAGGTAAAGTAAATTATTGAAATTTAACAATATAATCATTTATATACATATATATATTTTAAAGATTGAACTGAAATAATAATAACAATAAATTTAAGATAAGAGTATATATCTATATTATATTATTATTATGATTTATTTTACAATTATTATTGATCGTATATATATCAATATATATTTATATATATATAATATTATTATTATTATTTATTTTACAATTATTATTGACCATTAGTATAGATATAAAAAAGGATGAAATTAGGAAGCAAGAAATTGATTAATGGAAAATGAGCAGTAAATTTGTAAGTTATTGTGATCGGTCGAACAAGTACGTTTTCAGGGAACGGCTGAATGTCGCGGTCGAGCTCGGGGATCTGAGTCTATTGGGAATACTATTCCAAAGAGTCGGCGCTGCAACAAAAAGCTTCCTGCACCTGCATACTTTAGTTTATAGCTCTGTGGAACTACATCTCTTGACCTGGCCAATGTTCTCAGTGAATCATTGGTCAATAACCATCTTATGAATCGTATTCGGCGTAAAGAAGCAAAGCAGGTTTGAGTCATCTTGTTGATGTGTGTCGTCATGGTCAGGTCTTTGTCGAGAAATTCTTTCCAAATCTCCAGTGTACAAAGAGAACAGTAAAGGACCAAGGACTGAACCTTGGGGGACTCCTACAGCGGAAACCGACATTGTCGATTTTGTCCCACTCCAGCGGATGTCAAAACATCTGTCATTTAAGTAGTCCTTAAACCATTCTAACGCAGTCAGAGAAACCATAGGAGATGTGCAGTCTTCGGAACAATGTTGCGTGATCTACCAGATCGAAAGCTGCTGATAGATCTAGCAACACTAACAATGTAGGCTTACCGTCATCTGCTGCTCTAAGGATGTCTGTAAAGACTTTGGTTATGGCAGTTTCTGTCGAATGATGACGACGGTAGGCTGACTGCAAGGGAAGGAAAAGATGAAATTCTGCGAAGTAGTTGACTACTCTGTGGAGAACCAATCTTTCCATGAGTTTGGACAACACCCTCAAGTT
Source organism: Piscicola geometra (assembly GCA_943735955.1). Classification (NCBI taxonomy): domain Eukaryota; kingdom Metazoa; phylum Annelida; class Clitellata; order Hirudinida; family Piscicolidae; genus Piscicola; species Piscicola geometra. The sequence continues at coordinate 36,592 of OX030969.1, read as the reverse complement.
TGAAATAGGCCTGTAGGACGAAGTTTCAGTGAGTTTAAGACTCGGCTTCTTAAGCAGTGGCGTGATGTAGGCCGACTTGAAAGACTTCGGAACCCTGCCTGCCGAAAAAGACCTGTTGAATAAGCTCACTGAAAAAGGAGCAATTATTCCAGATATCTCCTTCAACAGCCATGTAGGAACCGGGTCATTCGAGCACTACTTATTTGGAAGCCCTTGAATAGCTCTGACTACTTCTTCATCGTCGACAATGCTGAACCCATTCAAACTGAGCCCGTGCTCGCAAAACGAAAATGTTGGGTCATCTTGGGCATTGATTGACCTTCTCGCCAGCACAACTTTCCCTGTGAGGTATGCGTGATAGTCATCGGCACTGATGACTGAGACTGGCAACGTCTTATTTCTGCCCGCGATGCTGTTTGTGAGTTTCCAAGTATCAGCTGTCTTCCCTTTGGATTGAGAAAGCTTCAAGTTCCAGAACTGCTCTCGCTTACGTCTGCATATACTCTTGTAAACTTTCAACTGCTTGACCCAGGCAGTACGTGCTTGCTCATTTTTTGACTTACTGTAGCTTCTCTCAAAACTTCTCTTAAGGCGTTTAGAGGCGCGACACTCATGGTCAAACAAGGGGTCCGAAGGCCTCTGGTGCACTCTAACAGTCTTAAAAGGAATCAACTCATCGAGAATGCTAGTCAAAGCTGTAGAGGTCAGCAGCTGTGTCTAAATCAAGGTCAGTGCTAGACGAGAGTGGAGACACTCGAACCTGTTGAGCAAACTCTGTTCTATCTAAGAGTTTCCAGCATCTACTAGAAGTTTTTTTGTACACAAGAGGGGCTTGGCCAGTTGACCAAAAGTTTGTGGTCAGAAAAGCCTACCTCAAAAGAGTCAACATCAAGACTCTTTCTCGAGACAACAACATCAAGCCACCCTCCATGTCTATGGGTTGGTTGGTTGACTGATGTCTGGGAACCATGAGAGCTCAGGATATTCTGAAACGTCTGAGTATCGTTATCACTTGGATTTTCAAGGTGGAGGTTGAAATCTCCCAGGATTAATACTTCTTCACTGTATGTGGCCAAGGTGCTCATGATTTCATTGAAATCCTTGAAGAACACACTAGAAGCTTAACCTGTTCGATAAACAACTAAACCAATGACCGCCCTTGAACCAGAAGTGATCCTGACACAAAGATGCTCGAGTCTTGAGGACTGAACTTCTGTGTCCAATGGTGCAACTTGGAATCCAGAGTCAGCCACGACTGCAACTCCCCTGTGGTTAACTGTATTGGAGAGTCTGGGCCTTGATCTTTCGACCACTACCAAGCCCTCCTGCCGAAGTCGGCTGATACAGACTGACTCAGGATCATGCCAAGTTTCAACCAGAAACAGTCCGTCTATCTTGTACTCTTTCATGGTCTCCAGAACATCATCCTCCTTATTGTGGAGAGACCTAGTGTTGAGTAGGCCCAGCACGACTGGAGGCCCACTCTTCTAGCATTTGTGCCGATCAACTTTCTCATGGACAACTGGCTCATGGTTTCTGAGAGCGTGCCGGCTTTGGCGTTCCTTTACAAGTTTTCCGCCTCGTCTACCACGATAATGCCAATGCTGGCGGTGCCTTGCCAATCCTAGTCTGTTGATGGTCACTCTAGCCTCTGCACTAAGCTCCCCATTATTGTTATTATTAAATTGTAAAAAAAATTCTTTTGAATAAATTTGCATAGGATAGAACAATAATAATAATAATAAAATAGTGTAGAGACTAAAAAGAGCAGTGTTATGTTAGGTGAAACTATGGGAAAGGATTTTAGATTTTGTTAGAGAAATTAATATAATGGGAAAAAGAAAATTTGTAATTAAATAGGTTTTAATCAACTCACCGGTCTTTGATTGACACAATATATAGTTAAATTAAATCAATTTAACTTACCGGCAGGTTGATAACAAACAACTATTTATATATATAAAAACTCGTAAATACCAAATTTACCTAAACATGAATAGAAATAATTAATCTAAGCTAATTTTTAAAAAATATTATCTTAAAAATATGTAATTTACGAATAAAAAGGTCTAAAACTTGTCAAATTTAAAAGGCAACCGTATTGGCATATATATAAAATATATTAACAAATCATTTCTATAGCGCACCATCACACCAAAGATGTGAACTTTAAGACACTGGAACGCGTTGAAAACCACACTGAAAATGCTAGACTGCAACCACCTCAGCCACCAGAGAACAACCACAGCCTCTAACTTACAACCGCAACCACTATCAACCACAAATTTACAACCACAACCAGCTCTTAAAACAACCCCATCAAACAACACCACAATAGGCATACAGACCTGCAGTTGGATGGATGACTGCATGTTCGCAGGCATCAACTTAACCATGTTCTGGAAGCACCTCAGTATACCAAGTACCCCAAGACGCGACGACGATGATGATGTTGATGATGATGATGGTGTTGATGATAACGATGATGATGAGGGTGTTGATGATGACGATGATGATGAGGGTGTTGATGATGATGATGAGGGTGTTTGGTAGTTGTAGTCGAATGGGTCGATAATGTAAAGGACGACATAAGGCATTTGACCGGCCATGACAACTTCGCTGCTCAAGTCTGATTGGTCGAATGAGTCATGCTCTGTGACGTCATTCAATAAAGCTCCGCTCATGCCACCAACACCACTAGTGTCTGTGGAGTGAGTGGAGTGAAGCAGATTGAATGAGAGAGATGGATAATAAGTGTGTTGAGGAGTGTGGTGAAGTGTGTTGAGGATTGTGGTGAAGTGTGTTGAGAAGTGTGGTGAAGTGTGTTGAAAAGTGTGGTGAAGTGTGTTGAGGAGTGTGGTGAAGTGTGTTGAGGATTGTGGTGAAGTGTGTTGAGGATTGTGGTGAAGTGTGTTGAGGAGTGTGGTGAAGTGTGTTGAGGAGTGTGGTGAAGTGTGTTGAGGAGTGTGGTGAAGTGTGTTGAGGATTGTGGTGAAGTGTGTTGAGGATTGTGGTGAAGTGTGTTGAGGAGTGTGGTGAAGTGTGTTGAGGATTATGGTGAAGTGTGCTGAGGATTGTGGTGAAGTGTGTTGAAGATTGTGGGAAGTGTGTTGAAGATTGTGGTGAAGTGTGTTGATTGAGTACAGAATGGTCATTGGAATGGGGCCCCTTCAAAAGAACGAATGAAATGCATGGTAGAACTGAATGAAGAGGGAAGGCAACCTTTCTTGTCGTAGTAGGCGTTGTTGTTGTTGTTGCCTTGGTAGTCACTCGAGTGTTGAGAAGAATACTGCAACGGGTTTATCGAGTTGTTGTTATTGCTAAGACTGTTGTTAATGTTGTTGCTGCTCAGGGTGTTGTTTTGTTGACTGAAGGGGGGTGGCATGTTGTTGCTGGATGCGTTGTTGTTGTTGTGGTAGTAGGAGAAGGGGGGCAGGTCGGGGTTGGAGATGGAGGAGCGGTTGCCTCCCTCCATCGACTGACGCCTCGTCGCCTCCTCATACACCTTGCGCTTCTCGTGCAGGTTCTTTATTATCAAGTTCACTGCGAAGAAGGCAAGTTTAAGGAGGGTGAGTGGGTGGGAGGATGGTTAAGGGGGTTGGGTGAGTTTGATGGGCAGGTTGGGTGGTTTGAATATTAGGATGGGTGGAATGAAGGTCTCGCGCTGTCGAGGGCCACCTTTCTCAAAATTAGCCTGAAAGAATCCTGATAGGCCCCAATGAATTTTGTTGCATTTTTTCCTAATTCAATTGTGACATTTTTTAGATGTTTCTTTGTCTAAAGGGATCTCGTGGGAACAAGTTGTTATTAAACAGTTGAGCCAATCTAATTTAGTCTCGTGTTTTAATCCGGTCATCTACGTGCATCTATATAAGCCAATTACTTATATTGCCTACTTTGTAATACAGTTAGGTCATCGTTTTAGATTAAAGAGATATGAAAAATAGGTTTCTTCATTGCCTTAAAAGTACATTTAACGCTCACTTTTTTTAAAAAGTAAAAAAAGTTGAATACTTATAAAACGAAGAAGACATTTTCTATGTGGGGGTTTTATTGATTTGAAGCTGACTAGGTGCTCATTTAAGGTATTAGTATTAGTCTTCATAGTGCCTTTGTATCGACACTCCATATATTTCTCTTCATCTCCCCCTTTCTCTCCTCTCCCTCTGTCTCCAGATCACTCCCACTTCCCAGCACCACTTCTTTCATCCTCCGATCCTCCTCCTGGTATCCAAGAACCCCTTCCATCGGGTCCTGTTCTCCACGCTCCCTTCTCCTAACCGTCAGCCATTCTACAACCCACACTCCAGCAATACGTGACTCTCATTCTCTTCTTCTCCACAAACACACTTCCTATCCTCCTTCTCATACTTCCAGCGCGCAATTGCATTATTCCTTACCGTCAAACTATCCCCCCTACACATCATCCTAACTTCCGCTCCATCTGAACCATCTACATATGTAAGATAAGTGGGTAGATGGGGGGGATAACAGAGGTTGGATAGGTGGGGCAACGGGGTTGGTTTGGTTTGTTGATGGGTTGAAAACTTGAAGCGATTAGTGGATACACAACGAACCTAGTAATTTGCAGCAGATTTTAGCGTAAAGTCTTAATTTGGCAGCAGTGGAGGAGTCACCTGTGAGGAGAAAGCAAGAATGATTCAGGCATCTTATTATTATTATTATTATTCGCACCTTAGACCTAGTTACAAACGACCGAGAACTTATTGATAATGAAACAGCCTACGCACTACCCACCAACGCACCAACACTTCATCACCAACGCACCAATCTCCCTGAACCACTGGTCGTCCACTTCGTCAGGCAGCATTTCATCGGACTTCCTGTTCACCCTCATGATGCCATCCCGAAGTTTGTCGCTCAAGGGCCGATGCTTGCCCAGGCGGCACTGCTCGTACACGCTGGCCAGCTGAGCGAGGAAGAGGGAGGCTTGGCTGATGACCAGGTCGTTGTCGGGTGCAATCGCCAAGTAGAGGACGTCCTTCGCTTCACCCAGAGGACCTAGCATCATGCTGTCCTGTCGTTGTTGTTTTTGATGAAAATGACTTTTACTTTAGAAATTGTTATCCTTTTAATTGATCGAGTGCTTATTCTATAAAAACGACACTTAGAAAGCAAAACTATGCATAATAAATAACCAAGCAAGCACAAGCAAGCACCAAGCAGGCACAAGCAGGCACCAAGCAAGCACAAGCAGGCACCAAGCAGGCACCAAGCAAGCACAAGCAAGCACAAGCAGGCACCAAGCAAGCACAAGCAGGCACCAAGCAAGCACAAGCAAGCACAAGCAGGCACCAAGCAAGCACAAGCAAGCACAAGCAAGCAAGCTGCTGGCACGAACCCAATGTCTGACGGAGTGAGGGGCGATGTTGAGCCACTGTTTCTCATGGCCCACCAACAGGCAGGGAAGAGACTTGGGCTCCGAAGTTTCCCTCGATCTTGTGCAGTGGTGGTAGTAGTGGTTGTGGTGATAGTGCAGTGGTGGAGTTGCAGTAGTAGTTACAGTGGTAGTTCTGGTGGTGCAATGGTGCTGGTGTTAGTTGTGGTACTGCAGTGGTGTTAGTTGTGGTACTGCAGTGGAGGTAGTTACAGTGCTGGCACACACAAACAAGCAACAACCTCTTCCAGCCAGCAAGTGGAAGTCCTTCCAAGTGAGGGGGCCTGAGATGGTGTAGACTGACTCCCATGTGCGAGTGGTGCGTCTCTTCTGGATGGCGTCCTGCAGGAGCGGCTGCATCTTCTTCAACAAACGAACCACTTCGCGCGAGTTTGAAGCTAGCGGAGCTGAAGCTGTCGTGATGGAGGATGCTGGTAGGTGATGTTGCTGCTGTGATAATTGTTGATAGTGGTAGTTATAGTGGTAAAGCCTCAACAAGTATTTAATGATGATGGCGACCACAGGACAACAAGCACCTTGGTAGAAGGACCACTTGTGAACACACAGGAGTTCCGAGGACTGCTTGCCTGCCTTTGAAGGTCTGCTGAGACCGAGGGCTGAATGGCACACTTGACTGCAGTCTGCAAGCGTGATGGACAGGATGGACCTAGTAGTGCTCCTCATTAGGTTGGTTTATATTGCGTGAACGAGTAGCCACTACATTAACGCAGTTCATTATTATTACCGTAAAAATGTTTTGACACTTTTCTTTTAAATTTATTTTGTTGAGCCCTTAGTTCGGACATAAACTTGAAAAACTAGAATGTCTACCAGTGGTAATAAGACCGAAAATAATGTTTTCGGATTTTAAAAAAAGAAATATTTAAAAGTGTGCGCCTATATCGATATTTTACGGTATTATTATATTATTCAAGAGCTTTATTCTTAAGTTAAGGATAATATGAACGGGTGAACGGGTAGCTGAGTCGGCAAAGACTCTCGGCTTTGACCAATGATAAAAGGTCCTAGGTTCAAGTGCAACCAATACCCTAGTAACCAAAGGCGCAAACGAAAATATGCAGCCTAAGTGGCCTGGAAGCCCGTTCGAGTTATACGCCACTATAATAATGCTCGTCATAATATGAATGATAGAAATGAAGATGATGATAATGATGATGTTAATGATGATTGTGTTGTTAATGATGATGATAATAATAATAATGATGATGATGATGATGATTATTATTATTATTATTATTATGTTAGTGATGGTGAGGATGATTGAAGTGGTAATGTTGATGACGATGCATACCTCTCATTTCGAGTTCATTGACGTCATCATCATCGTTGCTGAACTTGTTGACGTCTGCCTGCTGGTTGTAGTTGGAGACGATGTAGGGCGCGGGAAACTGCGCTGAGAACTGCTCCCTGAAGAGTGAAAACACTTCAGGCGAGATGTCGCCGTTGTTGAAAAGAGTGTTGTTGTTGCTGTTGTTGTTGTTGTTGTTGCTGTTGTTGTTGTTGTTGTTGCTGTTGTTGTTGTTGGTGATGGTAATGGTGTTGTTGTTGTTACTGTTGTTATTGCTGGTGTTGTTGTTTGAATTGTTGTTGAATGAATAAGAGCCATTGTTGATGAGGCTGTTGTTGTTTAGGTTGCTAATATCATTGCTAATATTGTCGATTTTGTTGTTATCAGGTGGTTTGTTGTTGAGTTTTAGGAGGGGAGTTTTGTGAGTGTTGTCGAATCTATCGTGGTAGTGGCCTGTGATGTCAACCTCGTCTTCGTAGAAGAGACCAGAGTTGTGGCCATACCTGTGCATGAAGATGGTGTTGTAATAGCATCATCTTGTTGACTCATACAATGCAATGTATAATGACCACACAAAACTTCGTATAGTCAACCGATCAATCTACTGTCTTTCCCTTAAACTTGAACTAAAATTTAAACTTTTTCACCACCATCATTCCCCCACTTTATGCTATCATAGCACTAACTCACCCAAGGCCCCCGATACACCACCACAACACCAAACTAACCACAACCACACCGACCGACCGGCGGTTGATGATGGCGCTGAAGGCACAGGTGCAGCGGAACTGGTCGTCAGTGGAGTCTGCAACGGAGGCGGCAGGCGAGAGGTACATGTGGATGTCACTGCCTTCGATGTTGCGGTTGCAGGCGCACAAGGTGCAGCTGTCGAAGTTCTGGTCCTTGAAGATGTTCAGCATCGAGTCAGAGAGTGCTATGTTCAGACTCAAGCCGCTCACTCCCTGTTGTGTGGTGGTGTGTGTTGGTTTGTGGTGTGTTTGGTTGTGTTGTGGGTTGGTGCTTTTGATTGTGGTGGTGTGTTGTGAGGATTGGTTGTGGTGGTGTGTTGTATTGTGATACAGTGCAACTCAAAATAATAGGAACAACAGTTTTTTTAATTTACAATTCCACATTTTATTTTTTCAATTCAAAATGCATACGATTCAAATTAACAAAATTTATTCATTAGTTCTTTTTTTATTGTTCAGAGGGATTAAAACAAAAAGACTACAGTTTTTGTGTCGTCTGCTTTTAAACAAACAAAATTTAAATGCCATCTTTTTTTCTTACTTTTATTTTATATATAAACTAACAATTAGTGAATTATTTACAAAAGTTGTAATTATGTAAATAATGGGAAAAGATAAAAAACTATTTAACATTTTGTTATTAAAATCTGATAATTAAGCAAATTGCTGACTTGTTGATTATTTATTTGTTGATTATTATTACTGACAAAGTGAGTAAAATTTAGCACAAATTTAATTTTAAAAGATCTAAAAAAAATGATACTATAAAAAAACAGGAAGACCAAAAAGATTTGGCAAAGACGAATCTCAAGATTGGTGAGGGAAGCTGCAAAAGAAAAATCAGCGCCAAAGTGACGAAAACGATCTTCAATTCGACTGCAGTGTGTGAAAGATATAAAAAATCGGGAAAAAGTTTTTCAAATATGCATAGAGACAGCATACTTTGCATTGAAACAAATTCATGTCATGCAAGATTAGAATGGACAAAAATCATGTGGATTTTAGAGATAAATGGAACTGTGTAATATTTTCTGATGAAAATAAATTTAACTAGTCCTGAAAATGAGCGGTATTATTGGTCTGACACATACGTCGATCTGGTGGAGGAACAGTCATGCAAGAAATTGATTAATGAAAAATGAGCAGTAAATTTGTAAGTTATTGTTATCGGTCGAACAAGTACGTTTTCGGGGAACGGCTGAATGTCGCGGTCGAGCTCGGGGATTTGAGTCTATTGGGAAGACTATTCCAAAGAGTCGGCGCTGCAACAAAAAAGCTTCTTGCACCTGCATACTTGAGTTTGTAGCTCTGTGGAACTACATCTCTTGACCTAGCAGACCTGAGTCTTTCTCTCTGGGGAAGACTTGCTCTCATGACAATGCTGCTCGACAAATAATCTGGGCACTCATTAGACAGACACTTGTGCATTAACAAGATGTTCAATTCTATTTTCAACACGGAGCCAGTGAAGCTCCTTGAGAACAGGGCTGATGTGATCATACTTTCTAGCACCTGTTATGAGCCTAGCTGTGGTGTTGATTATAGACTGAATTTTCTGCAGCTGCGTCATTGGCGACCCAGTAAGAATGATATTGCCATAGTCAATTCGACTGAGAACCAAAGCAGAAGCCAATGTTCTCAGTGAGTCCTTGGTCAATAACCATCTTATGGATCGTATTTGGCGTAATGAAGCAAAGCAGGTTTGAGTCATCTTGTTGATGTGTGTCGTCATGGTGAGGTCTTTGTCGAGATAAACTCCTAGGTTTCTGACACTATCGGAAGGAATTATCTCGTTCTGACAAATGCGAACTGGATCTTTGGGAGTGTGAGTAGAGTTTCGACGGGATGAGAGCCAGATAACTTCAGTTTTGCTGGAGTTAAGTTTCAGTTGATTGGCGCCCATCCAAGCAGCAATTTCATCAATGCATGATGACACCCTTTCTTGCAGGTCAGCCTGATGACCTTTAATGCAGTGACCGTAAATCTGGGTGTCATCAGCGTACTGATGAAAAGCGAGCTCATGTCTAGCTGCTATTCTTTCCAAATCTCCAGTGTACAAAGAGAACAGTAAAGGACCAAGGACTGAACCTTGGGGGACTCCTACAGCGGAAACCAACATTGTCGATTTTGTCCCACTACAGTGGATGTCAAAACATCTGTCATTTAAGTAGTCCCTAAACCATTCTAACGCAAAGTCAGAGAAACCATAGGAGATGTGCAGTCTTCGGAGCAGTGTTGCGTGATCTACCAGATCGAAAGCTGCCGATAGATCAAGCAAAACTAACAATGTGAGCTTACCGTCATCTGCTGCCCTAACGATGTCTGAAAAGACTTTGGTTATGGCAGTTTCTGTCGAATGATGACAACGGTAGGCTGACTGCAAGGGAGGGAAAAGATGAAATTCTGCGAGGTAGTTGACTACTCTGTGGAGAACTAATCTTTCCATGAGTTTGGACAACACCCTCAAGTTTGAAATAGGCCTGTACGACGAAGTTTCAGTGAGTTTAAGACTTGGCTTCTTGAGCAGTGGCGTGATGTAGGCCGACTTGAAAGACTTCGGAACCCTGCCTGCCGAAAAAGACCTGTTGAATAAGCTCACTAAAAAAAGAGCAATTATTCCAGATATCTCCTTCAACAGCCATGTGGGAACCGGGTCATTCGAGCACTGCTTATTCGGAAGCCCTTGAATAGCCTTAACTACTTCTTCTTCGTCGACTATGCTGAACCCATTCAAACTGAGCCCGTGCTCGCAGAATGAAAATGTTGGGTCATCTTGGGCATTGATTGACCTTCTCGCCGACGCAACTTTCTCTGTGAGGTGTGCGTGATAGTCATCAGCACTGATGCCTGAGACTGACCACCTTAAAATCATCATCAGCACCATCTTGACATCATCAGCCTCATCACCACTCCAACATCATCATCAGCACGACCTCAACATAATCATCATCAACACCGTCATCATCATCAGCACGAGCGGCAAACCTTGAAAACCAGGTCGTTCCACTTCGGGATGATGTTTCCAAGAGGACAGCCATGGTCAGACTGACAAAACGGAACACCACAGTCCATGCACCTGTTGCGGCGATTGTGTGGTGTGGTGTGGTGTAGATGTTGACGTGATCGGCTGTAGTGGAGAAGTGATGTGGCGTGTAGTGGAGTAGTAGTGTGGTAGTGTGGTGTGGCAAGATGATGAGATGTAGTGTAAGTGGGAGGGTGGTGTGGTAAAGTAGTTTTTTGATGTGAGTTATTAGTAGACAAAATGTTTTATTATAGAAATTATTCAACGATAAAAAACAAAAACGAAGAAAAAACTTGGACTTTAAAAAAACGATAAAAATAAATTATTGTAATACACACTAGCAAGCACATAAAAACACACGCAAGAAAACTCATGATGATGATGATGGTGGTGATGATGATGATGATAATGAAGTTAATTTAAAATAGCGCCAAGGCTATACAATAATAATAACAATAATAATAACAATAATAAAAAAAAAATAACAATAATAATAACAACAACAATAATAATAACAATAATAATAACAATAATAATAATAGGCGGATAGAATAGAAACTGCAGCACACCTGGCCGCTTGCACTTGCATGTACTTCTGGATGCCCGTGTGCTTGTATATCTCGTGCCAGTCGTTCATGCGCTCCTCAGGCCGCCTGTACTGCTTCTTCGCCCGCTTGTACTTCACAAAGCCCCTGCATGGGATGGTTGGTTGGGGTGGTTGGGTGCACATGATGGTTGGGTACACACGATGGTTGGGTGCACACGATGGTTGGGTGCACACGATGGTTGGGTGCACACGATGGTTGGATGGACATGATGGTTAGGTGGACATGATGGCTGGGTAGTGGAAGTTCAATGTGTTGTTTAAGCAGCGCAAATGGATGAGTAGAATTAATAGTGTGTAGTTGTAACAAAATAACTTAGATTATGTAAAACAAATGTTTTTTAAAAGACTAAAAAATTAAGCTTTCATAAATAAAAAACCAATAAAAAAACCAACCAAAAAAACCAATTAAAACAAGAAAAACACCCCCTCAAACTTTTTCTTGTCCAGGGTGTTCTTGATGAAGTCGGGGATGATTTCCTCGATGTCATCCACCGAGGGGTGGTCAGCATTCTATGTAACCCTGGAGATCTCTTCGATGTTCTCCTCGTTCAGGTCGACCGGGATGTCCTCCCCCTCGAGGATGAGAGGGCCCTGTGTGGATGGTTGGGATGGTGTGAGGGGTGGTTGGTGGTTAGATGGGATGGTTGGTTGGAGTGGGGTGGAGTGGATGGGATGGTGTACAAAATGGTGTTGCCATGTTGTCATGTTGCCATGTTGCAAGTATTTAAAGGCAAAGTGGCGCAGCATCCCACCAAGTTTTCGAAGTCTCCCTCATGCTTGTTCAACTTCTCGTCCTGGTGGGTTTCATCATCATCATCATCATCATGCATCCATTACCCATCCACCCACTCCTCATCACCCATACACACACCCACCCATACACCCACCCATCCAACCACCCATTCACCCACTCACCACTTCCTTCCGTGTCTTGAGCACGTCTTCTAGGATGACGTTGTCTTCCTTGTATTGGGACTCTTCATCCCCGTCCATCGAGGACTCGTTCGCGCGTGTGTACGCCTCCGATTTCGCCTGTTTGTATGTGTGGTTGTGTGTGTGTTTGTTTGTGTGTTTGTGTGTCTGGGTGGGAGTGTTTGTGTGTGTGTGTGTTAGTGTGTCTGGGTGGAAGTTTTTGTGTTTTTGTTTGTGTGTGTGTGGATGAACGAAAACTCAAACAAGCACACAAACAACCACGCAAGCACTCAGACAATCACGAACACACATACAAGAAGACAGACAAGCAGACAGACAAGCACACAGACAAGCACACAGACACCTTTTTCAACTTCATCAACTCCGCCTCCAACTCCGCCTCCTGTAGCGCCCTCCTGTACTCGTGAGGGAAGACCTGGTGTGTCATGATGATGATGACGATGATGATGATGATGATGATAATGACGATGACGATGATGATGATGACGATGATGATGATGATGATGACGATGATGATGATGACGATGACGATGATGATGATGACGATGACGATGATGATGATGACGATAATGATGATGATGATGACGATGACGATGATGATGATGACGATGATTATTATTGAGTATGATGATGAAGGATAACAATAAGGATGATAGCAAGGATATTGGCACCCGTTCATTTGAAAACCTCAAGATCCAACAAACACCAACTTGCTACTATGAACTCCATCCCAAACACCTCCACTACAAACACCACCAAAACCTACAACAAAAACCCCCAAAACCATTAAACCAACCACAAACACAACCACATCCAACCCCCAAACCAAACTACACAAACCTCCACAACCCCACCACCCCACCACCCCACCACACCACTCCACCACCCACCCACCTTGACAAACATGGCGAGAGAGTCGTGCCAATTCTCGAGAAGACCGGCTGCCAGGCTGGATCCTGTCTTCTGGACGAACTCCTCCAGAATGTCACGCAACCAATTCTGATCCTCCAAATCATCCACATCCTCTAGCGCTACCATCTCCAGGTTGCATCTGTTTTGTCGTGCGGGAGGTGGGATGGGATAGGATGGTTGGTGGAATGGGAGGTGGGATGGATGGGAGGTGGGATGGGATGGGATGGTTGGTGGGATGGGATGGTTGGTGGGATGGGAGGTGGGATGGATGGGAGGTGGGATGGGATGGGAGGTGGGATGGGATGGGAGGTGGGATGGGATGGAAGGTGGGATGGGATGGAAGGTGGGATGGGATGGAAGGTGGGATGGGTTGGGATGGGAGGTGGGATGGGTTGGGATGGGAGGTGGGATGGGATGGTTGGTGGGATGGGTGGTGGATGGTCTAGTGGGTGGATGGTCTGGTGGGTGGATGGTCTGGTGGGTGGATGGTCTGGTGGGTGGATGGTCTGGTGGGTTTGGTGTGAGTGGGTGTTTTGTGGTGAAAATTGGATGGTTGTTTGTTAGTGGAAGAAAGATATGGATGTGAAGTGGTAGATGGGTGGGTGTTATGGAGAAGTGAATGGGTGTTTGGTGGTAGAATGGTGTTACCACACAAAAACCACACTTCCACAATCACCACACAACACCCACATAACCACCACCAAACCCATAACCACCACACTTCCACAATCACCACACAACAACCACACAACCACCACCACACCACCAACCACACACAACCACCACCACACCACCAACCACACACAAACACCACACACAACCACCACACTTGCACCTGCTCCCTGTCGAGGACATAGGCGAAGCCACCACTCATGCCTGCCGCGAAGTTTCTGCCCACCATGCCCAACACCACTGCAGCCCCGCCTGTCATGTACTCGCAACCATGGTCACCACAGCCCTGACGTCGTGTGGAAGGATGGAGGTGGTGTGGGGGGATGGAGGTGGTGTGAGGGGAGGGGGGGTTGGGGAGAGATAGAGGAAAGAAGGTTTTGGAGAAGAGGTTTGAGGGGGTTTGGGGGAAGAGTTAAAAGATGGGTTAAAAGATGGGTTAATTTTTTAAAATGAATAGAAGAGGTTAAAGCTGCTTGAAAAGGATTGGAGTTGGTTTGAGATTGGATATGAAGAAAAACGATGTGATGTTCAATGCATGATATTTGAAGTAATTTTGTAAATAATGCCCAAAAAAGGATTCAGATGAAATATCATGTAATCCCAAATCACAAAGACACCTACCTCACACACCGCCACGGCACCCGAGTTACGCACACAGAACCTCTCTGCCGCCTGCCCCCTGAACATAGCCCTGCCAGAAGTGGCCCCGTACAAGACGACGTTGCCGACGATGATGTTGGACTCGGATTCGAATTCCTTAGGCATGTCTTTGGGCGGGAAAATGACGATTTCGCCACCGCATAGGCCCTGTTAGTAGGTGGTTTTTTTTTGTGGTCTATATTGTTCACAGCCTGACAGACGCATGCCATGTTACAATGGTTCTGAGAACCATGGTTCTTATGCGCCGAGGCGCCACTCCACACGACGTGCACATTTTTCAATGCATACGTCGCAAACACCGCATCATATACACTAGGTATATGATAGTTCACGGTTCCTTGTCAAGGATTCGAACCGGCAACCTTTAAGTTGCAAGTCCGATGTCTACGATCTAAGCCATCCCCGCTCCGTGGTTGTTTTTGGGTGCTTGTTGTTGATGTTGTGGTGGTTGTTGATGTTGTGGTGGTTGTTGATGTTGTGGTTGTTGTTGATGTTGTGGTGGTTGTTGATGTTGTGGTTGTTGTTGGGTGGTAGTTGTTGTTTGGTAGTTGTTGATGTTGTGGTTGTTGTTGGGTAGTTGTTGTTGGGTAGTTGTTGTTGGGTAGTTGTTGTTGGGTTGTCTTTGTTGGGTAGTTGTTGTTGGGTAGTTATTGTTGGGTAGTTGTTGTTGGGTAGTTGTTGTTGGGTAGTTGTTGTTGGGTTGTTGTTGTTGGGTAGTTGTTGTTGGGTAGTTGTTGTTGGGTAGTTGTTGTTGGGTAGTTGTTGTTGGGTTGTTGTTGTTGGGTAGTTGTTGTTGGGTAGTTGTTGTTGGGTAGTTGTTGTTGGGTAGTTGTTGTTGGGTTGTCTTTGTTGGGTAGTTGTTGTTGAGTAGTTGTTGTTGGGTAGTTGTTGTTGGGTAGTTGTTGTTGGGTAGTTGTTGTTGGGTAGTTGTTGTTGGGTAGTTGTTGTTGGGTTGTTGTTGTTGGGTAGTTGTTGTTGGGTAGTTGTTGTTGGGTAGTTGTTGTTGGGTAGTTATTGTTGGGTAGTTGTTGTTGGGTAGTTGTTGTTGGGTAGTTGTTGTTGGGTAGTTGTTGTTGGGTAGTTGTTGTTGGGTAGTTGTTGCATAAATTTGCAATTTTTGAATGATGAAAAATGCCAGAAAAAAATTTAAAGCCATTAAAATTAATACAAAAAAAACTAATTAATCAAAAACTTGAAACATGTCCACTGGCACACACCCTGGACACACCTTGCCGACATAGTCATTGGCATCTCCCTCAAGACTCAAGTGCACTCCCCTGGCCAGAAAGGCGCCAAAGCTCTGACCAGCCGAGCCCTCCAGGTTCACCCGGATGCTGCCCTCTGGCAGGCCTCCTTCCAGGTACTTGCTGTGGTTGGTGTGGGTGGTATTGGCTCATCGAGGGGGGAGGGGAAAAGACCGGTTAGTGAAGGGGCTCTTGTATTTATATATACAAATTCTTGTAAAAAGATTGATACATTTCTGAATATATTAAATGATATAAAAATGAAATACATCATGATAAATAAATAAAATAATAAATTGAAAAGTATAATAAAAATATTAAAATTACGAAAAAACATGAGGAAAAATTAAATAATTATGAAAAAGATAAAAAAATAATAATAACAAAATTTAAAGAATAATAAAAAAATTAAATAATAATAAATTAATTAAATAATAATTAATTAATTAAAGAATAATAAATTAATTAAATAATAATAAATTAATTAAATAAATAATTAATTAAATAATAATCAATTATTTAAATATAAATTATTTAATTAAATATTAACTAATAACTAATTAATTACTTAATTAATTAACTAACTAATAATTAATTAATTAATAATTAAATAAATAAATTGAAAAAATATTTATAAGAAAAATATTAAAATTATTAAAAACAGAATAAAAATTGAATAAAAAGAGAATTAGAAAAAGATTAAATGTAAGAGAGCGAACAGGGAGATGTAGTGCGAGAGGGTGGCTCCGAAGGCTCGTTGGTTGTTGTCGATCTTCTTGTGCAGTGTCATGCTCGTCTGACGGCCCTCGATCACTTCACGCACCTCCTCTATCACCTCGGTGTCCTGCAGGGATGGCGTGGTCGCTCGGTGGATTGGTGGTAGTGATGGATAATATGGGCAAACAATTTTGAAAAATAGGGTTGGTTGGCAAGTGGGATGGTGGATCGGTGGGATGGTGGATAGATGGGATGGTGAGATGGATGGGATGGTGAGATGGATGGGATGGTGAGATGGATGGGATGGTGAGATGGATGGGATGGTGAGAGAGATGGGATAGTGAGAGAGATGGGATGGTGGATGGATGGGATGGTGAGATGAATGGGATGGTGAGATGGATGGGATGGTGAGATGGATGGGATGGTGAGATGGATGGGATGGTGAGATGGATGGGATGGTGAGATGGATTGGATGGTGAGATGGATGGGATGGTGAGATGGATGGGATGGTGAGATGGATGGGATGGTGAGATGGATGGGATGGTGAGATGGATGGGATGGTGAGATGGATGGGATGGTGAGATGGATGGGATGGTGAGATGGATGGGATGGTGAGATGGATGGGATGGTGAGATGGATGGGATGGTGAGATGGATGGGATGGTGAGATGGATGGGATGGTGAGATGGATGGGATGGTGAGATGGATGGGATGGTGAGATGGATGGGATGGTGAGATGGATGGGATGGTGAGATGGATGGGATGGTGAGATGGATGGGATGGTGAGATGGATGGGATGGTGAGATGGATGGGATGGTGAGATGGATGGGATGGTGAGATGGATGGGATGGTGAGATGGATGGGATGGTGAGATGGATGGGATGGTGAGATGGATGGGATGGTGAGATGGATGGGATGGTGAGATGGATGGGATGGTGAGATGGATGGGATGGTGAGATGGATGGGATGGTGAGATGGATGGGATGGTGAGATGGATGGGATGGTGAGATGGATGGGATGGTGAGATGGATGGGATGGTGAGATGGATGGGATGGTGAGATGGATGGGATGGTGAGATGGATGGGATGGTGAGATGGATGGGATGGTGAGATGGATGGGATGGTGAGATGGATGGGATGGTGAGATGGATGGGATGGTGAGATGGATGGGATGGTGAGATGGATGGGATGGTGAGATGGATGGGATGGTGAGATGGATGGGATGGTGAGATGGATGGGATGGTGAGATGGATGATTGATGGGCATAGTGTAAATTCACTTTTAAAATAAAAAACTCCCATTCTTAAAATAAAAATATTAAACAAAAAACTTTATCATAAATAATTCCTAAAACTAAAAAATTCCTAAATCATAGACAAACATCTCCCAAACCTCAAAAAAAAGAAGAAAAAAAACCCATAAGAAATCACGAAAAAAACGCACGAGTCTTTCCTTGGTGTTGAACTCCTGGATGAGTGAGCCGCCCCTGATGTTGGTGTTGGGGCGGAGGGTGAGGGCGTTCAGGAGGATGGGCTCGAAGTTGAGGAGTTTCGCCTTGGCGATCGATGGGTTAGGCGAGAAGATTAGTTTGTCGGTTCTGCCTGTTGTTGTTGGTGGTGGTGGTTGGTGTTGGTTGTTGTTGGTGTTGTTGTTGGTTGTTGTTGGTGGTGGTGGTGTTGTTGGTGGTGTTGTTGTTGTTGGTGTTGGATGTTGTTGGTGTTGTTGTTGGTTGTTGTTGGTGGTGGTGGTGTTGTTGGTGGTGTTGTTGTTGTTGGTGGTGGTGTTGTTGGTGGTGTTGTTGTTGTTGTTGTAATTCGTTGTGTTGTTCAGCAGTCTGGAGAGGATAGTCTCGACCAGCTGCGCTGCCCTGCCAGGCTCATGAGTCAGTTCTCTTGTGTTCTTGTCCAGTCCGTGTTCCAGGGCTGGGAAGTCTGTCCAGAGATGAGTTTGTTGTCTCCTGGGCTGACTTGCAGAGTCTGCCCTGGCAGGGTGGCCGAAAGTACCCACATTTGAGGCGCAAGCGCCCCCCACCGCACCGCGTGGAGGTTGTGGGTATGCGGTAGTGGTGTTGTTGTTGTTGGTGGTGGTGTTGTTGTTGGTGGTGGTTGGTGTTGGTGGAGTTCAAACACTCATTATCCCATCAACTGATGATAGAGGCAATAACAATGCTATTTTAACACCCCACTTTCTCTTTCTTCCCCCTCATTCATCCATTTTCCCTCCTCCCACCCCCTCAAACTCCCCAACCACCCCTCAAACCCCTCCCTCACCCCCCAAGCCCTTTCAAACCCCCTCCCCACCCACCAATCATCTCCTGGAATGTACGGAAGCCCAGACGAGCCATGTGACCTCTGACATCCTCTGCCAGCAGGAAGAATGTAGTTGACCACGTGCTCTGGCTTGCCCTCGAACTTCGCCCTCAAGTCGGGGTCCTGGTAATGATGTTGATGATGGTAATAAAAATATGATTAATATTAATAATAGTTATAATAATAATAAAAATAGTTATATTAACAACAACAACAATAATAATAATAATAATAATAATAATAATAATAATAATAATAATAATAATAATAATAATAATAATAATAATAATAATAATACTAATAATAATAGCAATAACAATAATAATATGAACAAGTAATAATAAAAAAAATTGAAAAAATTTCTATACAAATTCAGTATAAATAAATTCCATTCACTTAATCAAAGATCTTGTAATAGAACATCATCTTCGAGGCTAACTAACCCCCTCCCCCTTCCAAACAAAGCCCTAAATTCTTTCCGAAAACAAAAAGTAAAAAATTCAACTACCAATTCCCCGCCAAAACTCAAACACCCCCTCCTAACTCTCCCTTCCCAAAGCCACAAACACCCCCTCCTAACTCCCCCCTCGAGCACCAGCACCTGGGAAGCGATGCCGACGGGACACGTGTTCAGATGGCACTTGCGCATCATCGTGCAGCCGAGGATGATGAGTGGCGCAGTGGCGAATCCGAATTCATCTGCACCCAGCATGGCGCCTATCACGACGTCCCTGCCTTTGGTCGGGGGGGGGGGGTTTGATAGGGAATTTTTGGAGAAGAGTAGTTGGTTAAAGTGGTAAGTGGTTGAGTGGTTGGTTGATTAGAGTTGGTAGAACATTATCTTTCAAACTATTAGATTTATGATTTTCTTTTTTTCTTGAGTTTCGCTTTAACAAGCACTCTTAGCCAAAACAATTCTAAAGACAAACACTAGTACCACCATCACCACAACCACCACCACAACCACACCACAACCACACCACAACCACACCACAACCACACCACAACCACACCACAACCACAACCACAACCACCACCAACCTGTCCTTATTTGGCCATCGACTTGGAGGACGATCCTGGACCTCAGGTCGTTCAGCACGAGTGTCTGATGCGTCTCACTCAGGCCCAACTCCCACGGCAAGCCCGCGTGCCTGTGGTATTTTCAGTAATAGATTAATTAATTAATAAAAGTATAATCAAATAGCAATTAATTTTAAAATGAATGGATTTATTGATAATAATCGATTCAATAATGAATGCATGAAATTATAATAATTAATCTAATAATTAATAAATGCATATGTAATTAATTAAATCAATTAAATCTGAAGCCATACACACCGAATGCCAGTCCAGCTGCTGGCCCCAGTGCCACCATCGTGTCCTGATATGGTGATGTGACCTGCCTTCGCCTGTGATGATGATGATGAAGATGATTAAATGATGATGATGATGAAGATGATGATGAAGATGATGAAGATGATTAAATGATGATGATGATGAAGATGATTAAATGATGATGATGATGATGATGAAGATGATTAAATGATGATGATGATGATGATGATGAAGATGATGATGATTATATAATATAGCGCCAAGCAGTGGTGGATTGGTGCACAACAACCACAACAGCAACTACCACAACCACCAAAACCCCCTACCCAACAAAATCACAACCACCAAACCACCACAACCACCACAGCCACCACGACCACCACGACCACCACAGCCACCACAGCCACCACAACCACCACGACCACCACGACCACCACAGCCACCACAGCCACCACAGCCACCACAGCCACCACGACCACCACAGCCACCACAACCACCACAGCCACCACAGCCACCACGACCACCTTAGCGACTCCTGAAGCGACCACACCAACTCCAACTTCGGACACCAGTTTGACACTGATTCGAGCCTCTGGATTGGCTGACTTCAAGTCGTATATCAACTAGGCGTAGTGGTAGTGATGATGGTGGTGGTGATAGTACTCGTGGTGATGATAGTAGTAGTGATAGTTGTAGTATTGGTGGTGGTTATGGTAGTGATACTTGTGGTGGTGGTGGTAGTGGTGAAAGTTGTAGTGGATGATAGTGGTAAAAGTACTGGTATTTTTGTTGTAGTGTTGTTGATGATAATGATAGCCGTAGTCTTTCCAATTAACATAGAGACGATGCAAAAAGAATACTTTCAAAAATAAAATGTATACCCAAAAAATTATATTAAGAAAAAAAATAAATCAACCGCAAGAACAGCAACAAGAACAACAATCGAACGAGCACGAGCGGCCACCTGCGCTATATCTTCGATGGAGTAGATGTGGTGGTGCGGTGGTGGACTGATGAGGCCGACCGAAGGGATCGACAAACGAGTCTTTGCTATTTCCTTCGTCACCTAGTAGTGATGGTGGGGTGGAAGAGTGGATAAAAAGAGTTTAGTTTAACCGGATAACTCAAGTCAATTATAATAATTAATTGAATATATGAATTTTTGAATATAAATAAACATTTAATACTTGAAAGTATATAAGAATAAAATAAATAAGACAATTATTTGAAAAAAGATTAATTAACTCATTGAAAATAAATTATTTTTCAAACTATACATTATTCGAAAGGGGGAAGGCAAGAAGAAAAGACCCACCTTGTAGCCAGGCAGCTCTCCGCCCTCACCTGGCTTGGCTCCTTGCGCCATCTTGATCTGGATCTCATCGGCGTGCGACAGATAAGAGCTGGTCACTCCGAACCTGCCAGAAGCCACCTAGGGTGATGGGACGATGATCGATCGGTGTGGTATGGTAGTGTCATGGAGTGTGTTCGATTTAACTTTTGGTCGCTTGACTCGAGCCTCGAGCAGTGGAGGTTGAGTGGAATGACTGATGCATTAATTTATGCACATAACTAATTCTCATTCATTCGCCTATCCATGAATTCAATGGCGATTTCTCGTTCATCGAAAAATGCATGATGAATAATCACGAATGCATGATGAATTATCACGAATGCATTAGGAATGGATCATGAATGCATCATAAATGCACCAAGAATTCACTATGAAATCACCATGAATGTATCCAAAATGCAGCATAAATTCATCCTGAACCCACCACAAATCCACCATAAAACACAGCCAACCACTCAAGCCCACCTGCT
Source organism: Piscicola geometra (assembly GCA_943735955.1). Lineage (NCBI taxonomy): Eukaryota > Metazoa > Annelida > Clitellata > Hirudinida > Piscicolidae > Piscicola > Piscicola geometra. The sequence continues at coordinate 14,900 of OX030969.1, read as the reverse complement.
TGATGGCAGAGCGCTTGTTGACATGGGGATCGTTGACGATGTACCTCTCAGGATCTTCCCCGCCCTCTCCCGTGTTACTCCTGCCTCCCACGCGGTTCATCGCCACCGCCAGTGCCGTGTGCGCCTCGTAGGAGATGCTGCCGAAACTCATGGCTCCTGGGAAGGATGGGGTGGATGGGGGGGTTGATCGGTGGAATCGTTTGGAGTTTCCTTGATGAAAGTTATGGCGGTTTGAAGACTTTTGATTATCATTGAAATCAAGTCTACTTCACAACCATCTGAGAAAATCACACTCAAAACCATCCATCCTGTCATCCGTTCATCCACTCAGCTATAAAGCCATCCACTAATCTAAATATCCTTCGACCCATTAACCCACTCACAAACTCACCCATCCAACCACTCACCGGTACAAAAGCGCTTGACGATGCTGGCGGCAGGTTCGACTTCATCGAACGAGACCGACTCTTGCTCGCTCATCACCAGGTCCATCTGGCCCCTCAGCGTGCAGAACTTGGCGCTCTCGTTCGCCGTCTTGGTGAACTTCTCGAAGGCTTGCACACTGTTCTCCCTTGTGGCGTCCTTGGTGGTAATGGTGGTGGGTGTATGGTGATGGTGGTGGATATATGGTGATGATAATGTGTCGTGATGGTTGGTGATGAGAATGGTTGGTGATGAGAACGGTTGGTGATGAGAATGGTTGGTGATGAGAATGATTGGTGATGAAAATAGTGGATCAATTTTGGTGATGATGATTAAACCCTGATGTAGCACCGACCTGCAGATTGGCGATGGTCATGGGGTCGTTGATGTGCTTCTGGCCACCGCCCCTCCAGTGCAGGTAGCCTGGCGTCGTCACCAAGCGCTTGTCGCACTCCCTGTCGGCATACGCGTAGTTGTGGCGGTTCATCGCCTTGGTGGTTGATGGTGGTGGTGGTGGTGGTTATGATGGGGATGGTGTTTGGAAAAGGCGGTGTAGCGATGATAGTTTGGTGATGATTATGATGATGGTGGTGGAGGGATGGTGATGGTTGTGGTGGAGATAAATAAAATGTATCTAAGAATTTGGTTTAATGATCTTTCAATTCTTGTTTTAATAGCTCGACATTTAATTTAACCTTGCACGAATCACCTTTATTCATAACTTCCACACTCTCTTCCACCACCACCACCCCCACAACCACCATCACCTCCACAACCACAACCACCACCACCATCACTTACACCTTTTTAATAACTTTGGCATCATTACCATCTCCACCACCAAGACCCCTAACTCCCCCTATCACACCACCCCTCCCTCATCACCACCACCACCACCACCACTACCACCCCTTCCTCTCCTCCTTCCCCTCCCACCCATGCAAACCTCCAATGCGAGGATGGTGAAGTTGGTGCCACCAATGCGGGATGGAGTGCCAGGAAAGCACTTGTTGATCACCTCCTCCGCCAGACCCACCGACTCGAAGATCTGAGCTCCCTGTGGTGGTGGTAGAGGGAGGTGTGGTGGTGGTGGTGGTGGTGGTAGAGGGAGGTGTGGTGGTGGTGGTGATGGTGGTGATGGGGGGAGGGGGGAGTAGTAGTGGTGGTGATGGGGGGAGGGGGGAGTAGTAGTGGTGGTGCGGGGTGTAGTGTTGGTAGAAGTGGTTGTGGTAGTGGTAGTAGTAGTAGAAGTAGTAGTAGTAATAATAATAACAACAACAATAATAACAACGAAAAGCGCACTAAAAAGTAAATACCTCAAGAATAAACACAAAAAGAATAACTATAAAAAATCCAGGATGTAAAAACACAAGCATCGCCATGACGAATTTTCGAATTGTACAACCACTACCAGCCAGCAAGAGCGGCAAAACCACGACGAATTCATTCGACTCACCTTGTAGCTGTGCAGTGTCGAGATTCCCATCTTGGCCATCACCTTCGCTATGCCGTTCGCTAGAGCCAGAACCTGTGATGGGCAACGAGGCATGATAGGGAAAGGACCGCTGAGCTCCGCTCGTTTGGGGTATGGTGCTGCTCCTTATTGCATGCTATTATTGCGCTTTCCTTCATCTAACCCCATTTCATTTCACCTCCATCAAAAACCCTTGATTCCCCTCATCTGCCACTTCACACCACCATCCCACTACACAAACGACCAACAACCACTTCACAACTCATTCAACCAGCCACCACCAAAGCGACCGCACTACCACCACCACAACACACCATCACCATCAACACACTGACACCACAACCCTCCCCCCCCCCAACACACCAGATTAGATACAATCTCGGTGTCACTCAGCGGCGGCTCAAGCTTATTCTGCCTTCTCAGCGCGTTCAGCGTTTCATACATGAGGTAGGGACAAATGGCATCAGCCCCGAAGCCAAGTAAGAGACAAAAGTCGTGGACCTCTCTGGGAGTGTAGTAGCATGGTTGGTTGGTTGGTTAGTTGTTGTTGTTTGCGTTTGGTTTGTTAGTAGAAGTGGTAATTGTTGGCAACCATTAACCACTCAACAACCACCCGAAAACCCCATATCATCCCACCCCCATTAAACTCCCATTCCACACTCCCCCCATCTATCACCCAAGCACCCCCTCAAGCACCCCTTCAAGCACCCATGCACCTGGTCTCTCCGGTCTCGACGATGAGCGCCACCTTCATCCTCAACTTCTTGCGCACCAGGTGGTTGTGCACCGCCCCCAATGCCAGCAGAGAACTTTGGAGGGTTGGAGTGGAGGGAGGGCGGGATGGAAAATTATCATTACAAAAGTGTTTAATAAAAGAGCATTTTAAATCGAAAAAATAAAAAATGACAAATGTTGAAACAATTATTTTTGATTCTGTTTCGTTTTTAACACCCACCTGAATGCTTTAAGTCTCACCACACACGACCATCTTCCACCCCCCTCATAAACCCATTAGCACACCCAGCCACCAATACAAAAACTTCCACCTACCCCGATCCACCACCCCTTGCCCCCACCTTATAGGCACCAGTCGTCGACCGGCCTTTTTGTCCGACAGCACGATGATTTGGAAGCCTTGCAGGGCCGCCTGTTCAGCGGTGTGGCAGATGGAATTCAGGGCGGGTAGGAGACCTTCGATGTCGTGGTGCACTGGATACATCGTGTTGATCGTCTTTGACTGCGGTGCGGTGTGGTTTGGATGATGGGTGTTTTTATTTTATGTTTGATGCTTAGGAAAGTTTATGTGCTTTATAATTTTAAATCTCTAATCGCTAATCAAATATCCATGGATCTCTCACTTCCTCACGCCCAAATAGCTACTCACAATACTCACAAACGCCTGACCACCCACCAAACACACTTCACCCATACAAACACATTTAACCACCCACTCAACACAAACACACAACCACCCCAGACACACTCAACCACACCCACCCTCACTCAACCACACCAACCAAAACACCAATCCCCCCACCCCTTCAACCCCCTCCAAAAACCAAAAACACCCCAACTACCCATCCAAAGCACTCACCCTCCATCCCTTGTAGGAAGTGAAGTTGATGATGGACATATCCTGTCTCGAGAGGATCGGCTGCTCCAACCACAGACGCTGGCACTGCTTTGCCGACGGCTCGAGACTGTTGTACTCCGGGCCTATTAGACACGCCTGTGTGTCATTGTTGTTGTAACTGTGTTGTTGGTTGTTCAGTGTGAATGTTGAGGTTTTTGTTGTTGGGTGTTCTATCTTTGTGGTTGTTGATTTTGTTGCGTTGTAGTTTGTTGTTATTTCAGTGCTGCAGTTGTTGTTGTGTTGTTGTTTTTTGCGTCGTGTGTTATGGTAGTAATCGTTATATTTGTGCGCGGTGGTTTTTTGGACTTTGAAGCTGGCGTGATTTTCTTTTTTTAAATATTTTTAGCGATCATGAATAAAACAGACAAAGAAAAAAACTATTTTTTAGGTTAAGAAGACAAAAATTTCGAAGAAATATATGTAATATAAATCATCATTATCATTGTAATGTGCCGCATTTGCGCACGCACACACACATACACGCATACACGCGGACACAGACACTCCTTGGCTAGTGTGACCTTTGTCTCTCTAGTATTGTATGAGAGAATCCCCTCACTGAATACACCTCTCTCTTTTCTAAATCACACCAACTACATCATCATCGTTCTCATCACCACCGCCATCATCCTCATCATCCTCCTGTTCATATTAAACACGCCAATAATAACCCTCTCACGAGGCGTAAAAACCAAACCAAAATGTTTAAATCGAAATCAATTACAATCTCTCACCAGAGACATGACGATCTTCTCTCGGAACGGGTCGATGGGCGGGTTGGTGACTTGAGCGAAGAGTTGCTTGAAGTAGTCGAAGAGGGTGGGGTTGTACTGAGAGAGGCATGCGAACGGGGAGTCGTTGCCCATCGAGCCTAACGACTCTTTCCTGCGTGGTGGTGATGATGGTGGTGGTAGAAGAGGGGAGGTGGTGGGGTGGATGAGTGGAGGAGATATGGGGAGGGGGGGAAGTGAAGGGTGGATGCAGGAGAATGAGATGGGGAGTGGATAAGAGTGACTGAAGCGGTGAAATAATTTGTTCATAAATCTAACGACAGACTGAAGGAAACAATAACCCACTTGTTGACGACCATCTTGATGACCAGCATATTCAGCACCTCAAGGTTCCAGCCGAACATCGGCAGACGCCTGTCCTCCTCCATGATGGAGCCTCTGTACTTGGTCATGTTGGCCGAGGAGTCGCGCCTCTGCAGACGTCGTTGGCTGCGGTGGTCGTGGTACATCTCCATCAGAGTGAACGTCTAGGGAGGGGGTTTGGAGAGGGCGTTTTGGAAGGGGGGGGTTATTTGGGGGAGAAGGATTTGTTTGAAGGAATGGTCGAAGGAGGGTGATTGGTGGGAAGATGGACGTGTGAACGAGGATGAATTGGAGCGAGGATGTGAATGCAATTAAAGAGTGAACAATTAAAAGGCTGATGATTACTGAAGACAATTATTAAAACGACACGACTCAAAACTGACAGTTCAAATATATTTTTAATTAATTAAAAAAAACTTCTCCAACTCACCTCTACTAAATCCATCCATCAATCCACCCTTTATACAACCATATAGAACTATATACAACTATCCACCCATACAACGATCCAAGGCAAATACAAGCACCCACCCTTCCAACGATCAAAGCAAAGCACCCACCTCCCTCTGAAGCCAGTCGATGACAGGGTAGGTGGAGCAGATCTCGCGCTTGATGTCCTCGTCCTTGATGAACATCTTCCTGCGCGTGTCCGCCAGGAGCATTCTGCCTGGCTTCAGACGGCCCTGGTGGTTGTTTGGTGATGGTGGTGATGGTTGCTGTGGTGTCTTGTGGTTTGTTGGTGTGTGTGGTTTTTTAGGTTTTGGTGTGTGGTGTGAGTGTCTTTTGTTGGTTGTTGTAGAGATGGTTTATTGGTGGTTGTTGTAATTGTAGTTGAAACAGTGGTGGTCGTGAGTGTGGTAGTGATGGTTTGGTGGTGGTTGTAATTGTTGTGATTGCAGTAGTCTGTGGTAGTTGAAAGTAAATCGATCAAGCGAGAGAAGAGTCACCTTGGAGATGATCTCACTAGGCTGCAACTCGGTGACACCCACCTCACTCGCCATGTACATGTGGTTCGACTTGGAGATGTAGTACCTGGGTGGTTGCTTGTTTGCATGATTTGCTTATTTGATTAATCATACAAAATAATTATTGACGAAAAATTAATTATTCATACTAAATGAATAATTCATGACTTTATTGCACACATAGCTAGCAACCACCTGGATGGTCTGTGTCCATTCCTGTCCAGAATCGCTCCAATGTACCTGCCATCCGTGAAGGTGAACAGAGCTGGTGGTGGTGATGATGGTAGTGATGATGATGGTGGTGGTGATGATGGTGGTGGTGGTGATGATGGTGGTGGTAGTTATGATGGTGGTGGTGGTGATGATGGTAGTAATTGTAGTGGTGGTGGTTATGCCAGTGGTGGTGGGAATAGGTGCTAAATCTAACCTCATCCCTCCCACCACCCCCCTCACCAGGGCCATCCCAGGGCTCCATGGTGTAGGCGCTCCAGCGGTAGAAGGCCTTCTTCTGCTCGGGCATCGTTGGATCGTTCTGCCAAGCCTCTGGAACCATCGTCACTATCACCTGCATATATGAGTGGTTCGATGCATGGATGCATGCATGGGTGGGTGCATGGGTGGGTGCGTGAATGGATGGTGTGATGAATGGCGAGTGGATGCATGGATGGGTGGGTGGATGGATGAATGGAAGGGTGGATGGATGATTGATACGATTAATGGATAGACAGATGGTAAGTGATATGATGAATGGATCGATGGAAGGGTAATATGACGAATGGATAGGGAATCGGTGGATTGAAGATAAATGAATGAATGATGAATGGTGTAGTGAATGAGTGGATGGTGTAGTGGATATGTGGGTGGTGTGGTGGATAGGTGGATGAAATGGTGGATGAATGGATGGTTTGATAGCTGAGTTAGGCTGTGGGTGGGTGAATGGTGATAAGGTGAAATAGAAAAAAGAGCAGTAGTGGCGGCAAAGCGTCAAACGTCGAAGTGGTGATATGACTTCCAAAGCAATGGTGCGCCTATTGATTTGATAGAACAGACCGAAAGTGCTGTGCAAACACACCTTGAGTGTTCAGTGCAAACAAAGTTACGTGAACACTATTCAAAGCCACTACAGACCGCCACCACTAACACCACCACCATCATCATCATTACCCCTACCACCACCACCACCATCATCATCATTACCCCTACCACCACCACCATCACCATCATCATTACCTCTACCACTACCACCATCAACCTCATCATCATCACCACCTCCACCCCCCCTCCTCCCTATCCTCATCATCATCAGCACCCACCCCCTCCCTCCCACCTCGGGCAAGGGTCTGTCCCCAACGATGGTCATGAACTCAAGAACGTTGTCGAAGGTTCCAGAGTCAGACATGCCCGCCTCTATCACCGGAAACATCCTCGACAGGTCGTCCTGGAGGGTGGAGGGAGGTGGGTTGGAGGAGGAGTGGTGGAGGGGTGGAAGGAGGTGGGTTGGAGGAGGAGTGGTGGAGGGAGGTGGGTTGGAAGAGGAGTGGTGGAGGGAGGTGGGTTGGAAGAAGAGTGGTGGAGGGATGGAGGGAGGTGGGTTGGAGGAGGAGTGGTGGAGGGGTGGAGGGAGGTGGGTTGGAGAAAGAGTGGTGGAGGGGTGGAAGGAGGTGGGTTGGAGGAGGAGTGGTGGAGGGAGGTGGGTTGGAAGAGGAGTGGTGGAGGGAGGTGGGTTGGAGGAGGAATGGTGGAGGAGTGGAGGGAGGTGGGTTGGAGGAGGAGTGGTGGAGGGGTGGAGGGAGGTGGGTTGGAGGAAGAGTGGTGGAAGGAGGTGGGTTGGAGGAGGAGTGGTGGAGGGAGGTGGGTTGGAAGAGGAGTGGTGGAGGGAGGTGGGTTGGAGGAGGAATGGTGGAGGGGTGGAGGGAGGTGGGTTGGAGGAGGAGTGGTGGAGGGGTGGAGGGAGGTGGGTTGGAGGAGGAGTGGTGGAGGAGTGGAGGGAGGTGGAGGGAGGTGGAGTGGTGGAGGGGTGGAGGAAGGGTGGAGTGGAGAAGATGGGGTGAAGGAAAGGTGTAAAGGTGGTTGAGGGAAAGGAAGGAGTGATAAAAGGGAGAAGAGGAGTGGTGGAAAGAAACGAAAAGATGGTGAAAGAGTTTCAAAAGTAGAGTCAATACGACGACTAAGTTTAAAATGAAGTTCTAACGTCTTTTTTCATGTGAGTTTTAGTGCAATTCTCACACATAAAATGGCGTTTTAAAAGACATGAAAGCTTTTTGCACATTCGATTCGGACGAACGTATGCTGCTTCGAACGACTTTCTCAGATTAAGGCGCGAGAGTTGGGAGGACGAGTGGATTGTGTGGGAAGATGGGGTGTTCGCAAAGGAATGCATTGTTAATGCGCGAACATTAGCTTGCAAGAGGCTTAAAAGGTGTTAGCGTGACGGCTTGCCTTTCTATGAGTGAAACAACCATTTCACGTGCTGCCATTTTTGGTAATCAATCCTTTAGCTGAAAAATGAAGAAAAATTTAATGAAAGCGGAACAAAAACCGTTTAGGAAAACAATTAATGGAAAAATCATTTAAAATATGCTAACTCTTCACAATAACTGCGATTTTATATTGAAAATTACAACCCCCTATTTGCCTATAAATCTCCCCCCTCCACCCCTTCCATCCCTCCCTCGAAACATGCTAAAACATTCTCCTCCTTCTCATCCCCCTCTGTATTGCTGACCACACCAAAAAAAATATATAAAATAACAACAATACCAGCAACAATAAAAACAACACAATAACTGCAAAATAAGTCAAACAAAGGCAAAACATACAACATTAGCCATAGCAACCACAAACTAACAACATAAACAACAACAACATAAACAACAACAACATAAACAACAACAACATAAACAACAACAACATAAACAACAACAACATAAACAACAACAACATAAACAACAACAACATAAACAACAACAACATAAACAACAACAACATAAACAACAACAACATAAACAACAACAACATAAACAACAACAACATAAATAACTAACCAACAACAACACCAACAACAAGCACCTTGAAGTAGGAGCTCTGCATGACTCCTTCTCTGGCGTGGTTGAGGTTTACGTTGCCCTTCAGCGTGTTGATCTCTCCGTTGTGCGCTATCAGTCTGTGAGTCAGTGTGGGTGTCAGTGTGGGTGTCAGTGTCTTTAGGTGTGTATCTTTGTGTGTCAGTGTGAGTGTCTTTGTGTGTGTGTGTGTGTGTGTCTTTGTGTGTGTGTGTGTGTGTGTGTGTGTGTGTGTGTGTGTGTGTGTGTGTGTGTGTGTGTGTGTGTCTTTGTGCGCTATCAGTCTGTGTGTCAGTGTGTGTGTGTCTTTGTGGAAGTTTCTTTGTGTGTGTCAGCGTATTAGTGTTAGTCTGTGTCAGTGTCTTTTTGTGTCAGTGTGAGTGTCAGTCTGTGTGCCAGTGTGAATGTATTTGTGTGTCAGTGTGTGTAAGTGTGTTTGTGTGTCAGTGTGAGAGTTTCTTTGTGAGTCAGTGTGAGAGTTTCTTTGTGAGTCAGTTTGAGTGGCAGTTTGTAATATGTAGGATGAATATAATGTAGATAGAAAAGCAAAACATGTATAAAAAAAAGAATTTTTCATAAAAAATAAAAGATAAACATTTTTCATTACAAAATCGATTAAGGTTGAATGAAAACGCATAAGATGGTGATTACTTTAGAGGCATTCAAGCAAAAATATATTTCAAATTTTTACAATTTAAATTTCAATTAATTATTTTCGAGACCAACGACCCAATATTTCCTAAAAAATCGTCCAGCTGAGACATGTAACAAAGACACTTCTACTACAACAAGACAAAATTTAGAAATATAATTTTCAAAAAAGTTGGTCAAAAAAACCCATATAAAAGCAATAAAAGTATTTTAATGGCAGCTATATTCGAATACTGAAGCACCCGGAAGACACACTTACAGTATTGACGAGCTCTCACGCGAAATAAAGAACCAGAAGAAAGTTGATTTGCGCTTAAAAATACTCTCTAAAGAGTGACGGAGGAGAAAGGGCAGAGATGTAAAAATTAAATAAAAGTAATAACCTTTGAATCATTGATCATCATCACCATCGCTTTCGAATGAGTCTAAATAGACTGTCTTCCACTTAACCTCTGAAATCCTTCAAACCCACCCCCTCACCACCTGACCCTTCCTTTCCCCCCTGACCCACAACTGACCGACAACTGACCGACAACTGACCGACAACTGACCGACAACTGACCGACAACTGCCCACCTCTGCGGATGCGCCCTCTCCCACGACGGGAAGGTGTTGGTGGAGAATCTGACGTGCACGAGCGCCAGGTGCGTCTTGAAGTGCTCGTTCGAGAGGTCTCCGAAGTACGTCCATAACTGCTTGGTGCTCAACCAGCCCTGTGGTGGTGCATTTGGTGGTGGTGTTGAGTGGTGTTTGGTGGGGTTGAGGTGGACTGATGGCAGTGTTGGAATGGGGTGATGGTGGTGAAGAGATGGTGGTATTGGGTTGAGGGAGTGAAAGTGGTAGTGAAGAGTGGTTGGTGGTAGTGGTGTCAAGTGGAGGTTAAGTAGAGTGGTTGAAGGGGTACAGGGAGTGGTTGAAAGAGTAGAGACAGTGGTTGAAAAGGTACAAGGAGTAATTGGGAGAGTAGAGGGAGTGGTTGAGAGGGTATTGAAATGGCTAAATAACGCGCGTATTCCCAAGTGGTTAGAGAAGTTGAATACTTGAGAAGATTGAAGTGTTAGAGAAGTGATTGGTGAAGAGTCATAAAATGGTTAATAGGAGGAGGAGGTTGGAAGAGGGCTAGGAAAAAGACAAGTTTAGAAGTGGTTGGTAAGAGTCACCACATTTTAATTCATTACTTTCAAATAAATTGAAATAGGGTTTAGAGGAATATCGTGACAACTGCCAGAAAACCAGATGCGAAGGCTCAAAGTTTTAATTAGGTCTTTTGTCTAATCTTATTATAAGCCATTTAAATCATTAACTTGAATGTTTAGATGCATTAATCTTATAAAACTGTATTTTGGAAAGCAGTGCAAAAAAGCGTAATTAAAAATATAATTAAATATAATTTATTAATTTTAAAGGTTTTTAAAAGACTATTTAACTTTACGTACTTTCCTCAATTAAAACTTTATAAATTATTGAATTATTTTAGATTGTCCAGCAAAGTTGGGAAGTGAATTTGACATTTCAAAAATACAAATTGAATCAAAATGGCGGATTGATGTTTAATGATTTTTATTAAAGATTGTAAATCTTGAAAATCAATGCTTTATTTCGAAGGCGTGAACTCCTGGCTTAGATCGATACCTCTCATCATTCTCAAACACCGACTGATTTAACGACTTTACCCTACCAATCAAGAGGACTTTCTTCAATTCTACTATAATTATAATGGCAGTTTGCAATTTTCCTCAAAACACCTCGAAAGGATAAGTCTAAAAAACAAAGCATCATCCATTTCTAAATTGACCCTGAGGAGCACACTAAAGCAAGACTAAAACGGTGGCCTGAACTCCTTAAGCTGATTCGGGATTAGGGAACAGAGAGTGGTTGAGAGGGTGACCTTGGAGACGCTGTAGAAGAAGTTCGCTTGCGTTAAAACCCTCAGTCTAAAACGAGTACTTTGAAGAGCAAAGTGCGTTTAAATGCGGAGTGGTGCGGTGGTGAAGAGTCTTTACGAGCCGATGTAGGCTGTGAGAGACTAGAAAGTATGTGCATGCGAAGGAGTGTAGTGCCAGTCTTATTGAGAGCTTCATCATTTGTCATTAAGATTTTTCAAAACCTCTTTTCTGCATGAATGCATTAGGAGAGTTTTCATATAACAAATTATTATTTCTTCGTACATTTTCATAAAGCCTTTTTCAAATAATTGATAGACAGTCTCTAACGGGATTGATGAAGAAGCCAAGTAGATTGAAATATGTAATAAATAATGCATTGTATGTATTGATAAACGAAGCCTTTAATAAATTTTTAATCACTTGAGCTCGCGACTGAAAAAGTCTGAAAAATAAATTTAAAAAGCACAAAGCAAGAGCGCCACATGCAAGCCATGGCATATGAATCAGCAATTTAATAAAGCTTTGATTTATCTCTTCAATTTCCCGGGTCATTGCTCTCAAAATCGTTCCACACACTTGCGACATAAGAGCGTCTTGCGTCATGATGATGATGATGATGATGATGATGATGATGATGATGATGATGACGATGAGGATAATGATGATGATGATGATGAGGTTCTAGGATGAAAATCCCTCTTCTCACTAGCAACTAGGCAATGGCTTATAAAATATTTTAACTTTTTAAACTAATGAAAACTTAAACAAAAACCACATCTGACGTACACGTGTATCACACTCGAACTCAGATCAAAATTTAGATAAACAAAAAAAAATTCTGGTCATAACGTTTTTTTCAAATTCAAACATAAATTACTTACTGAAACTAGAATATAAGCCGTCCTTGAGAAACGCCATAAATATAAATATATATTTACCTAATTCATATATTCAAAAAACACTCAATTACTTATAAATACATAGAATATATTTCTGCAAAAATAAATAAAATTATTACATTTTCTTCTTCTAAATGAATAATAATTAAAACAACAACAAATAAACATATGTTAAATGTACACACAAGGTGTTCATGAGTTCGTTTGCAGCGTGACGTACGCAGTTGTACGTCAGTGACCGTGTATTGATTCTGCAGGTGGAAACACCTTCGGAGCAGCCCAAGAAACAACCCTTTTTCTTCTTCTAGTTGGACAAATATTTTTTTCTATTTTTTTCCATAAACGCTTTAAGTTTTTCGTATTTTGAATTTATTGTAAAAATTTGTAACCAGTTTTGAATTTTAAGAAAAAATGACTTTTATCTTTTAAACAAATATTTTTTAGGATTTTCTACCTGAATATTTGTATAAGTATATTATTGTATAAGTATATTATTATTTATTTATAAAAACCCCAAAAAATACTTAATAATTGAAATACGCAATAGGTAGACGAATCGAGAGAAAGATAGCTTCAAGAGCTGATGAACCCCCTCAGAATGACTGAATCGAGATCTAAAACGAGCCCAAGATACAATAAATGACAGCAAGGGGGTGTGTGGTTACACATTTAAAAGACTTCTTTTTGAAAGTAAAGTGTTTTGATGAAGTGGTAGTAGTTTGAGGAAGGAAGTGTGGAGGCGTTGTTGTTTGGAGGCGTGGAAATAAATTTTGCGTTACAATAAAAAAGTCTGAAAACAAAAAGCGTCAAAATAAATGATTTAATTAACGAATACCTTAGAAATATTTTTATTTGAGTACTCAAATACTTTTTTTAATGTTAAAACTATAAAAATAAAAGGTTTTGAAAGACTTCTTCTATTAAAAAAATTTTAAGAAATTGTAACATAAAAATAAAATTTTTAAACTAAATAATAAAAGTTTAAGGGCATGTTGAATTAGAAGAAAATATTTAAGGCTTTAAAGCGGACGCTAGATTATTTTTTCCGGTATTTAAATCGGTTACGCAGGTTGGGAGTTTTCGAAACATTGACATTCCTGCTAAAACACTAGCAACACCATCAACAACACAACTAAAACACTAGCAACATCAACAACACAACTAACAACACTAACAACATCAACAACAAACGAGGCGGCAGACAAAGCCGCACTCACCGCAAGCCAAGGCGAGCAACCACAGTCAGTCACATGGTCGGCAATCAAGAGTATCCTCAAAAGAAGTATGAAACTTCCTGAGCTGTTGGATCCCAGACGAAAACGAATCTACGGTGCCCCACTGAAAATGGAAGATGGCACCGGTAGGCGAGCAGAGACACTTCTGGCCCAGCTAGGCAGCGGCCACTGTCCAGCCACAGCGTTCTACCGAAGGAACATCCTGAATGAAGACGCCACCTGTGAGCTGTGTGGTGAAGTGGAGACCAGCCCAGACCACTTCTGGGACTGCAAGAGCAGCAGGAAAGAGAGAGAGGAGCTCATCCACACCGATCAATGCGATGAGGCTCTGAGAGAGAGAGGGGGGGAGGTGTTCACCTACCTTCTCCGCATGAGACCGGAATGGTGCGGTCATGCGGATTAGGAACAAAGAACTTAAAGCGACAACAACAACAACAACATCAACAACACAACTAACAACACTAACAACATCAACAACACAACTAACACACTAAAAACATCAACAACACAACTAACACACTAACAACATCAACAACACAACTAACAACACTAACAACATCATCAACACAACTAACAACACTAACAACATCCACAACACAACTAAAACACTAACCCCATCGACAACACAACTAAAACACTAACACTAACCCCATCGACAACAACACTAACACCAACGACAACAACACTAACACCAACAACAACAACACAACTATCACACTAACACTAACACACTAATACCTTATAGACAATCGTGTCGGTGTTGAGGGAGCAAATGTAGCAGCGTACGTTCAACTCCCTGGGCAGTGTGTTAGAGGCAATCTTCCGTAACATGAAGACCTGCATACGTGGTGCGGTGTGGTGGTGGTTTGACATTGTGATGGACTGGCGATGGTGGTGATGATGGTGTGTGGTGTGACATTGGTGGTGGTGATGATGGTGTGGTGTGGCATTGATGGTGATGTTATTGTCAGTGGATGTGTTAGTGGTGAAGTCGTTTTTGTTGGTGGTGATAATAATAATAATAATAATAATGACGAGCATTATTATAGTGGCGTATAACCCGAACGGGCTTCCAGGCCACTTAGGCTGCATATTTTTATTTGCGCCTTTGGGTTACTAGGGCATTGGTTGCACTTGAACCTAGGACCTTTCATTATTGGTCAAGCCGAGAGTCGTTGCCGACTCAGCTATCCGTTCACCCATGTGATGGTCTTATGGGTAATGGCGGTGATAGTTATAGTACTAGTGCTATTGGTGGGAGTGATGATAGTAGTGTTAATGGTGAGAGTGATGATACTAGTGTTATTGGCGGGAGTAATGATAATAGTGTTATTGGCGGGAGTAATGATAGTAGTGTTAATGGTGGGAGTGATGATAGTATCAGTATAGACGGGAGTGATGATAGTAGTGTCATTGGCGGGAAGGATAGTATTGTTGTAAAGGAGTGGCCACACTGATTAGTGCAGGAGTGTTTATTGACAAAGGCATTCTTAGCCTTTTATTTGAGACTTGATGCAAATAATTAATGGAGTATAGAGCGGATAGATTCGCATTAGATAATAATTGGATTATAATAAT
>OX030968.1:7214661-7217161 GCA_943735955.1 Piscicola geometra | reverse complement strand
TTGTTGCTGGTATTATTGTAGTTTTTGTGTGCAACCTGCGATATTATGATTGTTGATATTCATAGTTTTTTTATATTTTTCCCATTAAGAAATAAAAAAACTCTTCCTGATTTTGAAAAACAGCTCCAACAAACTAAACAACAAGACATCCCACAACAATTTCAACAGCAACATCTGGGGAAAAAACACTTACACATACAACAACAATATCTACCACAAAAACATTATCTACAACTACAACAACAACATCTACCACAAAAACATTATCTACAACAACAACAGCAACATTTGAAACAAAAACATTATCTACAACAACAACAACAGCAACATCTACCACAAAAACATTGTCTACAACAACCCCTACAAGAACAACAACAATAACAATCCCTACAACAACAACAACAACCCCTACAAGAAGCACATCTCGTCGACCACAAAACCTTCATGAAGACTTTCTGGATGAAGACGAGATGGTTGAGGAGGTCGGTGGTCAAGACGTGAACAAAGGCGCCTATGTCTGCACTCGCCGTCAGATAATCCCCTTCCCTCATTACGTATCTGTGTGTGTGTGTGTGTGTGTGTGTGTGTGTGTGTGTGTGTGTGTGTGTGTGTGTGTATGTGTGTGTGTGTGTGTGTGTGTGTGTGTGTGTGTGTGTGTGTGTGTGTGTGTGTGTGTGTGTGTGTGTGTGTGTGTGTGTGTGTGTCTGTGTGTGTGTGTGTGTGTGTGTGTGTGTGTGTGTGTGTGTGTGTGTGTGTGTGTGTGTGTGTGTGTGTGTGTGTGTGTGTGTGTGTGTGTGTGTGTGTGTGTGTGTGTGTGTGTGTGTGTGTGTGTGCGACAGTGTCTTTCTTGACGTCATAATTAAATATAGGCATGCAGCCCTCCCAGTTAAAATTATGTCATTCCAGTGATTTTTCTCTCATTTTCTTTTAGCCATAAAAATAAAAACTAAAAAACTAAAACATGTTTAAAAAGTGTGCGCCCATTACTTCAGTCGGCAACATAGTGCGTGCACAACAAACCTGGAAGAATCTTTGTGCGGGATGACAAAGTGGTGCACTTGTGTGTGCACGTACTGCGAGTTCTTGTTCGTCTTTGTGCCCACCACCTAGCGAATGGAAAAGAATTTATCAATATAGGGCAGCCTTCGAAGAGCCAGCGTGAGTTTAATTTAGTATAGATTACTTCTGTGCGCAGTTGTAGGGTGCATGATGATGATGATGCTGATGATGGTGATGACGATGATAATGATGATGATTTTGGTGGTGATAATGATGTTGATGATGGTGATTGGGATCCATCCTACTTGATCTTTGAAAAGTCGGTATTCGCCAGTGACTGTGACGTATGGTAGGTCTATGCTAGCCGATGTCGGTAACATGCTGGTGACATTTACCTGTGTGTGTGTGTGTGTGTGTATGTATGTATGTATGTATGTGTGTGTGTGTGTGTGTGTGTGTGTGTGTGTGTGTGTGTGTATGTGGGTGTGTGTGTTTGTGTGCACGAGTGTAGGTGTGTGTACGCGTTCATTCACAAGACTTGCACAAGACTTACCATGCTGAGGAAGTGATGCTAAATGAATTCGTGAAAAAAAAACGGAAGTCGCAAACTTATCGACAAAAACTCAAACTGAAAAGTAGACTTAAACGAGAGAAGTGATCGAATGCTTGCATACCAAAGTATTGGCTGAAAAACATAACAGGCCTATCTACACATATTACACAATATTACTACTACTACTGCTACTGTTACTAATACTAATACTACTACTTCTACTACTACTACTACTGCTAATACTACTAATACTACTACTACTACCTCATCCAGTAAACCACCAATAACACTACTAACCTTACTACTGACAATACTACCTACTCTAAAACTATTTCTACTAATACAACTACAACGCTCAGCTACCACAACAGCAACTAAACTCGCTTAAAACCACCACTGATAACGACACTACTGCACCCATTACATCCACTACAACTACACCCATTACATCTACTACATCTCCACAACCCTACAACAACAACAACTCTGCAAATACAACCCTACTACTACACCACCCGCCACTACAACACCACCCACTACTACACCTACTACTACACCTCCCACTACTACTACACCGGCTACTACACCACCCACTTCTACACTACCCGCCACTACACCACCCACTTCTACTACACCCACTACTACTACACCCACTACTACACCACCCACTACTACTACACCTAGTACTACTACACCCGCTACTACACCACCCGCTACTACACCACCCACTACTACTACACCCCCACTACAACACTACCCAATACTACTACACCCGCTACTACACCACCACTACAACACCACCCACTACTACTACACCCACTACTACACCACCACTACAACACCACCCACTACTACTACACCGGCTACTAAACAACCACTACAACACCACCCACTACTACTACACCCACTACTACACCACCCACTACTACTACACCCACTACTACTACA
>OX030968.1:7189661-7209661 GCA_943735955.1 Piscicola geometra | reverse complement strand
CACCACCACCTCCAAACACAACCACCACCACCACCAAACACAAGCACCACCACCACCAAACACAACCACCACCACCACCACCAAAGACAAGCACCACCACCACCACCAAACACAAGCACCACCACCACCAAACACAAGCACCACCAAACACAACCACCACCACCTCCAAACACAACCACCACCACCTCCAAACACAAGCACCACCACCACCAAACACAACCACCACCACCACCACCAAAGACAAGCACCACCACCACCACCAAACACAAGCACCACCACCACCAAACACAAGCACCACCAAACACAAGCACCACCACCAAACACAAGCACCACCACCAAACACAAGCACCACCACCAAACACAACCACCACCACCAAACACAACCACCACCATCAAACACAACCACCACCACCAAACACAAGCACCACCACCAAACACAAGCACCACCACCAAACACAACCACCACCACCAAACACAACCACCACAACCAAACACAACCACCAAACACAACCACAAGCACCACCACCAAACACAACCACCACCACCACCACCACCACCAAAGACAAGCACCACCACCACCACCAAACACAAGCACCACCACCACCAAACACAAGCACCACCAAACACAACCACCACCACCTCCAAACACAACCACCACCACCTCCAAACACAACCACCACCACCACCAAACACAAGCACCACCACCACCAAACACAACCACCACCACCACCACCAAAGACAAGCACCACCACCACCACCAAACACAAGCACCACCACCACCAAACACAAGCACCACCAAACACAACCACCACCACCTCCAAACACAACCACCACCACCTCCAAACACAACCACCACCACCACCAAACACAAGCACCACCACCACCAAACACAACCACCACCACCACCACCAAAGACAAGCACCACCACCACCACCAAACACAACCACCACCACCACCAAACACAACCACCACCACCACCAAACACAAGCACCACCAAACACAACCACCACCACCTCCAAACACAAGCACCACCACCACCAAACACAACCACCACCACCACCACCAAAGACAAGCACCACCACCACCACCAAACACAAGCACCACCACCACCAAACACAACCACCACCACCACCAAACACAACCACCACCACCACCAAACACAAGCACCACCAAACACAACCACCACCACCTCCAAACACAACCACCACCACCACCAAACACAAGCACCAAAGACAAGTACCGACCTCTCATAGGCAGAGTTCAGGAACTCCTGCAGTGTATTCGACAGACGCTTCGACGAATGCACGACCATCGTGTGCAGTGCCACCGGGTGTTGAGGGATGCTGATGCAGATGACACCGAGATGCAGGAAGCAGAAGGCCTTGTTGCAGAGCGACTTGATGAAGGAAGAGAGGAGTGCATTTGAGCGGGAAATGTCGATCGATACGACTGTTCTGTGTGGGAGGAAGGGAAGGAGGGGGAGGGTAGTGAATGGAGCGGTGAGTACTGAAGTAAGAAACAAACATGTCATCATTGCTGTTGGGAGGGAAGCAAAAAGGAAGGGGTGAATAATGAAATATAAGTGAATGTGCCATTGCTGCTAGCGCCATTTTATTTAATTTTGTTCAATATTTATCAACAGTGTTGGGCCTTGAGGATGTAGCAAAACTATAATATGGTCTATTAGTCATATTAAATACTATCATTATTATCATCATCATCATCATTATCATCCTCCTCCTCCTCCTCCTATCACAATGAAACATAGTCTGTCAACTGGACTGACTGTTGCGAGCTCGACTGAACGCCCTCGAAGAGAGTCACGGCGGTCTTGTCGATGCTGAGTGACATGGAAGAGTCTGTCGACTTCTTCTTCTTGAAGCCTGCATGCGTGTGTGTGTGTGTGTGTGTGTGTGTGTGTGTGTGTGTGTGTGTGTGTGTGTGTGTGTGTGTGTGTGTGTGTGTGTGTGTGTGTATGTGTGTGTGTGTGTGTGTATGTGTGTACGTGTGTGTATGTGGGTGTGCGTTTACTAAAATGTATGTGTGTTTGAAAATGTAAACAACTTTGTATATATAAAACAAACAATATATTTCATGATTGCCTCAACTCCTCAAAAAGTAACTCACAACACCCCTCATCACACCCACCTCTTCTTGTAAGTCCGGGGCAGACTGGGCGTTTCCGACTCGACCAACTCCACTCGCAACTCCTTCAGGAAGGCGAGAGCCGACAACTCACCGCCGAACTTCTTCATGATGGTGGACATTTTGACTGGATGCAGGTCCAGTCCGATGGCGTCCAGTAGCGGCTTGAAGAGTACCTTTGAGGGTGTGTCTGGAGGTTGAAAGACTGCCAGAAACTACAAGAAAAAGCAATGTCAGTGAAACGAGTCAGTTTTTCTAAAACTGAAACAAATTATTCAAAAAAGAAAAAAAGTTGAGTTATTAGAAGATATATGAAAATGGACACCTGTGAGTTGATGAGTTGTAGAGAGTTACTGGCGACGAGTGTCTTTTTGGTAAGATGAACCGGTCCACCCTTGCCTCCCTCTCTCAACCATCCCCTCTTCAGCGTTGTCGAACCGAACTGAGAGGTCTTTTTGGCGCTGTTGTTGCTGTTGTAGATGGAGTCCTGTTGCTTGCTCATCCAGCGGTAGAGATCGGAAGAATGCTTCGCCTTGTCGTTCGGAAGAAAAAAAACGCTTGGTTCGTGCGTTGGGTCGGAATCACCGGTCAACGAGGTGTTGAAGTTCCTCTTGTAACGTTCCTGGAAGGCATGCGAAAGATGCCTCCCGTCGTTGACCACTTCGGGACTTGAAGCTGAGCGCGTGACAGTCGCCTTGGACGGGGTTTCTTCCTTCAAGTTTTGGTTGCTCGTGTCGGCGTAGCCGAAACGCTGGGCGAGGTCGAAAGAGATCGCCTCGAGACCACACTCGAACATGATGAGTCCCACTACTTCGTTTATGCTCTCAGAAACAGGCTTTTGTAGTGAGGCGCTTTGAGTTTGACTTGATACGTCTGTGTGCGTGTGTGTGTGTCTGTGTTTGTGTGTGTGTGTGTGTGTGTGTGTGTGTGTGTGTGTGTGTGTGTGTGTGTGTGTGTGTGTGTGTGTGTGTGTGTGTGTGTGTGTGTGTGTGTGTGTGTGTGTGTGTGTGTGTGTGTGTGTGTGTGTGTGTGTGTGTGTGTGTGTGTGTGTGTGTGTGTGTGTGTGTGTGTGTGTGTGTGTGTGTGTGTGTGTGTGTGTGTGTGTGTGTGTGTGTGTGTGTGTGTGTGTGTGTGTGTGTGTGTGTGTGTGTGTGTGTGTGTGTGTGTGTGTGTGTGTGTGTGTGTGTGTGTAGATAAATAATAAGCATATCAAAACTCACAACTCAAAAAACCGACATCAACAACAACAAACACACACCAAAACACACAGAAACACTTCACCTCGACTGCTCAAATGCATCTCCTTCCTGTAAAGGTCCCAGGAGTAGGGGACCGACAAAGTAGCATCATTACCAGCACCACCACCACCAACATCATCATCATCATCGCCTTCATTGGATGCATCTTTGGCGCCCTTGAAGCGGAAGAAGACCTTGGAGGAGGAGGGAGGAATCGAAGTGAAGGTCACCGGGTCGGCCTCAAGGTCAGCCGAAAGTTGTTTAGACCTGCGCAGTTGAACGTGCATCTGAGACAGCTTCACCTGCGTGCGTGTTGGAGTGGTGGACATCAGGGTGCTTTTGTCATCATTTTATCCTCATATGACGTGTGATAATCGCTTTTTAGTATTACTATTAGAAATACTTTTTTCATATGATTATAATTAGTATTTATAGTTCTATCATCATCATCATCATCATCTTCACCACCACCACCACACCACCCCAAACCCCTCTCCCACCATCATCACCACCTCCACCACCCCCGCCACCCTCCTGCCCCCTCCCAGCCCACTGGGCACCTGCAGCACCATATCGGTCTTGCGACTCTCCGAGAAGGTTTTGCACTTGACGATGCAAGTGTTCGTGTTCTTGAGGCGGTTGCGGAGGTCAGCCATCTTGCGCTTGCCGACTCCGATGCGGTTGCCGATGTTCATCATCGTGAGGTTGCCGTCGAAGAGCGACAGTTCGTGGTTCCTTGTGGGTGGGTCGGTGGGTGCTTTGTGTGGTTTCTTTGTGTCTTGTGTAGTATGCTTTGTGTGGTGTGGTCTGTGTGGCGTGGTCTGTGTGGCGTGGATTGTGTGTTCGAGTGTTGTGTTTTGTTGAGTGGTCGAGTGTTGTTGTGTGGTCGAGTGTGGTGTGTTGAAGTGTGGTTTGTTGTGATTATTTTCTGCACTTCAATGTTGTGTGTGGTCGTACCAAGGCCCTTAAAATTATAAATATTGAAAATGGCGGCAAACTTTTTGTTCGCGGGGTCCTTGACATTGGACATGAGGATGGTCGAAGTGGTTCTGATTTCGGCGTTGTGGAAGAAGTTGAGGGTGGAGTTGTTGAAGCTGACGGTGAGGAGGGCGACGGAGGTGTGGTCGGAGGCTTTGTTCGCCTTCAATAGTTTGCCGTTGACAGAACAAACTTGTAGGAGAGATACGTTTATCTGTGTGGTTGTTGTTGTCGTTGTTACAGGCAGTGATGGTGTCTGGGAGGTAGTCAGTTGTTATTGTTGCTGTTGAGTTTTGAAGCATTTTGCATTTTCATGGATGAAACTGTTGTCGTTAATAAATATCGAGGCGTCAATCGAATGAAATGAGTTAATGAGAAAAATAAAAACTGAAGAATAAATCACTAAATTCCAGCCAAAATAAACATAACACAAACAAAAAACCCCACCTTACCCACCCAAAACCCACACGAGACCCCCCAAAACCCACACGAGACCCACACGAGA
This sequence comes from Piscicola geometra, assembly GCA_943735955.1. NCBI lineage: Eukaryota > Metazoa > Annelida > Clitellata > Hirudinida > Piscicolidae > Piscicola > Piscicola geometra. The sequence goes on along the minus strand of OX030968.1, from coordinate 7,204,795 downwards.
CCCACACTAGACCCACACTAGACCCACACGAAACCCACACGAGACCCCCCAAAACCCACACGAAACCCACACGAGACCCACACGAGACCCACACGAGAGCCACACAAAACCCACACGAGAGCCACACGAACCTGCGGCAAGTTGACCTTCACATGGAGGTTTTCGCACTGGTACTTATCGATCGTCTTCGTCACCTCGGCTGTTTCGGCGAAGGCGTCGAGACAAGACGTGAGCGTGGTGTTCTTGTCTTCCTGGTTGGAGAGGGTGCTGAGGCAGTTGAAGTGCAGGAGGTCGATGATCGAGGAGGGGTGCATGTTCGCCAGAGAAGGCATTATTGAGTCGATGTACCTTCGAGGAGTGGTGGTTGTTATAGTTGTAGTTGTGGTGGTTATAGTTGTAGTGGTGGTTGTGGTGGTGGTTGTTGTGGTGGTTGTAGTGGTTGTGGTGGTGGTGGTTGTTGTGGTGGTGGTTGTGGATGTGGTGGTTGTGGTGGTGGTTGTGGTGGTGGTGGCTATAGTGATGGTGACGGTTGTGGTGATGGTTGGAGTTTCGAGCCGAGAATGTCCTGACCGCTTGTCGACTCGAAGGAGCTCGTTGCTTTGGCGGGTTCTGGTGGCGTCTTGATGTGCGAGTCGAGGTGCAAGTACTTGGCCTTCCAGAAGTGAGATTCGTTCTTGCGCAGGAACTTGCTCATGTTCTTCGAGACTGTGGTGTTGTTGTGCTGAGAAGGTTGTTGTTGTTGTGCTGAGGATGTTGTTGTTGTTGTTGTGCTGAGGATGTTGTTGTTTGGCGATTGAAAATAGCTCGAGAAACAAATAGTTCATGATTAGAAGGCATTAAGCCGTTCAAGATTAAATGAAAGATACTTCGAAATAAGTCTGCAAGAATTAATAAGAAACCAAAAGTCTACATCGAGTTTCAGCTGCTTTCTCTTCGGCCTTCGCGTTCTTCTGCGCGAACAAAAGGTTCTTCTTCCTCTGCTCGGGCGAGGGGAAGGCCTTCAGAGGCGGGTCTCTCAGCTGGCCCCTATCGTCTCGAGTCTTGAACTCGAAGCTGAGGGCCGACTTGAAGGACAGGTCGCTGCTGTCGGACGTCTGTTTGCCCACCGACTCCATGGCGTTTTGGTACGAAGAATTCTTGCTCTCGATTAGTTTCTAGGAGGTTGTTGTTTGTGAGAGATGAACAAGTTTAAAGCAAGGAAATACATATTTTTTCAATTTCAATTTTGTGTGTGCGTGTATGTGATGTAGGTGTGTGTGTGTGAGTGCTCGTGTGCGTGAACGTCAATGTTGATGTATGTGTATGCAAACATGCACGCGCTAAAACCTCAGCGAGGAGGAGCGAGGAGGCTGCCTGCTTCTTGGGTCTCAGTTCGACGACCGAATGCCATCTGCTGGCCATTCTGGGCTCCTTGAGACGGCCCAAGAACGTCTTGGGGAGGCGCGTGCTGGCTGCTTCATCGGTCGACTGCGCTGAGAGTCGCAAAGCCGGTGACGATAGAGCGCTTTCGCTGTGGGTGTGGTAGTGATGTTGATGATGATGGTGATGATGATGATGATGATGATGATGATGATAATGATGATGATAATACTAATGATGATGATAAGGATAGGCTAACTTGTTCGTGGAATAGTCTTAATACCTGAAAAACTACGACTGAATTCTTCCAGAGCAAATACTTTTAAAAAAGTTGAAAATACTTTAAATATTGAAAAAAACTTTATACGTACTTCATAATTTTGCTCCTGGGATAGACGCCAGAGCTCGGGTCGGTGATGACTCCTGGGGCGGACTCATCACTGGACAGGGACACGAGGATGATGTCTATGCTGTTATCTTCTTCCTCACCCTCCTCCTCTCCCTCCTCTTCCTCACTCGCCAGCGTCAGTCTGCTCTTCCAGACTATCGAGTTTGAATCCTTTCCTTTATCGATGCTGCCCGAACGTTTGACGCTCGGCGTCGTTGAGATGGGATTCTTCCTGAGCGAAGAAACTCCTTCTTGCCTCTTCCTCTCTTCGCCATCATCTTCTGGCGGCTTGAAGACTTCGTTCAAGTACTCGGCGGCGGGCAGTGGTTTCTGCGAGAAGATGCTTTCGGCGGGCTTCAAGATGCTCTGCCCAAAGCCAAAGCCCTCTGAGACGTTACCGAAGATGCGAGGCACGGCGACGTTGGTGTTGAGTTCGAGATCGAGCGAAGAAGGTTGGAAGAAGTTCTCGCCGTTGCGGTTGTTCCCGAAGAAGGCACAGCCACCGACACAACCGCACTTGACGCCCTCCCATAGGAAGTCCAGCCGTTTGGTTCGTTGGTCGTGAAGTCTCAGGAAGTCGTTCTGAGCGCCCTGGAGCAGGCGGTTTTCGAGACTCTTGCTCAGGTCGACGAAGAGTGGCCCCAGCTTCATGCCGCCCACTTCGAGCCACGTGAGCAGACCTTCGGACTCGGCGGAGTTTGCCGCCTTGGTGCACACGAAGTGCTTGAGGCCGACACGGGGCAGCAGCAGAGTGACGTTTTCTTTCGATGCGGCGCTGAAGAGGTTGCAACGTGAGAGCCTCACCGGGTGGATCTGGTAGGTGGGTTTGGATGGGTGGGTGGGTTTTTAGTGAGTTTGGGTGGGTAGGTGGGTTTGGGTGGGCTTTTAGTGGGTTTGGGTGGGCTTTTAGTGGGTTTGGGTGGGCTTTTAGTGGGATTGGGTGGGTTTTTAATGAGTTTGGGTGGGTAGGTGGGTTTGGGTGGGCTTTTAATGGGTTTGGGTGGGTAGGTGGGTTTGGGTGGGCTTTTAATGGGTTTGGGTGGGTAGGTGGGTTTGGGTGGGCTTTTAGTGGGTTTGGGTGGGTAGGTGGGTTTGGGTGGGTAGGTGGGTTTGGGTGGGTAGGTGGGTTTGGGTGGGTTTTTAGTGAGTTTGGGTGGGTAGGTGGGTTCTTGAAGATGACTTCAAGATCACTCGGTTATAGAAAATTAAAGAAACGATAATAATGGGAAATAAATCAATAATAATAACAAATAAACAAGAAGAATAATAATAAATTAATAATTTGTTAATACAAAAACTAATAATAAAAAATAAAAATCTTTTCCAAACTACATCTCGCTATATTAGTCAACCCTTCAGCAAACAAATTAATTAAAGAAGGCACGCAAAGTGGCACGCCTCACTTGCAGATTCAGCGCTGATCCGCTCTCGACCAGGTGGATGTCGATGCAGTCGATGGAAAGCCTGATGAACTCGTACTTGAGGTCGGCCACAGTCGGGCACGGAGACAAGAGATTGTTGCCTGTGTTGAATAAAATAATTTAATAAATAATAATCGGTGTGCATGCATAACCAAGTGGTCTTGAAGCCCGACCGGGTTTACGCCACGTTAATAACACTCGTCGTTGTATTCTATTGTATAGTATTACGAGAGTTTATGATTCAATTCATTAACATTTTTAAAAAGTGTTTTTAAAATAGAAAAATTTTAATTGGAGAAAAATTTTTGTAAAAAGATTTGACAACTTTTTTTAAAAACTTAATTGAAAAAAATAAAAAAAGCTTTAACATGTAAAAATGAATGAAAAAGCTTCAATAAAAAAAACTTAAATTTAATATTTAAACAAAGTTTTTTTCACTAAAACAACTTCAAAACGCACCTGTCTTGACACACTCATTCTGATCGAGCATGTGCTGGCAAAGCTCGAAGGCGTTCGGACACACCAACTTGTTCTCCTTGTCTGCAGCCAACATCACAAAGGTCTTCAGCGTCTCGACGATGCTGAGTAGCTGTTGTGTGGTGGTGGCTGCGTGTAGTAGTGAAAGTGCTAGAGATGGTGGTGGTGGTGGAGGTGGTGGTGGTGGATGTGGTGATGGTGGTGGTGGTAGTGGTGGTGGTGGTGGATGTGGTGATGGTGGTGGTGTTGGGCAATTGATAAAGAAAGCTTGAGATGTGAAAACATTTTAATACTACTACTACTAGTAATAATAAACTTTCTCCAATTTAAAAAATAATTATTTATAATATTATTATTATTATAAAACACACAACTAAATAATTCTACCCCCACAACCACAACCACCACTACTAGCCCCACAACCACCACCACGACTAGCAGCAACCTGTGCAGTGGTGAGCTTTCCGACCAGGTCACCAACGACCACCTCGATCAACCAGGCGTACTCCAGAGTTTCGGCCTTGAGGGGCAGACCTTCGTGTGAGAACATGGCGTGTCCCCTGATCTGCAACGAGGACAACGTCAGGAAGCCCCGGTTCAAGTGCCGCTGCTGCGCTGGTCGCTGTTGTTGTGTGGTGGCGGTGGTTGTGGTTAAGATAGGGGGGTTTTGTGTGGTAGCGGTGGTGGTGGTTGGGATAGGGGGGTTGTTGTGTGGTAGCGGTGGTGGTGGTTGGATAGGGGGGTTGTTGTGTGGTAGCGGTGGTGGTGGTTGGGTAGGGGGGTTGTTGTGTGGTAGCAGTGGTGGTGGTTGGGATAGGGGGGTTGTTGTGTGGTGGTTGTGGTGGTTGAGATAGGGGGGTTGTTGTGTGGTAGCAGTGGTGGTGGTTGGGAAAGGGGGGTTGTTGTGTGGTAGCGGTGGTGGTGGTTGGATAGGGGGGTTGTTGTGTGGTAGCGGTGGTGGTGGTTGGGTAGGGGGGTTGTTGTGTGGTAGCAGTGGTGGTGGTTGGGATAGGGGGTTGTTGTGTGGTGGTTGTGGTGGTTGAGATAGGGGGGTTGTTGTGTGGTAGCAGTGGTGGTGGTTGGGAAGGGGGGTTGTTGTGTGGTAGCAGTGGTGGTGGTTGGGAAGGGGGGTTGTTGTGTGGTGGTTGTATGTGGCATGGGTTAGGTTGAGAGAGTTTGAGCGTATTAGTTTGAGTGGTTGTGTGTGGTTATGGGTTAAGATGATGTGGTGTTTGGAGTGTAGGCTGAGATGGTGCAGTTGTGGTAGAGAGATGTAGTTGAATTGGTGTAATTGAAGGTGGTGCAGTTGTAGTAGAGAGATGTAGTTGAAATGGTGTAATTTAAGGTAGTGTAGCTTTAAATTGTATAGAAGCTAGTGAGTCGATTGTTGAAAAAGGATTTTTTTATACACTTAATAAAACACTCAGTAATAACTTTTCAAAATATTAGTTATCATTTCATTGAATTGCCCAAATCATAACTACGTTGAATTGCAAGCATGCAGGCACAAACAAGCAGACAAAGCCACCATCCCTCCCCCTATCGCCTCTCGCCACGCCCGATGAACACCTCGTGAGTGTCGATGCAGACGAGCATGACGGAGGAGAGCTTCACCTGCAGCAGCGTCTCGTGGTAGTGCTTGTCCATCTCGAAGACCACCCTCTCCAGGAAGAAGCTGGGACACGGCGCTCCCGTCGGTGTGCAGTTCTGTCGAATGGGGAAGGGTGGGAGGGGGTGATGATGCTCGTGGTGATGATGATGATTCTGATGGTGACGTCGTTGATGATTATGATTATTACTACGATAATGATGACAGCGATGATAATGACGATGCTGATGCTGATGATGATGATGATGATGATGATGATGATGATGATGATGATGACGATGAGGATGATGATAATGATGATGATGATGATAACGATGATGATAATTATGATAAGAAATACTCTAGTGTTGAAAAATAAAAAATTAAAAAAACGCAAACGGGAAATAATGTAACTTCAAGAATGCAGAAAGCAGTTGTATTTCCTAAGTGGAGCAAGCAAGGCAAAAGTACCATGACAAGATGGCCGTGAATGTCGTGCACAGTGAGGTGGACGACGACGCTGAAAGGTCGGTACAGTCGCGGGTCGACCTCCGAGACGCCGCTCGCTTCGTCAGCGCCCATGCACGACTTGCTGGCACACGAGTCGCTGGTGCTCGCTTCGATGTTCTTCTCCAAGTCGCTCAGGCTCTGAAAGTCGCCCAGGTAATTCTCCTGCGTGAGGAGTTGGATACCGTGTATAGCGCGCACTTGTATAGAATTTTGTTTTCAGGTATTTTGTTTTAGCACATTAATGCGCTTGGAATATGTCGATAAAGTGGGAAAAGAGTTGAGTACCTTGAAGTTCAGGAAGAGCATGACGAGAGTGCCATAGGCGTAAGCGACAGTCGGTCCGATCTCGAGTTCGATCGGTTCCAGAATCTTTTCCCAGCTTAAACTTTGAAGTGATAAAAAAGAATAAAATAATATTAAATAAACGAAAAAAATGAATGAATAATAATAATTAATAAATAATAATAACAAAAAGAAAATAATAAATAAATGATAATAAGTAAAAAGTAGTGGTAGCAAAGACTAGGAGTACAACAGCTACAAAAACAACCCCAACAAATCAACCACCATCCCAACAACCATCATCAAAACCACAACAAAACCACTAAAACAACCAAAACGCCAACAATAACGCCCCAACAAAACCTAGGCAGCAGCAACAACAACAACTAACACAACAGCAGCAACAAGAAAGCACCGTTGATGACCAGAACAACAACAACAACAACAACCTCTGCTGACCACCGAGACGACGGGCAGTGGTCAAGCCGTTCAGGAGAGAGGGAAGCTGCACTGCCATCCCCCCACCCGTCTGTTGTTGTTGTGGTTGTTGTGGTTGTGGTTGTTGTGGTTGTCGTTGTTGTGGTTGTTGTTGTGGTTGTTGTTGTTGTTGTTGTGGTTGTTGTTGTGGTTGTTGTTGTGGTTGTTGTTGTTTTTGTGGTTGTTGTTGTGGTTGTTGTTGTTATTGTGGTTGTTGTGGTTGTTGTTGTGGTTGTTGTTGTTATAATTAAATTTCTAATATTTATATTATGGTAATAAGAATAATTTTAATCATTACTATTATTTCAAATATATAATTATTATTGTTATTATCTTCACCATCATCATCATCGCCACCACCATCATCATTATCATCACCGCAATGATCATCATCATCATGACTGACTTGCTGACGGATGGATGCAGTGGTGAAATCGACTAATGACGTTTGGTTGTGGAGAAGTTGGTGGTAGAAGAGGAGACCGGAGCTGATGATGATGATTGTGGTGATGATGATGATGATGATGATGTTGGCGGTGATGATGGTGATGATGATGATGATGATGTTGGCGGTGATGATGGTGATAATGATGATGTTGGCGGTGATGATGGTGATGATGATGATGATGATGTTGGCGGTGATGATGGTGATAAGGAAAAAAAAGAAATACCTTACTAGTAAATGAGAGAATGCAATTGATAACTATTATGATTAAAGCAACACAAATTCTTATTTCGAAATTAATAACAAATATCATCATCATCCCCATCATAATGATAGAAGTGATGATAATGATAGAATAAAAACATAAATAATAATAATAACCTGCCGAGTGTCACCACATCAGCTTGATAGACTGTTTCGCACAAGACAGCTGATATCAGAGCCTCTACCCCTGTCCCTCCTAGTAGCAGTAGTAGTAGTAGTAGTAGTAGTAGTAGTAGTAGTAGTAGCAGTAGTAGTTGTAGTAGTAGTAGTAGTACTAGTAGTAGTAGTAGTAGTAGTAGTAGTAGTAGTAGTAGTAGTAGTAGTAGTAGAAGTAGTAGAAGAAGTAGTAGAAGTAGTAGTAATAGTAGTAGTAGTAGTAGTAGTATTAGTAGTAGTAGTAGTAGTAGTAGTAGTAGTAGTAGTAGTAGTAGAAGTAGTAGAAGAAGTAGTAGAAGTAGTAGTAATAGTAGTAGTAGTAGTAGTAGTAGTAGTAGTAGTAGTAGAAGTAGTAGAAGAAGTAGTAGAAGTAGTAGTAGTAGTAGTAGTAGTAGTAGTAGTAGTAGTAGTAGTAGCAGTAGTAGTAGTAGTAGTAGTAGAAGTACTAGTAGTAGTAGTAGTAGTAGTAGTAGTAGTAGTAGTAGTAGTAGTAGTAGTAGTAGTAGTAGTAGTAGTAGTAGTAGTAGTAGTAGTAGTAGTAGTAGTAGTAGTAGTAGTAGTAGTAGTAGTAGTAGTAGTAGTAGTAGTAGTAGTAGAAGAAGTAGTAGAAGTAGTAGTAGTAGTAGTAGTAGTAGTAGTAGTAGAAGTAGTAGTAGTAGTAGTAGTAGTAGTAGTAGTAGTAGTTGTAGTGGTGGTAGTAGTAGCCATAGTGGTAGTATTAGTAGTATTAGTAGTAGTAGTAGTAGTAGTAGTAGTAGTGGTAGTAGTAGTAGTATTAGTGGTAGTAGTAGTAGTAGTAGTAGTAGTGGTAGTAGTAGTAGTATTAGTGGTAGTAGTAGTAGTATTAGTGGTAGTAGTAGGAGTAGTAGTAGTGGTAGTAGTAGTAGTAGTAGTGGTAGTAGTATTAGTGGTAGTAGTATTAGTAATAGTGGCAGTAGTAGTAGTAGTAGTGTTGGTAGTAGTATCAGTAGTGGTGGTAGTAGTGGAAGCAATAGTTTTTTTTAACCAAAACATCATTACCAAAACTATCATCATCATCACCATCAGCACCTCTCTTGAGAACATCAGTCGCAGCCTTGGAGCAAGCAAGAGTTTTGGAAGAGACGATGCCGTGAGGGATGACCTGTGGTGGTGGTGATGATGATGGAGGTGGTGGTGATGATGATGGTGGTGGTGATGATGATGGAGGTGGTGGTGGTGGTGATGATGATGATTGAGGTGGTGATGATAATAAGGGTATAAAGATAAAGGGAGTGATGATGATGATGATAATAGTGAGATAGTGGTGGGAGTGATGATGATGATGATTATGATGATGATGGTGGTAATGATAATGATAATGATGGTGATGAAGGTGATTATGATGATGGTGGTGATAATGATGATGATAGTTATAAATTACATTAATCATCCTCATCATCATCATCATCATCATGAGCACCTGAGGAGGGGCGAAGAGGATGGTGAGGATGAGGGAGATGGTGACGGAGATGGAAAACACAAAGCAGGTGATGATGATGATCTTCAATTCATTATCACCTTTGCAGTCCCTGATTGAGGATGGTGATGATGATGATTGGTGGGTGGGTGGTGGTGATGATGATGATTGGTGGGTGGTTGGTGATGATGATGATCTCCATATAAGTGGTGATAATATATACAACAAGAGATAAAATGATTATAAGCGATAATCACCGTATTAGTGATACAATTGGTAATACAAACAATAGTAAATGAGTGATACAAACAATAGTAAATGAGTGATACAAACAATAGTAAATGAGTGATACAAACAATAGTAAATGAGTGATACAAACAATAGTAAATGAGTGATACAAACAATAGTAAATGAGTGATACAAACAATAGTAAATGAGTGATACAAATAATAGTAAATGAGTAATGCAAATAATAGTAAATGAGTGATACAAATAATAGTAAATGAGTGATACAAATAATAGTAAATGAGTGATACAAATAATAGTAAATGAGTGATACAAATAATAGTAAATGAGTGATACAAACAATAGTAAATGAGTGATACAAATAAGAGTAAATGAGTGATACAAATAATAGTAAATGAGTGATACAAACAATAGTAAATGAGTAATGCAAATAATAGTAAATGAGTGATACAAATAATAGTAAATGAGTAATGCAAATAATAGTAAATGAGTGATACAAATAATAGTAAATGAGTGATGCAAACAATAGTAAATGAGTGATACAAATAATAGTAAATGAGTAATGCAAATAATAGTAAATGAGTGATACAAATAATAGTAAATGAGTAATGCAAATAATAGTAAATGAGTGATACAAATAATAGTAAATGAGTAATGCAAATAATAGTAAATGAGTGATACAAATAATAGTAAATGAGTGATACAAATAATAGTAAATGAGTAATACAAATAATAGTAAATGAGTAATGCAAATAATAGTAAATGAGTGATACAAATAATAGTAAATGAGTGATACAAATAATAGTAAATGAGTGATACAAACAATAGTAAATGAGTAATGCAAATAATAGTAAATGAGTGATACAAATAATAGTAAATGAGTGATACAAATAATAGTAAATGAGTGATACAAATAATAGTAAATGAGTAATGCAAATAATAGTAAATGAGTGATACAAATAATAGTAAATGAGTAATGCAAATAATAGTAAATGAGTGATACAAACAATAGTAAATGAGTGATACAAACAATAGTAAATGAGTGATACAAATAATAGTAAATGAGTGATACAAATAATAGTAAATGAGTGATACAAATAATAGTAAATGAGTGATACAAATAATAGTAAATGAGTGATACAAATAATAGTAAATGAGTGATACAAATAATAGTAAATGAGTGATACAAACAATAGTAAATGAGTGATACAAATAATAGTAAATGAGTGATACAAATAATAGTAAATGAGTGATACAAATAATAGTAAATGAGTAATGCAAATAATAGTAAATGAGTGATACAAATAATAGTAAATGAGTGATACAAATAATAGTAAATGAGTAATGCAAATAATAGTAAATGAGTGATACAAACAATAGTAAATGAGTGATACAAACAATAGTAAATGAGTGATACAAATAATAGTAAATGAGTGATACAAATAATAGTAAATGAGTGATACAAATAATAGTAAATGAGTAATGCAAATAATAGTAAATGAGTGATACAAATAATAGTAAATGAGTGATACAAATAATAGTAAATGAGTGATACAAATAATAGTAAATGAGTGATACAAATAATAGTAAATGAGTGATACAAACAATAGTAAATGAGTGATACAAATAATAGTAAATGAGTAATGCAAATAATAGTAAATGAGTGATACAAATAATAGTAAATGAGTGATACAAATAATAGTAAATGAGTGATACAAATAATAGTAAATGAGTGATACAAATAATAGTAAATGAGTAATGCAAATAATAGTAAATGAGTGATACAAACAATAGTAAATGAGTGATACAAATAATAGTAAATGAGTAATGCAAACAATAGTAAATGAGTGATACAAATAATAGTAAATGAGTGATACAAATAATAGTAAATGAGTGATACAAACAATAGTAAATGAGTAATGCAAATAATAGTAAATGAGTGATACAAATAATAGTAAATGAGTGATACAAATAATAGTAAATGAGTAATGCAAATAATAGTAAATGAGTGATACAAATAATAGTAAATGAGTGATACAAATAAGAGTAAATGAGTGATACAAATAATAGTAAATGAGTGATACAAATAATAGTAAATGAGTAATGCAAACAATAGTAAATGAGTGATACAAATAATAGTAAATGAGTGATACAAACAATAGTAAATGAGTGATACAAACAATAGTAAATGAGTAATGCAAATAATAGTAAATGAGTGATACAAATAATAGTAAATGAGTGATACAAATAATAGTAAATGAGTAATGCAAATAAGAGTAAATGAGTGATACAAACAATAGTAAATGAGTGATACAAATAATAGTAAATGAGTGATACAAATAATAGTAAATGAGTGATACAAACAATAGTAAATGAGTGATACAAATAATAGTAAATGAGTAATGCAAACAATAGTAAATGAGTGATACAAATAATAGTAAATGAGTAATGCAAATAATAGTAAATGAGTGATACAAATAATAGTAAATGAGTGATACAAATAATAGTAAATGAGTAATGCAAATAAGAGTAAATGAGTGATACAAATAATAGTAAATGAGTGATACAAACAATAGTAAATGAGTGATACAAATAAGAGTAAATGAGTGATACAAATAAGAGTAAATGAGTGATACAAATAATAGTAAATGAGTAATGCAAACAATAGTAAATGAGTGATACAAATAATAGTAAATGAGTAATGCAAATAATAGTAAATGAGTGATACAAATAATAGTAAATGAGTGATACAAATAATAGTAAATGAGTAATGCAAATAAGAGTAAATGAGTGATACAAATAATAGTAAATGAGTGATACAAACAATAGTAAATGAGTGATACAAATAATAGTAAATGAGTGATACAAATAAGAGTAAATGAGTGATACAAATAATAGTAAATGAGTGATACAAATAATAGTAAATGAGTGATACAAATAAGAGTAAATGAGTGATACAAACAATAGTAAATGAGTAATGCAAACAATAGTAAATGAGTGATACAAATAAGAGTAAATGAGTGATACAAATAATAGTAAATGAGTAATGCAAACAATAGTAAATGAGTGATACAAACAATAGTAAATGAGTGATACAAATAATAGTAAATGAGTAATGCAAATAAGAGTAAATGAGTGATACAAATAATAGTAAATGAGTGATACAAATAATAGTAAATGAGTAATGCAAATAAGAGTAAATGAGTGATACAAATAATAGTAAATGAGTAATGCAAATAATAGTAAATGAGTGATACAAATAATAGTAAATGAGTGATACAAATAATAGTAAATGAGTGATACAAATAATAGTAAATGAGTGATACAAATAATAGTAAATGAGTAATACAAATAATAGTAAATGAGTGATACAAATAATAGTAAATGAGTGATACAAACAATAGTAAATGAGTGATACAAATAATAGTAAATGAGTGATACAAATAATAGTAAATGAGTGATACAAATAATAGTAAATGAGTGATACAAATAATAGTAAATGAGTGATACAAATAATAGTAAATGAGTGATACAAATAATAGTAAATGAGTAATGCAAACAATAGTAAATGAGTGATACAAATAATAGTAAATGAGTGATACAAACAATAGTAAATGAGTGATACAAATAATAGTAAATGAGTGATACAAATAATAGTAAATGAGTGATACAAATAATAGTAAATGAGTGATACAAATAATAGTAAATGAGTGATACAAATAATAGTAAATGAGTAATGCAAATAACAGTAAATGAGTGATACAAATAATAGTAAATGAGTAATGCAAATAATAGTAAATGAGTGATACAAATAATAGTAAATGAGTGATACAAACAATAGTAAATGAGTGATACAAATAATAGTAAATGAGTGATACAAACAATAGTAAATGAGTGATACAAATAATAGTAAATGAGTGATACAAATAATAGTAAATGAGTGATACAAATAATAGTAAATGAGTGATACAAATAATAGTAAATGAGTGATGCAAATAATAGTAAATGAGTGATACAAACAATAGTAAATGAGTGATACAAATAATAGTAAATGAGTGATACAAATAATAGTAAATGAGTGATACAAATAATAGTAAATGAGTGATGCAAATAATAGTAAATGAGTGATACAAACAATAGTAAATGAGTGATACAAATAATAGTAAATGAGTGATACAAATAATAGTAAATGAGTGATACAAATAATAGTAAATGAGTAATGCAAATAATAGTAAATGAGTGATACAAATAATAGTAAATGAGTAATGCAAATAATAGTAAATGAGTGATACAAATAATAGTAAATGAGTAATACAAATAATAGTAAATGAGTGATACAAATAATAGTAAATGAGTGATACAAACAATAGTAAATGAGTGATACAAATAATAGTAAATGAGTAATGCAAATAAGAGTAAATGAGTAATGCAAATAATAGTAAATGAGTAATGCAAATAATAGTAAATGAGTGATACAAATAATAGTAAATGAGTGATACAAATAATAGTAAATGAGTGATACAAATAATAGTAAATGAGTGATACAAATAATAGTAAATGAGTGATACAAATAATAGTAAATGAGTAATGCAAATAATAGTAAATGAGTGATACAAACAATAGTAAATGAGTGATACAAACAATAGTAAATGAGTGATACAAATAATAGTAAATGAGTGATACAAATAATAGTAAATGAGTGATACAAATAATAGTAAATGAGTGATACAAATAATAGTAAATGAGTGATACAAATAATAGTAAATGAGTGATACAAATAATAGTAAATGAGTGATACAAACAATAGTAAATGAGTGATACAAACAATAGTAAATGAGTGATACAAACAATAGTAAATGAGTGATACAAACAATAGTAAATGAGTGATACAAATAATAGTAAATGAGTGATACAAATAATAGTAAATGAGTGATACAAATAATAGTAAATGAGTGATGCAAATAATAGTAAATGAGTGATACAAATAATAGTAAATGAGTGATGCAAATAATAGTAAATGAGTAATGCAAATAATAGTAAATGAGTGATACAAATAATAGTAAATGAGTAATGCAAATAATAGTAAATGAGTGATACAAATAATAGTAAATGAGTGATACAAATAATAGTAAATGAGTGATACAAATAATAGTAAATGAGTGATACAAACAATAGTAAATGAGTAATGCAAACAATAGTAAATGAGTAATGCAAATAATAGTAAATGAGTGATACAAATAATAGTAAATGAGTGATACAAATAATAGTAAATGAGTGATACAAATAATAGTAAATGAGTGATACAAATAATAGTAAATGAGTGATACAAATAATAGTAAATGAGTGATACAAACAATAGTAAATGAGTGATACAAACAATAGTAAATGAGTAATGCAAATAATAGTAAATGAGTGATACAAATAATAGTAAATGAGTGATACAAATAATAGTAAATGAGTGATACAAATAAGAGTAAATGAGTGATACAAATAATAGTAAATGAGTGATACAAATAATAGTAAATGAGTGATACAAATAATAGTAAATGAGTGATACAAATAATAGTAAATGAGTAATGCAAATAATAGTAAATGAGTGATACAAACAATAGTAAATGAGTGATACAAATAAGAGTAAATGAGTGATACAAATAATAGTAAATGAGTAATACAAATAATAGTAAATGAGTGATACAAATAATAGTAAATGAGTAATGCAAATAATAGTAAATGAGTGATACAAATAATAGTAAATGAGTGATACAAATAATAGTAAATGAGTAATGCAAATAATAGTAAATGAGTAATACAAATAATAGTAAATGAGTGATACAAACAATAGTAAATGAGTAATGCAAATAAGAGTAAATGAGTGATACAAATAATAGTAAATGAGTAATGCAAATAATAGTAAATGAGTGATACAAATAATAGTAAATGAGTGATACAAATAATAGTAAATGAGTAATACAAATAATAGTAAATGAGTGATACAAATAATAGTAAATGAGTAATGCAAATAATAGTAAATGAGTGATACAAATAATAGTAAATGAGTAATGCAAATAAGAGTAAATGAGTGA